>OY720639.1:37644596-38016733 GCA_963169105.1 Ceriagrion tenellum | reverse complement strand
GGAATGGAAGCGTCTCTCCCCGCGGCGTTGCCACGTTTACCCCAGTCTCCGCTCAAAGGACGAGGAGGGCTCTGCTCCGCTCCCGATGTGGGGAGAAGACCTCGCGAAACGTGTGTGGTACGAAGCGAGATACATGGACACGTATATATGTATATGTATAAATAAAAAAATGATGCGAGAGGTTGTGAAATTCGAAAGGTGAGACAGTATAGAAGAAAGAAAGTAGTAGTAAAAGGGAAACCAATAGGTGCGCGAGATGTCTCACTACACACCGTTTTTATTTGGGCACATATACGTGTTTTTATTTGGGACGGGATATTTGACTCCTCGAGTCGGGCGAATACGCAAATTGGAAATAAAATCAAGAACTCGAATCTTGATCATTTTTGTTTTGTTTTCCGATTCTTTCGAATACTAACCTAAAAATCCTTAAATATTTTTAGCATAAGCCTTTATAATAACAGTATCATTTTCATAAAAGCGTTCCTTAAAAATACAATTAATAATAATCTACTTCACATACTATTTTTAGGCTCATAACTGAATCAAGACTTGAGTGAATGCAGATTTATAATTTTGCATTCAAAATAAGTTTTAAGGGTAGACTTTCTCATTCTATATTATATTTTCGTTAATTTTTATTTATTACCAACACTCAAGAGTGAGGAGTTGGAGAGGATAATTTTGGGGAAGTGCAGGAGTAGGAGACGATGAAACAGAATTTTGGACTGAATAAAGGGAGGCAGAAGTTATTCATAGTTTACATGAGATATTATATAAATATGATATTTTTTCGACGAAAGCGCCTGAGAAGATATCACGTGGGAGGTATAAGCTTCGTCTGGACAGTCCAATGCCCTACCATTTATTAGGTAGCTTGTATATTGGGCTGATAATAATTTTTTCGTGACGGATCCAATAGATATAGGCGACAGCAGGATTTTTCTTTAAGGATTCCGATTTGACTGCGAGAAAATATGGGATTCGTCTAGCCTCTTTATTCCTACGAAGCCGTTCCCTTGGTCAGCGTTGCGAGGCTTGGTGCTGGTGTCCATACTTATTATATGCCATGAGATTCAGAGAGAGGGATGAGAAAGAATGTGGAGGACACTGGGAGTGGAGAGGGGGTGGGCCAAATGGTGCCCTTTCCAAGACATTTGGCAACGCTGGAGAGTGACTGCGAATCGAGAGAAAGGGAAATGCGGAGGGGAGGGAGGAGAATTTGGAGGGAGAAAGGAAAGCAGAGGACAGAGGGGAAGGTCCGTTTCAATACTGTTTTTCTTGCGACATCCATATCGGGACGCTCATATTTTATATTAACGTCTCCCATAGAATTTCATTCGCTTGCCTCCCAGCCCACCTCTCTCTCTCTCTCTCTGCTGTCCACCACATTTTTTTCTCTTAGTGCCTCGATCCTCGGAGCAATGAATATTTTAGTGGGAGGATGCATTAGCGAAAGTGTTCCCTAACTGCGTTAACAACAAGGAAAAACTGGTTCGAAATTAAGCATTCCCGTTTTGATTTAGGTCGATATAAATCATGGAGACGAATCCCTTCATGTGTTCTCTAGTGATTCGGTCCACAAATATAGTTTAAATTTGCATGAAATGGATTTTGCGCAGTTAAATCAAGCTAAAGCATCTTTATAGCAGATATTCCAACAATAGAAAGTAATTTATATCACGAGGGGCAAAGCAATACATGACAGCATTCAAAGACATTATCTCAGTTTCGAATGAGAAAGACAAATTATACAGAAAAAAACCATCAACAAATAATCATAATTAATTAAAAAGGCATAACAAGATGACAAAATAGTATATATGGAGTGGGCCAATTGGTCATTAGGATAATCTACTTTGAATTGCAGCTCCATTCAACAGGAAAGAAGCCAAAAAGCTTTCCAAGCCGATATTACGCCTGTTATCGCGTCTCGCTGGAGATGAACCAACGCATAATAAATGGGATCCAAGATCCGGGGTCTTTATCAGGCTTTTCACGAGCACGCACGAGCAAACACTTCTCTCGACGAATATCGAGGAAAATTTCGATATCATACCAGCGAGAGCGGGTAGTTACAGGAGTCACATCTCCATTAATTAGGAAATCTTCCAGGATTCGATTTCATTAAAGTTTTTGAGATTGTCAGCGCAACGCAACTCAGACAACTCCACAAGAGTTAATCACGCGATGGTCAACTACTTCCCCCTATACTAACCGCTTATACTCATCAGGGTATTCGTAGACTTGCGCTTTTCCGTTACAGGTGCATCGACGTCGGATTCTTGAAAGTGGAATGCACGAAGCAATTCAGGAGCTTGTATTCGGGTCTTTTTTCACGATGACGGAATTGGAGAAAATATATCGATTGGAGAAAATAAAAGAGGATAGGCGTCATGGGCTATCGGTGTAGGTCTATTTCCTGTATTGGAGTTACGGGCCTAGTATTCTTCGACATATGAAACTGAAGTTAGATTAGGATTCGAAAGTACAAAGTTAATAAAAACTTAGAAATATTTCGTAAAAAGTTTTCTGTTACCACATTTCCATCCAATATTCTTCGTTCTTACAGGTTATCGGTTAGCGTAAGTTAGAACATCAGATGAGCATCATAAAATCTCATGAACACCAATTGGTTAGACATGAAAACTTCAATTACATTGTTATATACGATCGTCAATACTAAAGTGATCATCCTGGCTTTTCTAAAGGATTGTCCTCTAATTTCCGCTATTCAAAGATAAAAATTTGGTACATCTTTTGTTAATCATTGAGATCGGTTTAGGAGTATTCACGAAAACGAGATGTTCAATTCTCGTCGGAAGTTCTGTTTCAATTTTTGCAAGTGTTGCTATTATGCTAGTTTAAAGGTGTTGCAACTATTCTACTCTGTAGCACGAAAAATTCACGCCATTTTTGCCACACTACTGCTAGTGTTTTTCATAGCTCAAGTGGTCCGTTCACAAAGTATTATGAAACGGAATTCGTATGATAATGTTACGTTAGACGTCTAGTTTTGTGTCACACAATAGTTGCCTTCAGATTTTCAAATCAAATTTTATTATCATTCAATATTTCCTTTAGCCCAGGCAACTGCATCATTTTCCAAGGAATAGTCCTCATGGTGAAAATATTAAGACAAGGACATTCTAAGTCAGCTCTCGAGTTCTATATTAATTAGCAATCGATAATTCTAACGTTCATTTTTACGGAAATTGAATTTTTGTTTCATTAAATTCTAAGGTATTTTAATGCGTATTAAACGGTCATAAATAACTATGCATCAGAAATCCATTTTTAGAATGTGTACGCAATTTTAAAGCCATGAACGCGAAGTTCAATAACACGAAAAATATTTGGTGCGATTTTGATGCGATTAGTCTCTGGGGGAATCCAATCCTCACCTACCTGTGGAAATCAAATTGTGCACTAAAATTAAAGGAGCGGCCAGATTGCATGACAAAAATCGCTTTTTCCTTCAGTTAATGTTTCCTCCATTAAATAACGAATTAATTCAACCTTTACCCCATAATTTTCCCTTCTCTTACTTGTATCAAGTTTTACGGCCGCTCGCTTTCCAGAGATAATCAATACTTTAGTTGCAACTCAACAGTTGCCGAGTTGTAACGATTTTTAGCGATCTTAAAAAAATACCACTTAAATCGTTCACCGTGATGAGGACATGGTGGAGTAATATTATGCAGCAACACGTATAAGCTTGGCAGTGCCTAAAACATACAGCGCGGAGATATCTTTCGTAACAGAGAAACTATTTTTAAAGGTGAGAAAAAGCCACAAAAAAGCTTTTCAGTGGAACTATTGAATCTTCGCTCCATTTTAAACTAACTTACGTCCTTCAGTCAGAATTTAAATGCTCATAATCCCCAGTCAAAATAAAATTAGTTGTGACTGGGTTCCTTAACTAATAACTGGAGGCGTTACATAAGTGATTAAATAAGGACAAAAGTTTCATCGTGAAAAACAAAATAACGTTTTAACCCCATTAAGTTCCATCGAATCTGAAGAGAGAATAGTCTGGTACGACCCAAACTGGAGTACACTTCAAAAGATTTCCTTGGGGATGCATTGTTCGACATTTTTCCTTTCAGTCGACAAGATGAAGGTCCTTCCAACCTCATCCCCCTTCCTTTTCAATTCCGCTCACCTTCTCCTCACAACCCCCTTCCAAAGCCACTAGAAAAAAATCAACGATGCTTACGAAGACGACCGAGCGTAAAAGCCGTCCAGCCGGAGTTCGATGGGCCCTTTTTAAATTCATAACGCCAGTCCGATTCCTGAAGAACAATCGGTGAGCCTATCAACCAACATTCATTGTTGAACCTCGAACAAATTACACTCCTCCAGTTGAATTAACAAATGCTAAAGTAGAGGCATTTGATAGTTCACAATTACCCAAAAAAAACATTAATGATATATTCCGTTTGAGTAAAATAAAAATCATAATGCGAGCCGTGACGTTGCACGCTCGATGTCTGTCCTTGCAATGTTTCCTCGCGGAAATTTCTTCCCGACCTCACCCGAAAACTTTCATGGCTGTATGTTTCCGAATCCCGAGAAAGTTTTTTCGCGAAATTGTTGCTGATGTTCAACGTGCTACTGCAGAGTTCTCGAAAAATATCCCGGTTTCAATTACCATTGGTTCCAAAATGTTGGGAGGTTAAAAACACCACGTGTGAGTATCCGAAGAATATATAGCCAATCATGGCTGATATTTAACTTCAAATATATATTTTACCCTTCTCCGGAACTGTCAGTGGACACTAGGAGTGAAAGATGAGTGAGCATTCTCGATTATACGACATCGAATTTCTTTCGTCAACGTCTCAACCAAAAATATTGAACTGAAATATTGAATATTGGCATCCTTCAAAACATTTTTTAGTTATTTTAAGACTCATAGAAATTTAATTTTATAGCAAATAACATCAATCAGAATTTTAGAGATACTATCGGCCAATTTTAGCACAAATACCGGTGCAGGCGAGAAGTTTTCCAAAATCAGCGCGCTAAATACGTACAGGCACATTTGATTGGAAAACTATTGACAGCGATAACGTGTAATTTTTCAGGATAATTCATTAATTCTTCCCAATGTATAAACAGAAATTATTGGATTTTGCACTTGAAAATTTTAGGAACTACAGTAGAAAATCGTTAATAAACTTAAGCCCTTTAGAGTCAAACATTACTCACTATTTCTTTATCCCACGATGGTAGTTTTAAAATATAAATTAGAATAATAATGACAGTAACCATAGAATTTTGATAGAGTAAGAGGGAAAAGCACTTACGGTACACTTTATTGGTTTTCACCTTGAAACATATATCTACGTCTATGTAGTGCCTTGTACCAGAAAGAGCGGCTCTTTAAATGATTATTGGATTGAATTTTCTTATCAGTAGTATCGGTTAAAATGTTCAAAATCCTAATGGCGTAAATAGTAAGGAAAATCCATCGGGTATCAGGGACAGCCTTGTTCCTTACTAATAATTCTAACAGAACCAACCACAGAACTTGGCTTATCCGCCGGATAATGCTAATAATCAACACCTATCAATATGAGTCTACGGGCACTAGGGTTATTGGCCCTACATCATCATTTGCTGAGCCCGTGTATGAGAGTATGCCTGCCGGACAATGGACACAGCTAAGCGTTGTTTGGAGGTATCCTGCACTCCAGTCGGTGGGGCAATTATGAAAGCCTGGACGACACGCAGTTCTCGGAAGGGTATCATCGAACCAATTCCCTGCCTCAAGGATACCGCTAACCAGTTCAGTGGAGATGAAGGCTTTAGCGAATCCATATTATCGATTATCGATGTTGGTTACAACACACCCTCCCAGCCGCGCGGGTCCGTGGGAAGTGAACTCTAAATTAATTGTAAAATTTAGTCTCCAGAAAATTTACTGTACAGGATGTGCTAATCGTTAACAAGCTTGTATATATAGATATAACCGACTTCTTTAAAGCGCTAAAAGTAGAAAACTGTAAAATAAAACGATTTAAAATTGCACGTAAGATTGGGAAAGTGCTCTTCGTGACTTTGCATTAATCTATGTCTCACGAAAAATTATGTTTCAAAGTAAAAACTGCAGTAATTATATTACAGTACAAATAGTTATTATCACAGCCTCTTCCCTATCGCAAACTTATAGTATAAAGCTTGGGGAATCGCAATTGGTCCGTAATCCATAAATGAGTCTTGAGGTCGAAATTTTCTGTAAAATTAATTTCATTGACTCATCGTTTTATATTCTATGAATATCATATAGCAATAATTTATCATGCAAAATACACGACGTTGAATTAAGAATTAAATAATTATTGCAAACAACATATAGAAGTGACAATTTAGATGAAAACCCTGCACCATGTCAGTAACTTCGGAAAACTCATAGTATTTTCGTATTAAAGATCACAAATTTCACGCCAATTATTTAATAACTGGGTGAAGGTCTACACAGTGATTATTTACGAGATGAATAATATACCAATTAGAAGTTCTCAGATCGACGACCGTCTTTGATCGGATGTTTCACCAAGAAAAATACCGTGGTTTATTCCAGCCATTGTTTCAAATAAAATAACTGTTGAAGTCCTTAGTTCAAATAAAAAAAACTCGCCCGATACTATTAATATCCTTCAACAGAGTTTCTTTAAATAATTATTTTCTCGTCACTCCCCGGCTTTTTCTAGTGAGTGATCAATCGGAGACCATCAGTGATAAGTAGATCTATGATGACGGTGAAGATTGAGATGAAGAACAGCAACGGTTCCCTGCAACGAAGATCGCATGCAAGGCGATACGGTTCCAGCACCCACGTATATCACCACTTCGCAATTTGAGTTGTGGGCCAGACGTTTTTGTCAGGAGGGAGATGTGACGATAAACCGTCGTTGCCGTCCGCTTGGCACAGGATATTGGCGTGCCAAAATTAGAGCCCCTAGGCCCGATTCTCAAAAGTCGTCGGCTTGACTGGATGAGAGATGGGTGGAAGGCCTGGGGCGATATCGTGGGAAATAAACTTGGCGAGTGTCTTTCGCCGCGTTCAAATCTGTACGGTCTGCCACGGAATTCGAACTAGAACAGTCAAGTTTGCGGGCAGAGAAGCCAATTGGGCATGTATCAGATGTCGCACGTACAACACCAAAGCCTTAATCGATAGTGAATAAGTCACAATGATGCACATTGCAATAAAAAAGAATGGAATGGTACCTATAGTTTTTTGTTCAAGCATATATTTCTATGGATAGCAGAAAATAGATACAAAGTTGAAAAAATTACAGTAAACCCCATTAAATCATTATGTCTTCTGTTGGATGAAACCGGTCGCCATTAAAATATGCTATGGAATTTGACCAAGTTTTAACTTCGCTGTAGAAAATAAAAGGAGGAAGTGCATGGTATGGCGTGTAAGGAGGCAAGCTTTCGGATGAGAGCAGCAGTAGGTAAGGTATGTGGCTGGAAGGATGATGGGGCGCGATGGGTAACTCAAGGCCGTGATCGAGGGAAGTATGTTGGTCAAGTGGGGTAGTGAAGAAAGATAATAAGTTTAATGGACGGGATGAAGAAGGGAAGGATGTGCTCCAAAGAAGACGGAAATATATAGTGAGATAAGGCATTTGCGCCTAAAACTCTGGAGGACTTTCTTTTACTTTCAATAAAAAACTACCTTTAAATGAAAGATTACTTTAATAATAATGTTTTGTGCAAGTTTTAAATTATCACGAAATTTTATGTTCACACATTGCATGAAATGCTTAAGAATCTATATAAATATGCATAAGAGATTAAAGATCCATTGTCATGGAAATGAACTTCTTAAAATCTGGTAATTATTATTCTTACAGAGAAAGATGATTCACCATATGCGCATTCCAAACTCCAGTGAGGTTGTATCAAAATATTTGTTAGAATGGAAAGAGTATAAGCTGCGGGAAATCATAATTCCAAAAAACTATCCCCGGAGAACAACGGTTGATATGAAAAATATATATTGGTTGCATATGCATGAATTAATACAATAGCTTCGTATTGGCAATCTCTTTTATTTAAACTGCAGGGTCTACTGGAGGAAGACAATTCTAAGCATTGCACTATTGCAATTTTGATAATACCATCATGGTCCAGGGATGAACGGAATATAATAAATAACTGGAAGTTGAAGGGACGCTTAAAGAAAGTATTGATTGTATTTTCAGCTGTATAGGCTGACGATAATATTCGACTGTCTAGAATAAATAATAGCGTAAACGGAACCTTTGCTTGGGTCGGCATTATAAATTGGAGAAGCATGTAGGAAAATTATAAAATAGTTTAAAGAATCGGTAAACTATGCCATGAAATTAATTAAAATGAGTAAATAAACCGGTGTCAAACTTCTGAGCCATATCGTGGAACAGAGAGCCATATCGCTGAAGCATTTTTTGTTCATTAATCTTTTTCATTCCCTCACTTACAAGCCCACTTGCTCCGGTAGCGGCTGCATTCCGAATAAACACATTCCGAATAAACAATTGATCGGATTATCGATTGTTTCGGAAATCGCTCGAATCGTTCTCTTACGTCCGATTGTCGTAGTCAATCGGTATGGGCATATCATTCGGCAAGCTCGATGTCTACCTGCCCACAAGGACAACATAATGTCTTTCAGATATCGTTTGGAATCACAAAGCTCGCGTTCACCTATATCGATCAACCTTCGGACTCATTCCAACAAAAAAATTGCAGGACTTCCCCAAAAGAGAGGATTTTCAAAAATTTCAAACCTATTTTAGATTCAATCGACTATTGTGACCCTAAGTAAAGCGAAAGAGGTTGTTGCTTTCCGCTTAATTGATATTTCATTTCACATTCTACCGCTTAGCTTAGTCGCATAATTTCCAAGGCATTGTGAATTTAATCTCACTAACATGAACAGTACTATCTCTACCTTCGTCATTATTTAATAGTTCCACAATTTCTTGCCTCAATGCTAGAGAAGTCATTCATCGTCTTAAACATTTAAGCTGTATATTATGTCATACATTAATCGATTATTTTTATTGATTTAACTCATAAGCCACTAAAATTTCAATTTCAATTTTACGCTAACAAAAAATAATCGCAAAAAAAATCCCCAAAAATAACCTTTAGTTCCTTTCCAATCTAGGTAATTAAGGGTGATGCATTTACATTACCGCACACACGCAACGCACGCACGTCACCGGGGCCGGCAAAGCATTCAAATTGTCAAAATGATATTCCAAACCTTTTTTCGTTTAATAGGAAAAGATTGAGGAAAAACATTCAAAGATCCCGGAAATTTTCAATCGTCCAACTGTACCTTACATTCGTTCCGAGAAAATATTTCGCTTTCTTTGGCTAAATCACAGAGATTCCAGGTAATTAGTCTACCGTCTCATTTAAAACGATTCCGGCAACGAAGAACAAACTCCACTGACCATTAAGGCGCCCTATTTAGGGCGAACCTTTATCGTGTAAAATCTGCCCTCGAGTTGAGGAGGAGGGAGGGCAGTTAGTGTGTCAGCAGTGGATTGATCGCATAGTACCAGCGCAAGGCGTGCATACGGGATTCCGTGTTTTCCACTAACCTCCGGCCGATCTGCTCAAAAAGTCTACAGCAGCGTCGTGACCTTTCGTTTCTTCAATCTCAACCCTTTCGAGAACCGTGTACTTCTCGCCCATCTTCTAGGCTTGCCGTGTTCAGAGAGCCAAAGAATGAAAAACACGGCATAGCCCGCGGTCGCGCGTTGCATGATCACCAAAGTCGGCCAAAAGAAGGAATCCACGCGAGTAGGTACCTAGGTTCTCGTCGGAAACTCCAACTTCCCATGCGGCTCGGCAGGAATATCAAATGAGACTGGAGACTATAATGCGGAAAAGTTTAATGACGACGACACTAAGCAATATTCCACTCTTAGTTGAAGACCTACGATCGGTTTTGACCTTTCCACAAACTCGTCATTTTCAATGATAGGTGTAACCATTACCAATGAATATAAGAAAACGAAAATGGTACTGCAGATCTATAAAGAATGATGTGTACTGGAATTTTGACACCGAATGATGTCCACAAATATGTAGAGTAAGGCAAAGCTATTTCTTCTACACCATGTTTCACTTCCTCAAACTCAATTCGTCAACTCTCACATTTATGCAGGAAGAATGTCCTGAATAGGAGGGATAAAAAACTCCGACGATTTAAATCACAAGGGATGAACTAATGTGCGGAATTCACACTGAAAAACGTCGTTCTCCTAAAATGGAATTCAAATACATATATTACGCATTGACCTATAGACGCTTGCAGGAAGAATAAGGAAAATATTGACGGATATGGCCAACACAAGCACTGGAAACTTAAAATAAATCTATGAGCGCACCCCGAGGATACCTACCATCAAATATTCTCTGAACTTACGCCGAGAATTTATCATCATTTAACCGAGTCAAAATATCCGTGAATTAACCTATCTAATTGATTTCTGGACATTTGGGTTCAAATTCTTATAGAGGGGTAATATTAATTTTTTTACCTAATGAATTCATACATTGGCGTATCTCCCTACCTATACTCCCAAATAGTTATCAACTCTCGGCGATATTCCCGCACTAGGTTGAAATCACCAGTAATATGTTGAAATTTCACGCCCTAAGGATTAGCCGAGCTCAGAGTTCACTCCGCTAGAAGCTCGAAGTTCATAATCAAACACAAGAATTACAGCCAGAGACAAAGGTTAATACCCTAGCTCGCTCTTCATCTTACAATCAAATGTGATATAAAATGCGAGACAATCATACTGTCAACCACGATAATTCTCTTTTTCCTATCACCGTTCTCGACCATGCTACATATAGAGCGATATACATATCTACCATTTTAAAAGTTTCAGCCACGTAAATTTTCTTTTCCCTATCACCGTTCTCGACCATGCTACATACAGAGCGATATGTACCATTTTAAAAGTTTTGATTTTCCGTTTCATTCATCCTTCACTTTTTTCATGGCTGTGACATACCACCCTCTGCCGCAAGTTCCAGCGGCAGCTTAGAGATGAGTATTGATTGAAGTTTCCTCTGTGATGGACATTTGATAGTATGTCACATGTATCTACTTAAACAAGCCTAAAGGTGGAATTCAGATCGGTGGGTGATAGTCTCCGAACGCGGTCATGGGACCCAGTATACTTCCCTGTACAGCTCTCCATTTATGAAGACTGCGGAGCAATAATTCTTCTTCATTTTTGCCGTGATTTTCCAAGAATACAAATATGAACGCGCTTTTTCGTAGCCACGACTTCAGTGGACTAAATGTAAAAATGTCATTAATTTATTTATATTATTTGTATTTTTTCCAAATTGAGCCTGTAATACGGCCTCGTTACAATATATACCGATGTCTTGACGGATTCACTAAAAGATAATTTGTGTTTCATCCGCTGTTTTCTGAGAGCTTGTACAGAAATGATATGATAAAAAACTTTAGAAATTAAACTGATTGATTCACATCATAAAAAACCAAAAAGAAAATTTCTTTTAAAAAATGGAGAAGAATAACGATATTGCGAGGCGAAACGAAATTTTATGAAAGATTTTTACAATGATTTCACGCAGTTGGAAACTCTGAGGTTTTAACCGACAAAATCTACGGAGCAGAAAATTGACCTTGTTAAGCGTTGCTAAGCCAATTTCACCAAATTTCAAATCGGTCATGTTCATTTTAATGAACATGTCAGATTCCACCGGTTGTCTAGCTTAAATCATCGGTTTTTAATTGACTCTGTCATGAACACTCAAATAATCTGTCATACAAATGGCCAAAATAAATTGATGCGGCCGCACTATCATCCACTCCAACGCAGTGTCAAGAGTACAATGAAAACGAATTTCTATTGACCTCCTTTCCAAGACAGCAGTGAATTATTTCTTCAATCACTCCGAAGTTTTATTGATTTTCGTCATTCTCGATAAACTGTTGTCATGTTAAATGTTGCCGTATTTGAACACTTAGGAGAAAAAATGATTAAATCCGTACAAGTCACGTATGACGGGTGTCAGATTGGCGGCCATTATGAGCGCTTTAACTTAGACGTAATTTCTTTTTTGCCGCCCACTCTCATCCCCACAGTGCGAAATTCCATATGACTAAATACTTGCAACTTGCCGAATGTCTAATTATGCGGAGCGAACCTTTGAATGAATGTCTACTACGTAAACATGCAATGGATGGGTATAAATATTGATTTCTATGAATTATTCTGTAAATACGCAGATGACCTATGAATAAATTTTACACTCTTTTACTGTTGTGGCGAAAAAACTATAGTAAGGTTTACCACCTCTGGAAAATTAATTTTTTTGAATTTGTCTCCAAATATACCAATGATAAAGTTCCCCCAGAAACAAAAAGAAATCACGGTGTATACGTTGAAATGACATGGTTTTGCTATATTTTCCACGGCTTCCAAGAAATATTGTTGTAAAATTTCTAAATGATTTCCTACACTCGAATATGATACAGTATTAAGCTTCACGATGGCTGAGTTTACAATCATTATCCTGAAATAAATACGAGGAACAATTTTCACGTTAATCTTATAACAGTTGATCACATTTGACTGTCTTCCACCTGAATGGTAAATTTACTGCCGTTAAATAATTGAACTTGATCAGTCCGAAAGCTAAACAATCATTTAGAGACTCTTGGAGTTCGATTCATAACTAAAATCGAATAAAAATATGTTTGCAATAAAAGCCGCAAACCACCGCACTTCATTTAGACTTGTTCTACCACTGTAGAAAGGCTACTCACTTCATTTAGACTCATTCTACCATTGTAGAAAGGCTAAGAAGCTCGAAATGTTCGAAGTAAGAATAATCTTTACTTTTAATTTGTACTTATAGTTGCATATTCAGTCCAAGATAAATTCAGGAGCCGAAAAATAAAATCTTTCTCAAATGCTGGGAAATTAAGCCGGAAAATATAACCCGTTAATTAACTTCATGCTATTATTTTAGCAGCATTATGACCAAATACAGATTAAAATATCCCTTGTCTAAGGCACCATTCGTCGAAGCCAAATCCTGTTAACTTCTTAAAGGTCGTAATAAATATGGCATAATTATCTGTAGTCAGTGATTTTGTAGACATGATTTAGGCTAAATTTGAGATGCTGATCGATCTCTCAGTCTCTCTCCGATCCTTTGTGGCAAGTTCGTAGATGCAGCGCTACGTGGGATTTTCAGAACTCAGAACCAGGAGAGAGCTGTGACTCTCATCACGGTAATTGCTGCGGTGTACCCCGAGAGTGGATTTCGTCGTCCCGGTTCTATTCGCGATTGCTTGGAGAACTTCATCCCCCAAAGGCAACACTCGCCGCACTCGGTAAAAGCTTGAGCCTGAAACTCATGATGCCAGGAGCGCTAGTCCAGGAAGCAGATCAAGGTTATGGTAAAATGTCATCCAACAAGATCTAGAACCCCCAAGAATTGCGAAATGAAGAACTAAAAACCCCTCACATGTAATCTTTACGTGATTGCATCCCTTGGTATTATTCTCTCATAATTATATCGCGCAAAGTAATATCGGGTGCCTGAAAATTGATGATTCAAATTTAGACGATATTTTTCCTTAGTAATTACAACGTTCGCTCTTGCCAACAAATCAAAACCAAGGATCTCGCAAGTAAGTTCAAGTGCTCTTAATCCTTTCCGATCCTGTGATTCCAAATGGAATCACGTCGCTTTCCTGGGTCGAGCGTCGATTTTTTTCATATGTATTTCATGTAGAAGATGATGTAATCTACGTAAGGTGAAAATATGTGGTGAGATAAAATAAATTTTTGAATTAATGAAAGTCATTTGAAAAAATCGACGCTGGACGCAGGAAAGGGTTAACAGTACAAGATAGATGGTTTTATAACCTACATTGCAAATCGATTACGATAAACGTTGTGAACGATAAATGTAAAATCATTGCGGATAAAATTAGATTACGAAGATTTTTCTGTGAATAAAACTTAATGCTCAGAACAATCAATTTATTTATAATTACTGAAAACCCAATAATTGACCTCAGAACGACAAACCTATTTTAAACATTTGAGTATTTTGCATCGCTTATAAAACAGTCAATTCTCGAAAAGCTTTTGCTTTTTCACTTTAGTATGACATCCTCCTCCAAGGAATCTTCCGTTAAACCGTAATAAACAGGCAGGGCAACTGAGATCTATAGGGTTCTCTTGTGGGTTAAACGGTTTTTTTAGAAAATATATAATGTATTTAAAACACATTAATAAGAATTATTGCGAGATATGACAGAACGATAACTGTAACACAACAGTATCCACACGACAAACTTCTGTCATGAAACGAGCAGTGGTACAATTCATTGTCTTCCCGCTAATATTAGCTAATAATGACCGTCGTGGGGAATTTTAAAACGGTCACGCAACTCCCCAGCCAACAAAAGTAAATAGGTTTGAAAACGAAGGTCGAAGATAAGCGAAGAAGATCGTCACGAAAGAGAAAGGTCCAGGGCGTATAATTCTTGCGTTACCAAATTGTTCTGCATTGACCCCAAATTAAGTTCAAACGCAGACTGCCGTTATTTACGCACTGCGCTCACGCTATGGATATCTTTTGGCACTGCAAAGTCACTCTCCTTTCTCTAGAGAGAGGGAGAAGGGAGAAGAAGAAGAACGTGGAGAGAGGACGAAAGAATAAGTGCATTTAAAATTCGAGAAAAATGATACCCAATAAAAAACAAAAACTGTTAAGTTACCTTTCAAGGTTCATCGGATTCACTAACAAAATAAGCGCGAGGGTAAATAGATTTAGTTGCCTGAAGAAAGACCGAAAGTAATAATCGTGACTGTTTAATAAATAAGTCAAAGTCAAATGACGAATATCGACATTGAGCGATACCTCACCTATTGATGTTGTTAAGTCGTGATCAAGTAGGAAAAGCCGAAACTGAAGCGAGTTAACTCCAGGTTGTAACTCTCCATATTTAAAATGGTGTAGCAAATGGTTTTTTGCGAGAAAATTAATTTCCATTAAAATCATGGGGGAAATAGGTCCCAATTCATAGGGAGTATTTTTGTAGGTCTAATTCTATTCTAAGTATCTATTAAAAACATTACAATACCAAAAAACCTAGGCCTTAAGCCATATTAGGCTTTCGTAATATCTCAATTGGACACAAAAATACTAGTGTTGTCTATTAGAGATGTGTACCCATATTTACCGCCATTCGATATGGCGCGTACTTCATGCTAAATATGTAAATACTTTCATTCAAAGTGTCCTGTTAAGGATTTACTTTACAAGCGATAGCTTTTTGTACCAGTAGTTCTCCTAAAAACAATAACAGAAGGAGAAATAAATGGGAAGAATCACCGATGGAGATGACCAAGACCAAGAACAGTTGGAATCTTCATTGGGACATCTTGGAATCCTCCTTTCCTCTAAGAAACATCTTAGAGTTGGCAACTGCTGATGATGACGAGTTATCGGCTAACTTTGGCAATGTCTAAGGTTTATAGACCTTTCAGGGGAAATGCTAGTAACAACCCCCCCTTATCAACCTACACTATTAAAAATTTAGAACTGGATACTGGAATTTAGAACTGGATAAGAATTAAACATCCACCATTATGTGATTTACCTAAGCATTCTTCATTAATATCATAGGAAAATCAAATTGACAAAGTGCTTCTAGGGACACACGAGGAAGAGTAAGCTGTGCAAAAATCCTTAGTAGGGGCTGTTTTAAAGGGAGCTATACTGAGGCATATTATTAGACCAAGTTATTTCTGGCGTCTGAAAACCCTCTAGGATCGAATATTGGGAAACTTGACTAGACTGGCGGAAAAAGCGATGAGGTCATCAAAAGATACGAGTTGATTCAAGCCGGCGGAGTTGTCCCTCCATCTCAATTTAACTGACTAGAAAAAAAGCTCTTTAGGGCACACTCACGGAGAGAAGGGCGACGCCTTGACGAGTGAATGAAGTGATGAAAGCACCAAGCGAAAGTCACGCTCGAATTTGGAAACGCGTTCCTCGTTTCAGTGCTGGTGTTTATTATAAAAAATAACAAAAAATTATAAAATCCACTTCCGTCCGTAATACACCATTATGAGGTACGTACTTGGGCGCAATAAGAAAAATTTCTCATAAATGGCTCCTCTCGTCAAGTGTGCTCTGTGTAGGCATATGTGCGTAGGAGCCTCTTAATATTTGCGTAGGCTGTGCTCCGAATTATCATAAAGCATAAGAATTTGATGTAATCGCATAAGTTAAATTCCCAACTTCTTACATAGAGTGTAATATACTACCGTGATATTGTTTTATGTCTGGGAGGTATCAATAGACATGTATACAGTATACAATGTAATAATTTCCATGCTTTTAACATAAAAGTTTTCAACACTCCTTTTCGTGCTCGGAGTTACTTTTTGCTATTTGAGAAACAGGTAAATTTTGGCATTGCTAATTCGAGGATGGTCTTCCTCATAAGGCGATTCCATTTGGATCACGCAGAACCTATTTTCTTTTTAATTAGAAATGACATCGTTTAATTAAAGAAATAAGAGCGCCTTGCACAGGCGTTTTACATTAAAACGGATGGGGGAGATGGATGATTTATATTCCTCGCTCGTAGATTCATTCCGTATTTCTTAGACATTTCTCATTAGTTCTTTCAAAGTAAAAATATGACTTCATTTAATATATAGCATGAGACCTAAACTACTTAATATATGAATTGCAATTATCCTAAGTAAATGCCTCTCAATTTTTTTTACTAAAAACTGGCATCCTCATCATGAAGCATTGTAATTATCCAAATATCCCATTTATAAATTCATGGGCTAATTTCACAACTCACATTTCACAGTCATATTTCTTCCATTTCCTTAGGACTTCTTCCAATACGGCCAATGCTGGCGCGCACCAAATTCTTTTCACACCGCAGTTATTTCTATGATTTATTTTTCACCGAAGAGATTTACTTTGACCCGAGCTACTCCAGATAGTACGAGGCCAATGTTGCACATATGCGTCCTTGGACACTTCCTTCTTTCATTTCACTGGAGTTTCCTTGATACTCTTCGCTCCAACGTGAAAGGAAGTTCCAGCGAAGACAGCGAAGAAGAAAAGGAAAGGAATTCTCCCTAAATAAAACGGTCTACTGATCTTTTTGAGATTCATTCTACAACATAAAGGAAACAAAAAAAACCTTTACGGCGCCAGTTTATTAGATTATATAACTTTTAGACTGACACGAAAATATCATCCCAAGAATTTTAAATGGAAACTTCTACTCTTACTTAGCCGACTCTCGCAGTCGTTGATAGACCATAGGGTCTCTTAAAAGAAGTGAGCAGGTACTGCACTGTAATTGGAACTCTGGTTACTTGAATAAATGAAATGAGAGGTCCGCTACTCCAGCGCCGGCCAGAGGTTGAGAGGGAGTTAAGCTTTCCGCTGTTACACAAATACCTGCATGCCTATCTGTTGCTTGGTGGGAACTGAGAAGTCTTATTTTTTTCATCAACATGTAGTTTCTCTTTTACTCACATCTCCTTCGTCAATAGAGCATTTCTCGCAGGGTTTAGTAATGAATACAACGTGCGCATATTTGTCCGAGAGAGGAGATTCCCAGCACGCGGATCCGTCCTTGGGAAAGAGGACGGTAAACCCATGATGTGAATGAATCACATTTTCCAACTTCAAGGAAATGAATGAATAACGGTGTTCTCACTCTCTTCCCCTCTTTTTCTTTAGTTCCCTCAGTTTCCTTTCTTATTTCCTCTCTCCTGCCGCACTCTCCCCTTCTCTCTCCTTCCCTCCGCCAACCAAGCCAAGGTCTCGTCCTTATTTGTGGAACGCTAGCCCCATTTTGACGAAATGAATCAATATCAGAGAATGTTTGGAGTCGGATTTGAGAGTGGGATCAAAGGGTGGACTTTCGAAGAGAAGTTCAATTGGGAAAAATCGTCAAGTATGGGAAAAATGGTTGTGTGGCTTGTGAGAGAAATGGCAAAATCTTGCCATTGGACAGGAATGGAGAAGGGAAGAAATAATTGACACGGTCGTAAATAATGTATCGTGGCTCGACTTGGTGGAAACGTCACACGAAACTAATATTTTGTATGTTTCGCGCTTGCATTAAAAAAGTTACTATGGTTTAAGGAGTTGACTCTCTTCTTGAAGATTACCTTTTTGGGCCTTTTTTTGGAGTATTAGGGGATACGTTGGTAGGATATTTGGGGAAGTTGACCAACTACTGAGGTCATTTATACTGTGAAGGGAAGAAGAGTGGGTCGGTGAGGGAAAATAATTAGGTAAATGAAGCAAGAATGAGAAGAAACCTAGGATTGGCATTCATCTAATCTTTACGAAAATAGCCAAGAGGAGACACAGTTCTATGTTTCACTGACGTTGGATTGAAGCGCCTCAAGTGCTCACCAAATAACACTTTCATAGGAATAAGGATTCCACAATATATGTCTTCCTTTACGCGGGATTTGAAACCGAACTTTCAAGATGGGAAGCCAGTATTCAAGCCACCAGGCCAAACTAAAAGCCTTAATTCACGTCCGTAATCTAAAATCAAACACAGAGTTCATGTTTGAGGCTGTTCCGACCCAGCTCTAGTGGCAGCACCAGCAGAATCCCGAGGTGGAGATTGAAGGTAAGGAGTCCGGAGATGAAAGCAGCACGAAATGGAAAAGCAAATTTATTTATCGACCGATAGAAATGGGTAGAGAGCTCTTTTTGAGGAGGAGGTTGCCGAAACATAATGTCTTCCTATCGTCCGTGGCAGAGATGTAGCGAGCAGATCACATTACTCGCGCATGTAATCTTGGCTATCACTCTCACGTGAGTGAGTGAAAAACCACCTGGTCTGTTTGTCCCTGCATTCGCTTGGACGCAAAATGCAAATGAGGACTCTAAATGATGGACAGGCGTCAGGAGATATCTTATCGGATAAAGGGGCTTTCGATACGTGAGCCGCTCAAAATTCCTCGATAGAATTATTTGGATAAATAAACTTTCGGAACCACCCGCGTTATCGCGCAACTAAAAATATATTCCCCAGCAAGAGTACTTAACATTGAACAACAAAGGCGTGTTGAATATTGGGTTTCTATAATATCGGCTCGCGTCCGTGGTAAAATAGGGAAACGTAAACTCAGCCAAATGCGTTCTTTTCCTCGTTCAATCGGCCCTCGTTTCCATTGGCCTCGCTGGAAATGACATGTGGAAGCCAGATTTCGACACTTTTTCTCGGTCGCAGTCGAAAGGAGGAGCTATGCCTTCTCGCAAAGCTGACAGAATGACGAAGCTAAAAAAATAAAGATTTTTACTGACTAAGTCGAGCGTCCAGGCGCGGAGCATATTTTCCTTCGGCACTCAACTGCTATCTTGGCATGGATCCTTAAAATAACAAACGAAGGGGACTATTCCAATACTTGATTAACGAATTCTATTATCAATTTTTTTTGTTGCTTACTTCAATATGCAGATTCTGTAAATTTATCAACTATAAATGATATAAGACAGAAAACGCGACTCTATAAGAAAAGTATCCCTTCATATAGCTTTACGATAAAGTTGGGCCAATATAAAGTTGGAGAACTAGTTCTCTAAAACAAGAAGGCAATTTTGTTGAGCTTAACTTCTCATTCGAGTGGGAAATAAGGTACTTTCCACTCGACTTTTATTATATTTTTAAAAAATTGACCTTTCAAAAATAAACCTGGAAAAGATTAAGAAAGAAAAAATGTGACCAAACTCACATTAAGTTTTGTATTACTTACATTTTTGTCCACCATTATCCCCAAATTCCATTCTCTTCTTCTAATGACCGCTGCTTAACTTTACATATTTATCTTAACTTCGTATACTAGCATTGTTTTCTCATTCAGATTATTTAATTTTTTCGTTAAGATCTTGTAATTGCCCTGTAATATATACTTTAGCAACATCATTCCTTTCGCTCACTAAATCATCTTTCCCTCCACTCTAACCAATCAGCAACCTAAACGTAGCGTTCTGGCATTCACCCCCATACATGTTTCTCATACATTTTTCTCGGCTAATGTAGAATAAATGGGTGAGATAAAACTTGGTCTCGTTTCCCTTCATTGACATACTTGTACCTACATGTTGTACTTGAGCTGTCCTACACTCTGTGAAAAATTAGACAAGAATGAAATACAGCAGCATAAACCCATTTAAAAAGGTAGATAAAATCAGATTTTAGTAGTAGTTTTGGTTAAAATACGTCTCTCACTAGAGTTCATATATTAAAAAAATTTGTATTCTACCGGTAAAGGTAGGTATTATTGAATGTCAGAGAATCTCCTTCCGGTTTTCTACACATTCAGGGGCCTATCTCCCTTTAGTATATCGCTTTTCGCCTCCACATACGATCTATACTTCTTCATCCCGTCCATGAAACCTATTCTCTTTCTTCCCTTCCCCGCTTGCCCAGCATCCTTTCCTCTATCACACTTTTCAGCAGCTCATCACCCTTTATTACATTATTCAGCAATCTACCCTACCTATTTCGGATTTCATTCAGAAGTTTCCTTTCCTCGCGCACCGTCTCCAGCACTTCCTCGTTAGTCTTCCTTTCCGTCCACCTAACCTTCTTCATCCTTCTCCACACCCACATCTCAAATGCCTGCAGCCTCTTCTCGTCCTCCTTTCTCAGGATCCACGTTTCTGCCCCATACAACGCCACGCTCCATATCAAGCTCTTCTCCAACCTCTTCTTCACATACTTACCCAATATCCCCGTCATCAACTCCCTTCTATTACTAAACGCCTCCTTAGCTAGCGCTATTTCCTCTAGCGTGCTACCTAAGTAATTAAACTGTTCTACTTGCTCGAGTTTGTGTCCTCCTACTTTAATAACATGCTTTGCTTTCAAGCACTGATAATAAATAGCATCTTCTCGCTTGATTAAAGCTTGCACGAGTTGTCAACGGGGTTGAATTGTGCAGCATCATGTGTTTGACTGTATAACTCGGAAATTTTGAACCGAAAAAACTTCAATTAAATTACGCACCTGAAAAACCTAAAATATCTTCTCTAATATCTAGTTAAATGCACAAAACTTGAGATCAGGGAGAAGCTGAGAAAACTCATAGGCTTCCTAGCATGAAAGAAGTTTCTGCCAGATGGACATAAACGGATCGAGTATGTCTCGGAGATTAAGGTACTAAGGATGCCGTTATAACGCAACGCACTCTAGGGGCGGGTCCGTATTTCTCACAGTGGGGGCCGGATGATTAATAATGGATGATTCTGGTGTGAAGTGTTTTGGACTCTCATGCTTAATGCGCACACTTAATGCGTAGATAAACAAGAAAATCTGCTGTAATTGGATTGTTAGAGTAGAACGTGGTCAGATGACGACAACTAAAGCATGATTTTTCAATCAGGGTCGTTTAGTCACATTCTTGGTCTATTTGATGAAAGAATATAGGGCGGGCTTTGCCTAACGGCAGCGTAGTGGCGTAGTCAATTTAAAAATGCAGTTATTGACCAGATCCTTATTTGGACTCCAGATTATTCAGAATGCTCTCATCTTCACCAAACATTTTAAATATTATAGCTGTGAAATCATTCTGCAAAACTAAAGCTGGCACCAGAAAAATGGCCCCTATCCAGATTACGTAGCATTGTTACAGTCATTACAGTCTTCAATCTAGTGCTGGATAGTAACTACAACAAAGAAACTTACTACATTTCAACGACGATAATGGACTTAAATAATACATTTCCTTGGATTACTACCCTCTTCAGGTCAGCTTACTTCCATCATGTCATCTGATATCATTCTAAATTACCTACAGTTATTCAAATCTATTTTTCTCCTACCCAACATTTAATTCACCTTAACATAGTTTATATTTTTAAAAATTAAACAGTTACATCAAAAATAAATACGAAACGTCCTATGAATGTCGTACCATGGCAATCACTATGAGAGCTGAAAATGAGGTGTTTTACTCCTGCATAAGAACACCCCATTGAATCTGCCAATCGCGCAGTATTTTCGCTACTACAAGCTGAGTCTCAACAACACATGTCGTACATTTAGAGAAAACTCTGCTCTCCTTCCTTTTGTTCAGTCGTCCATCTTGAGCCATCCGTTAAATATGCATCCTTCTTCCAGAATGAACGGGGTATTGGGAGTGTGGATCGATGGAAGCGTGCCAAATCGTTGTATGTCTCCAATGCAGCGGGGGGTTGGGGAGGGAGTGGGTCGGGAAGGAGAGAGAGAGAGTTTTGGGCCGTCCTAATGGATTGGAAAACATCGCCCAAGATACACGCACAGCTCCTACCTTTAGCCAGGCCCCAGGAATATTGCATGCAGAGAGAAAAAAATGGTATCCAAGATTTACAATGGCGTTACCTCAAACTATACCTCTCGAGTTTCCAGACAGAGTCGTAGAAATGTATAAATGAAGCCAGTTGTTCCGCCATTTACCTTGGAAAATGCTGAAGTAGGAGAAAGAATTGGTGATCAATTCGTGAACTGATGAAATTCCTAAGAAAATTAGGGAATCTAACGACCAAGTAAAAAAATATGCCTACAATGTAAAGGTAGAATAAACAGTTTAGAGTAGTTCGGTTTTTCCACCCAATGCTGTTGGTAATTTAAAGAAAGTGTTAAAAATACTTTAGTTTGAGCATAAGATAATAGTTCTTATTGGCGGCTAAAGCCTCTGCGCCCCACTACGTGGGGTTGTCTATTTTAGGGGTGGTAAACTAATTAAACCCAGTGAAAGGTCCGGTACTTTCCTGGCGAATCACTTAAGCGAATTTTTCTCGGGTTTTCCATCGGGTTAAGGGTTCATTTCACATACCCGGTGGAAATCCTCCAGATTAAGGCAGATTTAGATGAGTACATTCATACATCTGATATTATATTATCGCTGGCTTCTAATTCATCATATAAATCCTTCTTTTCCTCACTTCAACGAGGGCCTTCAAGAGCCTTTATCCAGTCCTCTATCCCCCTCCCATCAAAAATGCTCTCTTCCAACAAGATATGCAGCTTGTCAACCCCATTCGTTAATAGCATCATCCTATTACATTAGCCTCAATCTCATCTTCTCAGGAGAGCCAAATATCCTCAAATACCGAGATAAGCATTTTCTCACTGCCTTCCAAAAATCCTTCATCTAATGGGTACCAGGCTAGAATAATATCTTGAAAGTCGATGAAAACACCACAACAGTATTTCCAGTTTTTCTAGATGTATGTCGAAAAAAGTTACTGTAATCTTTTTCCCAACACAAGTGATTCAGCTATTGTTCCTGTAAAAAGCGTAAGAACAAATAAATAATTCAAATACAGGGTTTCGTTACCCGAGGCACTGGATTATGAATTATTATTCATATATATTATTTGCATACTCCTCACCATCCACCTTGATTCCTATAATTCCAACAATCCAATCTTTGCATCGTACGACAAAGCAAAAGATTGACAAACCCGTCGAATGGAAAGAAAATACTCGGCCATCTGCCTCACGTTCGGGGACATCGATTCCAAATGGCTAGAATGCCAACCAGCCAGTCAAAGTCACTATATATCCAGGGAGCTCAAAAGAGACCATTTTTATCTTTTTTCCATCGAAAGGAATCTCAATGCATCCTTGCCCAAGGCGAATTAGGAAAAAGAGAGCATTGAAGACGAAAGATGGTGGAGAGTTTTGCAATTCTATCGCTGCCGCAAGAAAGTTTTATACGCTGTGTGAATTTTTGACAGACTATTCAGCGAAATAACTTACAGGTTGTCATCCTTTAATATTAGCGTGTCTCAGTGGCAAAACAAATTCTGAAAAATCTTCGCTAATTTTCTTAGTTAATTACAAAAATGGCTCGTGGGATTTTGTGTCTATTTTAGGACAGAGGTCACGCTTTCTTTAAGCAACACTTATATTAAGTAAACCACGGTGATCTCATCCCACGGTTCAACTTCGTTGATGTCTTATCCGAGGGATGAGACACTTTTGAAATATAAGGGATCAATTGCATTCAAATAGTAATCGGCATTTCACTGAAAATATTACAATACAGCTGGGATTTAAGCCCTGGCCCCGAGAATGGGACCCCAGTACTCTAGTGATCACATTAATCCGATATCATCTACTCAAATTGTCATACTTTCGTAATTTAGCCACCTGTCCATAAAGGTGTTTGCGTATGCACGCTGGCAACATGTCATTATTGGTGAAGGAATTCATAAAGAACCCACGTGAAAAAGTGGTAAATAAGAATCAGTTGGGCTGCACTAAAAAATTTAGTGAGAAGAAAAATGTGAGTGGGCAGTGATAATTTAACAGTGAGTCTTTCCTATTCACCTCTAGTTTAAAGATTCCGCGTAATATTATTTCTTTTCGAATGCCGTGGACATGGCTCAGAGGAGACAAAAAAATGAATTATGATCTTGTTTATTTAAGTGCTTCCTTGGAGCCTTAATATTTTCGTTCGAGACGCAACTTCGCTCGAAGGGAAAACGCCGTCATCAGAACACTCAGAGCGATTGGCTGGGAGACGATTTCACGCCGACTCGACTCGTGGCTCGAATGAGAAGTAGGATACCGTCTTGTCAGACATGATGAATGACACGCGACTAGGCGGTTGTACAACGCCAGAACGATGACGAGCCAGAATAAAATAATCGCGGATAGAAACGTGAAGGTAAATTTCTCTCAACGACCTAGCACGGTACTATATTACCGCAGAGACCCCATTAGATAGAGATGATTTCTGGTGCAAGTATCATATACGCCCCAGTTGTATGATTTTTCTAGGAGGGCAAGGTCAAAGTGTTTAGTGTAATAGGGATAAGGCATCATACTACTTAGGAAGTAGGGTAATGTTCTCCACCCAGTCTAAGTTAAGCGGGATACATCTAATTGATGCGTACTATTTATAGTTACATAATTATTGCCAAGATTAAAATATCTCTAAATATCCTAGGGAAGAGAGCTTCCTCTCTATCGGAATCCCAGCCCATAAGGACAGTCTGAATCAATACTGTTCCTGCTTCCATATGTAGGAACATAGACGTATCGCAAAGCTCTACAGTCATTATAAAGCCCCATGCAAGGATGGAACTCGTGTTGCTTGGGTGAGCAGAAAAATTCAAAACTCAGCAGCCGCCAGTATCCAGGCATTGACAAGTGAACTCTTAAATTATACGAAACATCGGAGCCCCACTCATTCCATGACATGCTAACTTCTGTCATCGCATATTAAGTTAAAAGAGTTGATCTTAAAATAATGAGCATTTCCTTAAGTATCTCGATCGACATGGGATGAACCTGTTAATAAAGTATATTAGCAATTTAGAATAAAAATACACAGTATTAGGTATAATTATCATCGATGTGCTGCATTGCTGGCATAGAATTGTTTGTGACACATTGAAATAAAAAAATGCCATAGGAACGAGGTCTCACCCGAGTTTCATGTTATCCACGAAGCGTAGTGTATTGATGACGGAGATAATGAAGTCATGATTTGGTTTACCTTGAAGTCGAAGCCTTTCTGGAGGCCACTATCATCAAATAACATTGAAACTATAGAGGCCTAGTTTTAGCTGCCAATTGATGGCAGACAGATTGTGGTAGAATATAGAGATGCTTCCATATAAACAAAGGATTGTTTTAGTGTTACCTAGTGTTTTTCATCAGCTTTAAGCTTCATGACTCTCTCGATGAAAATGCTAAGGATTTAGTCCATAGTCACTTACTGCACATGAAAGGAGCCATTTATTGAATTCCCAACTTAGATGGATGAACATTGTCATTTTCATTCTTCGACAGACACGGCCGAGGAGAAAAATAAAGCTATAATCAAATTTAGGCATTTGAAAAGTTGGTTTGAATAGAAAATTAATCAACCGGTAAAAGTCGCACTTATTTTGTGGTCGCGAATAATATATCGCTCGGGTAAGCATTACGTTATAATACAATCTTTAAGTTTGTCTGTCAAGTTGGAGATGCAGACATTTTCAATGCAGCAAAAAAGTATCCCTCGCTTTCCCTCTACACTACCTTCAACTCACTGAATCACAAGTTCTTGAGATAAGGAATACTTTAGGAAGTTTTTGGAAAAGAGTTATCATTTAAAATATATATATATATTGGTAGATACTAAAGCTATAAAAGGAAGAACAAGTTCGCAGATTTATTTCTCACAAAGCTTGAGGACTTGTTCCCAGAAATGAGTCACACATCGTACACATAACGCAAAAAAATGACTCATACTTAGCTGTCCTAACCGACTTCTCATAAACAGAATTCTTTCCTTAATTGAAATAAAATATAAGGTTAAAATTTACGAAAAATTCTATATGCTAGCAGAGAGTGTAGAATAACAACATTATTACCATTTTCAAATTTAGCAATAGTTGCGAAGAGGAAAATATTACTTTTGAGCATAGCTTTGCCGTTTATTCCAGGGATTATGTAATGTATAACAATATTATTTATAAGCAATATTTCTTCGTAAATAAAGACAGGTGAAATATGCATTCGCCAGTCATACATCTACCGTCGGAGAGAGATCTCAAATAATGTATGGTAGGTAAAATTTGGACGTTCAAGATATGGATATCGTGAAGAAAATAAGATGAAATCTATGATAATTGTAATTTATTTCTGTTGATTTTTCTAAATCGCTGAAGTACTTTTGAAAGATATTAACTTAATTATTGAAATTTTGCTCGTGTAATATTCCTAAAAGGATTGGCTAGGAAGTAATAATAAAAAGCTATTTTAAGAGATTATCCCTCTCGGTGATTCAAGATTTACTCCGTTTCCAATCCTAATATCGATCTCTCCTTGGAAGCTAAATCTTAAGTGATCAGAGTATCAAAACCTGGTGATGCTTAATAGGGCACAAATAGAGTGCGAGTCCAAGGTACTTGCTAGCCAAATCCTTCGATGTATTGGATTTCGAGAAAATTAAAATCTCGCGGATACATTAAACTGCAAAAATCGCGAAACGGGGACGACCTTCTGGCAAGATTCTCCCTTGGCTTTATCGAATATTTGAGGAGATAAAAATTAGATGTATAAGTTTAGGTTAATCATTTGTTGTTCCTTCTGATTACCTAAGTTCTCCGAGATTGTAAACTTGTTTTGCGGGGGAGAATGGGGATGAGGTTTATTGGTCCCTTCCCATCTGCGATCAGCTAATTGGATTACTTACAGGAATAATTACCCACTAGCTCCAACGTATACTAAACTCTTGAAGCTATTTTCATCGCTTTAACGAAACTTCCCTACCGCTACACGGTTAGGAATTCGTCGAAGCCATGGTTATCCGTGGATACTTGGCCCAGAATTTCTCAAGCTTTTCGTATTTTCCTTGGGATCGACTACTACAAAAATTAATTAAAGATTAATTCATATATATAGAGTTCATAAAAAGTTTAAGCTGATAAAAATTTTTCTTTGATTTTAAAGTCTCGCGGAAAATTCATGAATCGTTTTCTATAGCTATAGTTATTAAATAGAAACGAATTTAACCACAGATAGCGTTAGCCATTAAAGAATACAACTAAATCAGCCCAGGAACATTTTCCTTCTCTTCTATTGAAGGCATTCTATAAGAATTAAGCCGTTTTTACATAAAAGAGGATTGAAATACGGCAGAAATTAAAGGTTTCCCTTGCATATTTAGACCGTTTACACAAAATTATTAAAATGGTTCTTCACCATAAGAGTAAGGGTAGAAGGGAAATATAACTGATAGATTTCAACCTTGAATCCATCCGCATACTTCTGTAATGAGATGTTACCAAAATTATTTTCGTGTCACTTCGAGTACGTTCTCGATTATTTGTATTTCTCACTTCGCGGATAAAATGTCATAATTTAGCAGAAAATATTCGAAAAAAGCCTTCCTCCAAATTTTAGAAAAATATATGAAAATGCTTGCTAGATAGCACTTCAATCACTTATCGACAAGAAGCAGGAAAGGTGCGCTTCCAGGACTCAAAATGCGGATATGACATTTCCAAGCTGGTATATATTCTGGAGAACGTAAAAAATAGCAGTTCCTGTTGGAAAAGTGTGGCAAGGGAAAGAATGGAGGAATAGGTATTAAAATTTATCGAGAAAACCGATGACCCAAATCGTGAAGTACTTCAGCAAATCGCATCCACCAGTTTGATATTTTTCGGCTCTGGTATTAGTACATACCAGCTATCGATTCGAATTTTTTTTAGAATATGTACGACTTGACAAGAAAGCTTTCAAATTATTCCAAAACAAATTACTGAGAGATTCAAACGAATGCTTAAGAGTCAGAAAGCCTTGGATTATTCCTCAATATCACTCATCACAATAAAATGTCGTAACTCACAAAAAGAACTTAACACTAGATTTATTCAAGGTATACAACATTTCATACCATTATATTATAGGTTCCCCATTGTACTACCAGCTCCTTATATGATAAGGTACCATATTGCATTAATAGCTCCTAAAAAATCAAAGCATACAATTTTAATTTTGATCTATTATAGTTTATTTTATTATGCTTCCCTTAAAAGATTGACAAAATATACATTCTTACATAATTACAAGCGCCAATTTCTTTTTTTAACATCACTGAAAATATTTGGCCCTCACTGAACCAAAATATAAATTATAGAGAAAGGGTTTTCCGCCGCTAACAAAGTATGGAGGTTGCGGAAAACTATATTACAACAGTTTCAAACTATTTCCCATTCTGTATTTATATAAATTTTATTTATACTTTTGATTGCATCAAATTTGGCGCATTGGACATTACTATATGAGCTAGGATGACTCAAATATTGTGAGCCTAACTTGGTCCACATGATGTAAAAGGGTTAACACAATTTTTGGGCACGGCTTAACAGTTGATACGTTTGATGTGTCATTTTAAATGATTTTCACGCAAAATATCAACAGGAAAACTTACACTAGTCGAAACGCAACATTTGCCTGATCAGTTCATAAACCCAGAAGAAATTCTTAAGCGAGATACTTGCTTGAGGAAGCTGACGCACTTCACCCGCAGGACACCAACTGCATATCGTGATCCGTAACGGCTTTCTATGTGGATCAGTGAGAAAAAATGGAAGCCGAATAGTAAATTTAGCAAGAAATATAGAGCTACATAATTGCTGTAGTGCTATTTTCCACATAAAGCATTGATAAGAAGGTATTTACTTTCATGCAACAAAACAAGGATTGAAATTTTATCCTTGTGGCATTTCTCTCGCGAATAAGCAATCTGCCGAATTCCTAGTTCAAGCAGATTTAGCTAAAGAAATGTTACTGGTTAAGGAAAAAATCTTGAATAACATTTTCCATTCTTTTTTCCATCTGACCTCGCCCGAAAGTCGAAAAAACGAGAGCAGCTCATGCATCTCTTCCTGTACCATACTTATAGGGTATTCCTTATCGGTCAGAGAAGAGGCAAGGGATAGTCGATGTTGTTTTATCAGTCGTGGCCCTAAGTACTCTCATATCGTCATTATCTCTTGGTCCCTTGATGCCTCCCACGACCCGATGCGTCTGAGAGGCTCCAGACTATGCCGCTTTCAAACCCCGTCCTCCTCTACCCCTTCTCGCCCAGCACTCACCCTCCCTCCCACTTCCCTAACTCAGACACTAGAGCTTTAGATTATTTTCTGATGACGCTTCATACTCTATTTCACCTACCCCAGCCATCCCACGTCTTATCTCTCTGAGTTATCGGCAATAAGCGCCGTTCCATGCTTGGGACGCATTGGTACGCCTAATGTCCCCATATTATACGTCTTTCTCTCTCTCTCTATTCACTTCAGACCTCTCTCTGTTTTTTTTTTAATTTTCCTCCAGCGAAAATTATCAACCGTCATGAGAAAGAAATATGGAGGCAAACACCGTTTTGAGCGAAGTTCTCTTAGCGCCTAGATAAACGGCGGGGGGAAAATGCTGAAAATCACGTGCTCCGAAGCGCGGAGTAGAGAATATATGTAATGTAATCAAGTGTTCACGTCTTGTTTAGTTCGAATCGTTCTTAGAAACTATAGTAAACCTCTCAAAATTAATTATGTTAAAGCTTGGCACTATTTTATAGTTGAGCGATATCCATTTAATAAAGGGTTAAGGAAGAGCTTCGATAAATTTTGTCTATGTATATGAATCATAGCCAATGTTAAAACTAATACTTTACCGCTTCATCAAATAGGTTATCAAATCAATTAATTGTTAATTTAGCCCAGAAAGATTCCTCTCCTTCGTCAAACATTCTACCATGGTTTAATCATATAATAATTTTTCATAATTAAAATAAAATCCTGTAATAATTTTTGCCTGCTCTCAAACAACCGAGGAGTTTAACTGCATTATGATCACAAACAATTTACAGATTGCCAGAGAGATTAAATCATTCTTTCAACAGAGCGACCAATCACTGTTACACCATCTTTGTATTTCGTTGGCAAGAGTTGGGAGTAAATAACGGGTATATAATTGCCAAGGTTCGGTGAAAACTTTAGCATACTAGCGATAAGAAAATATTCCTCCGATTCCTCTCACAGTTCAAGATAACTCGAATAACAGATCACCTCACAGAACTTGAGGTGTAAGGAAGACCCAGGGAGGTGAGAGAGAACAATTGACCCAGAAATGCGATCCGAAATTCAGGATTCAGAGAGCGAAAGGTTAATCCATCTGGAGGGGTATTTTGGCACTCACCCCTCGAGATAACTAAAGGAGAGTATCGATTTTATCGGCAATTAATTTAAGCGGAAATTACTTTTGTGCCCAAATGCCGGTCAATGATTTGCAAATGAAATAACGCTCGGATGTAAATTTGTTTTTCAGATAAATTCGTTGTCCTACTCTGAAAATCAACTCGATCGATTAAACTGTAGACAAGCAAACGGGAGATATTTGAATTAATGAAAGCCGAAGGGTGAAGGCAAAATATATGCAAATCATGCATCACTTTTTCGAGAAGAAAGACCCTAGATTCATTTTGAGATTCTTTCCAGAGTTTCTCATTCAGAGATATAGTGTTTCACGTGAAATATTTTTTTTGTTTTCATACCATTGCAGTTCACGCAAGTAAAATCCTCAGTTGATATTTAATCATCACTAATTCATGGCCTAACCAGGCGAGCCATACGCGTTTTAGCAAAGTTTAGACAAGTTGGACTTCAAGGATCAATCGATTTAGCTTTAGAAGTCAAGGAGAATCATAATTCTGCGATATCATTTCCCAATAAATTTAATACACTTCATTTTCGCTAATACCTAAAATGCACACCGCTTTATCGGATGAGGTTCGCATCACCTGCCAAAATACTTCCACCTGAACTTTTGCCAAACTTTTATTGAAGAAGTTCATTTTCACAAGTCCGGCATCCATCTGATCACTCTGACAGCGAAGCGAAGAGGAAATACTTTTCGGCATCATTCACGTCTCATTTGAGACGTGAAACAGAAGAAGGGTTAGGCGATAGTAAGAGCTCGGTTGACCAACTCTGATAAAATTGACTTTATTTCTTTTGAGATATTCCCTTTTTCAGTAATCCTCCGATCTCGAGCTTCAAAATTACTTCAACTGAGCATTCACCGCAATATCGCGTTTACTTTGCGTCTTGTTTAAAAATTACTCCGTGCCATCGAAATGAGAACAAGAGATTTCTGCTGTTTGCCCACGATGTGTCTGGAGTTCGACGCTCCAACACTGCTCTATATTTTTTCACTCTAGGATCTAAAGAGCTGGGCATTGCTAACTGTTGTTCTTATATTAATGCTTTACACCAGATGCATTCCAGATTATCTTTCAAAAACCAGAAGCAACCAGTAGTAAACATTATATTTATAGTTTATGATTTTTTTAAATATAAAATATGATCTAATTAATGGAGAAAACTCCATTTACTTAGCATTCTATGTTCAACACTGACTGCAGAAAAACAACGCGCAACATCATCATCTTCTTCTTAATTAATGTACAGCGAAGCCGATAAACGTTTCTCAGTACCAATAAATATAACTTAAGCAAATGATAAGCTGATTGAAACTCAAATATTTTGTTAGATAACCTTCCCTAAATAGAAAACTTCATCTCTCACCTCTTTTAGCTATAAAGTTAGCAATATTTTCGTATTTAACCTTCGGATGAGGATAGAATGTGAAAATCTGAACGCTAAACAATGATGAAATTTATTGGATGAGAAATAGTGGTCTTTACGGCATTTCGATCTCTGGAGTTTATGAATATTCCAGAATGATAGAGAAAACAGTTTCTGTTATCCAGCGGTAAAAAACTCTTACTCAATAATTACCTACTCTTATCTGCTGTGATCCAAAAAGCAAGATACGCCTACATATGGCGCGGTTAATGGCACATTCACAAAAATATGTCAATAAGCAACAGAATCAGTGCATGGTAAGTAGTTTAAGAAGGCTTGGAGAAGGAAGCTATCTTGCATGGAATAAAAATAAAAATGGTAAATATTCGCGGGATCTTTTTGGGTACGATATCAGACCTATGCGGTGAATCATGGCCAAATTTTGCGGCGTCTGGCCCATTACCATATTTAAATATTCAGAGGGATAGTTGTTCCATCTCTATTAATTTTCAGTTGTCAAGCCTGGCCTGAAAACTTAAGTCATTACCATGTACCCATGCCCCAAAAATCGCTTCTTATAACTGCACAGTGATTAAGGAGATATCAGAGACCTGAACCAATATTGCGCCAAACGAAGTATTTACTAAAGACTTAACTTAATTGGATTCAGTATGTATTTCTTCTATCGTTCCTAAATTTTCTACCTTGTTTTTTCCATCGTCTTATGACATTCCAAATATTGAACCTCTTTTACCGAAAAGAAGTATATTAATTTTCTAATTAATCATGAACTAACCTTAATCCATTCGTCCATTTTCCGTTAAGTTTGGCTTCTTGAAAATCATCTTAGGTAGGAGTGTTTACTTCAATACATTTCGTTTGCCTCTGCAACAGTCAGTGGTGATACAACCTCAGAACAAGCCAAAATTCGATTGGTAGTTAATTATTTATTTTCAAGCATGTGAGGTCATCATCATGAACATTTTAGTATGGAAATTATGCGTTGGATTAATTAGGCTTAAAAAGGGTGAAAGAACATCCATATTTTATTTACTTAGGAGAAATATACAAGATTCGATATATAAATGCATGCATCAGAATACTTGCTCCTGTACTTCACTGCAGCAAAACTATTGTTTGGTAGCCGCCATCAGCGTAATTGTTTTAAATATGTTTTATGTTTGGATTAAGCGTACATAAAATATACGACGCATGTATTTGTTGTGCTCGAATGAGCTGCTTTTGAAATTGCCAGTGAATTACTCCCTGTAAATCGTAAAAAGCAATTGGTTTCGATGCAGATAAAACTTTTCAGCTATTGACTCGTTGGTCGACCCACCATTTCCACATTTTTCAAACTTATTCCACTTATTTTGATGCCGCATTAGCGGGCATTAAATGTGTTCTAGTAATACTATCAGCCTACACCTGGACTTAGTAATATTTTTTTCAGATGCTATTTCATTAGCACGTATGAGATCCCCGCAGTTTCCTTTCGAATCACTATTTACAAAACCTGATATTTTGCTTCGGTACCTACTCAAAAAAAAACTTCGCATGCATTGGGGGAGTAAATGTTTGTTTAAAAGTCTCAGCCGTCACCATCAACCGTGCTAAGAGGTATCAAGATATGATGATGATCAGTTATGATGTTTGACGCAGATTTGTTCGAGGCGAAGATTCAATCAAGACTAAAAGTTGATATTCGGCCTCGACCCGTGCTCAAAACTTTCCATCAAAACATCATGTCATGGTTTTGATAGTTTCTGGTCTAAGCTGCAGTGTAACGGCAGCCAAAACAATGCTTCAAGTAGTGATTCAAAAGAGGCGTATAATTATGATGACGAAGTACAGAGTATGTACCCTTGTTATTGGAACGATTTAAGTCGTCACACATCTGCGGATTGCGTTATTTTTACAAGTCCCGCGTGTTTGTATGCAGAGGTGGGAGCGGAATGAATAAAAAAAGGTTGATTGCGTCACCACTGCGCAACCAAAGGTAACGATTACACACACCAACGTTCAAGGATAACTTTTTTAGCGTGGTGCGCCTTCCCCACTCCACTATCCCCAAAGAGGTCTCCTCTATCCCCTTCTCCCCCCCTTCCGGTGTCCACTTCCCCTCCAATCCCCGCCCACTCATCAACCCACCCTCGGAACGCCCCGTACCCCCCGGCGTGCCCTTTCCACCCCCTCAACCTCTCTCTTCGAGCACCGTTCCCCATCCACGCCCTTCCTCCTGGCCACGGTTCACCCACTACCCTCGTTTTCACCTTACCCCTCGGAGGACCATTCCCGGCCGTCGCCTGCCTATTACCCTTTACGTTTCGAGGAAACGTAGCACGCGTAAGTAAGAATGGTTCCAGGCTCATACAATGCGGAAAAGTTGCACCATGAAATCGAACACAGAGACTTTTCCACGAAATTAGCTTAAAAATCGAAATTATTAGTAAGTATACGAAAGTAGACTTTTATCATCCACTTACGACCAACATCAAAATTGTAATGGAAGTCGACTTTGGAAACCTCTGTCGAAAGTGGGTGGTTTCCGGCGATACTTTGTGGACTTTGCTAAACATTTTCAATGAATAGGATAAACTTTATTTTTCCACAATGAATTCATTGTGGAAAAAAAATTTACTCTATTTATTGAATGAATTCATTGTGGAAAAACAAAGTTTACCCTATTCATTCAAAACCTCTGTCGATATGTTTAATACAAATGAGGAAAAACATACTATGAATGATGCAAGACGATATGATATGCATTGATTGTATCAAGCACTTATTACGATTCAGGAATTCTGTAAACAATAAGTACCTATACCAAGTGGGTTAAATGAGTTTTTCAAATGTAATATGTTTTTAGGAAGGGAGGCATGGGTTTCAGATCTACACTTGTTTGTCGCCGGAGCGATTAGAAGTGGTGTGCAACATCCATGCGTCAAAATAGATATTTCGCTCTTCCGTAAAACTAAATTTTTCTTGGACCAATGAAAGCTTCTAATCTTGATATTAATTTTCCATTTTTGCAACCGGTAGAAAGTCTTCGCAGCGGTTGAACCCAAGTGATCACTTCCTCGAACTACGCATTGGATGCTGTTGAAGATCACCAGGGGTACTCCACAAAATTAATGTCAGGCTACCACACAGTAAATGCCTAAAATATACCGGAGCGCGTCAGGTCCCCACAACACTGCCTTCATAAAACTGTTTTTTCCCATCTAAAATCCCCTTTAAATTCTTCGCGCCTTTTGCCTAATTTAATGCAGTATAAAGTTCCTATTCTCCTGCATATAGCAGCACTCTTCATACTAGTATATGGTAAGCAAACAAACAAAAGCAAGGTAATAGATTTCTCTGCGGCTCATACTTTACAGAAGGTTGCGTGAAAGGTCGACGTTTCCTTCGGAACAAAAGGTTAAGTTTATATGCTGAAAGCATTGTCGCAGTTTCAGGAAATCACTAGCCTGTCACCTTATCGCTTCTTTAGTCAAAGGTTGGCCGTTTGTTGACCAATGGCTTATACATTTTTATTTCATCGTAAAAGAGTATCTGATTCATCACACTTAATTTCACACCATGCTCTCTCACTGGAAATAGCCGTCCAAATGCAAACACACAAAATCAGAGCGCATTATTGGTCTAAAAACACCAGAAAGTAATGTCATTCACGGTAGGGATACGGAATTGATTCGTTGGCCCGGGAATCCAAGGGTCGCTGGATCGAATTTCACTCTTGGTGGGCACACTGGGCTGTGTATTGAGATAGATTTATTGTGTCTCAGCATTAAGATCTTATCCTGAGCAATGCGATAAAACCTTGGCATCCGTGCACTTTAAACCCCGAGCTTTCACCCTTGGAGGTAGGTCAAACTGTAAGTCAAAACATGGTCAAAATCTAAATATCAATTCTAGTACACGTGAGAGTTAATGACTACACAGAAACAATACAACTTCAATATACATTGAAGTAAAAATATTGTGTTTCTTACATAAAGGGTCATAGATAGTTTGCAAATTGAGTCATAACGGAAAGCATCTTAAGCGAATTTATATCCCTTGAAAACAGCATATTAAATAAAAACGTTTTAACACTTCTAGGCCGTTCAAGACGTGTAATCTATTCGTCCTCGTGTCTGATTAGTCGGTGGCATACTTAAGGCATAGGACTTTCAGCCGACCACCATGTTTATGCCTAAGAAGCCCTATGACTGGGGCATTCAATACTTAACGTCACATAGCGTAACCTTGGAGGGAACTGTAACCGGATAAAACGTACTTGTAGGCAGATTGACATATTTTGGAGAAACACGATCCAATAATGTGAAAATAAGTTTGAATAAGTTTCGAGTTGGCAGTCGAATATACCTTTTCTCGGCAAACTGCAGTCTTTTATGATACTAACATGAGTAAAATTAATTGGTTAGACTGAATTAAAGCCAGTGGCAGGTAGGTATATAAATATAAAAGGCGAAAAATACCGTCGAGAAATGTGTTTCAACCATTTAAAATCAGTCAGAAATCGATGCTATACTTTCCTAAAAATCTTATAGGAATTTTTTTATATTTTAACCATCTATTTTTAAAAGGTCCGAGAGGAACTTACGGGAGTATTAATTGTTAAATGTAACCATAGAAAATAATGAAGCTTTTAAAACCAATATTCAAATTTCTTTGAATCACTTATAATTAAGTAAAAGTGAATTAAAGATTTATGAAATCGAAATCAAGGAACTCAACTTTTTAAGCTACACGATCAAACCACTACCCAAACCCTACTATTGTCTTCAGCTTTGCGCCTGAACCTCCAAAAAAAAACTATACTTCCACCCCTCGATCCCCTGGAACCTCATACCACACCTTGTCCCAGCACCGTTCACCCAAACCGCCACCTGGGAGAGGTGGCCTTCCCATCCCTACCCAATCCAAAGGGCCCCGTGGGCACAAGACCTTTTATCAGCCCTTTCCCCATAACGCCCTTCGAAACCCACGCCCGAATGTTCCACTCCATTCAACCACCAGTCCCCACCCCCTCCTCTCTTTCTCGCCCCCTTCTCCTCCTTTATCGAACCAACAAGCCTCCTCCACCAGAATCTCTCACCTTCCACCTTTATTTATCTTCGCGAAAGTGCCGATATTTTTTAAAAGTTTTCTTATTTTTAGCATCTCTTTAAATTCTTCCGAGGGCTCTTCATTAGAGATTTTTCATCCACAAAGTGAGATGAGAGAGTTTTGTGCAGACAAATGATCTTGGTATACTAAAGTGATAATGATTTTAAAGTTGCATCTCGATTGATTAATTAATTATGAAATTTATTCATCCACAAATTTCTCCCAATTTATTACTATGTAAAACTAAATATTAAATTATGCAATTAACGGAAAGATATGAGCTGATGATCTTCCAAAATTTGTGTAACAAATTTATATAGCTAAGGGTTTACAAGTTTCTCCGCTATCTCACATTGTTAACGATAACTTCTCCTGGAGGTATTACTCACGCATGACAGTAAATATTCCAGACAAATGAGAAAATATGTATGAAAAGTATTCCACCCCTATGAAAGGGGATTTCAAAGGTCACTCTTAAACGACCGACGCCTCATGAGGAAGGTTAGAAGGAGCTATCTCAACAGTGCTCCAGTGAATAAATGATACCTACATCAAGGACTCAATATATCAAGGAAATAACGGCACTTAGCCCACCGTGAAAGAAAGCCAGACAAAAAGGAGCAAGGCTTCATACAGTACTATCATACGAAATCTCCCATTGTGATCGAATCTTTAGCCAGTAGATAAAAAGGTATAAGGCAGGAACACTCTCATAAGAATAGGAATGGGGACGATGCTGAGGACATGGAATGGGATGAATATGGAGCAACACATAAAATGCGACACTCGTACGTTAAGATTTCATAGATTGAGTTAAAAAGAGAGTTAAGGATGCTTTGGAGGGTAGAATTATATATTTACAGTAAACGTTTTAAAGGGAGGAAGAATAGCCTGTATGAGTAAGCCGCTATGATAACCTCTTCTCTCTTCTTCAGTTAGCAGCCCTGGGGTTGGTTTGCAGCAACCAAACCAAAATACTAGAAATTAGGTAAATACATGTACTCCAGGAGAGCGATGGATAGGTGGTCAGGAGATATTCCTATGAACTGGATGCACATAGAAACATGAAGGAGAAGTAAATGTAATTTTATTATAGGATGAAAACATTGGGGGTGTTTCCGGATAAATATACCATAATATAGAGAGAGTGAAGAAACTCTTTGAGTTGTGAAAACAATCAAGTTTTCCGGAAGATATGGGAAATATTAGGATCATTTTAAATGGGGGAATCATTGTGGAATGACACAAGTGCTAAATGTGGAAGAGAGATAAATTAATCGAAATTCATAATAAAAAATGAGAGCGAAGTTCAACATCAGTATAATTCTACATGAGATCAGTTGAGTACAGATGAGTTTGTGATTAGATGAAGGCAGGAAACACTCCAAACCAAGGCAATGATATTCTTATAGAATGAAATACACGCTTGATGGCTTAATTTCCCACGTTTATTTTGAGGTACCGCTTATTTGGCTAATACTTAATAAAATCAAGACAATATAGAAAACAGGGCGAGGCTGGAGGGAGTCAGAAAATTACTCTCTTCCTTTGGAATGCGTGCATTGTGAAATTAAAATTCAGGCACTTCATCCACAAAAAAGCTTATGAGTCGTATAAAAAATAAAGCTCGATATATTTCTTCCGTTTATGTGATCATTTATTAAGACAAAGTTTTTCATCCTCAATGCCGCAGCGACTCGTTCAGGTACGTGCATCACATGTCTTTCTGTAAGCAGTAAGGGGGAAGGCAGTTTATTCGCCGCTTCCATGAACGCGTTTAAAGATTTTTCTGTGTGTTTATATTTTCCTACATTTACCCGCCAGTTGACGAGCTAATGCAGCACGGTGGGTTCCGAGCTTCAGCCAACCCCGCCCACCTTTCCAGAGATCTTCGTCCTCCATACCTTATCCCCGCAGATCTACTATTCTTTAAACGGTTCGAAATCCACTCTCCCAATACTCCAACCATGAAATCCCTCTTACCCCTCCACACTCTCTATCCCAATGTCTTACTTCCCCCTGCCCTACTTCTCCCTTCCACCCCTCCGCTTCCCACACTCCTCTTAAGGCTTCACCGAAGCGCTTCTAAAAGATTTCCATCTAAATCTTTTCTCAGCGCACCACCTTGCATGTTTATGTCCAACACAAGGTTTTGATATTGACCTTTTCGGCCTTCTTCTTTTTTTACTCATACTGTTTCGGAGATCCCCAAACCATTAATCCCACTCGCGCCTTCACAGTGCGCGACGCCTTTTCCGCCCCAGGACCTTCCTTCCCCACAATCACTTCCCCCGCTAGCCACCCCACCCCTCCCCCAGTCCAAGGACAGAGTTTGAGAACGCTCTTCTTCTTAAGGGTATAGATGGAACCGCACGTGCCATAGTGAAAGAGTCATAGAAGCGAAGAGAAAGGTTCCCTTAGCCATGCTTTCTTCACGTCTTTCCCGTCGCCATTATCCTCGCTGACACCTCTCGAAATGCCTTTAAACTATGGTGAGATTGCCACGCGAGTAAAGAACAACCTTAGCCACCATTGCATTTCATTAAACATAAGAGGAGAACCCAACACACTGCATGGGTGGCATGATTTTCTTGCCAGTGGATTCTGACTTGAGTTCCTTCCCCAGAAGACGGTTTTTTTAGCTGCTCCAACAGCTGCGACCGTTTTCATAAACTTTGCGTTTAACCTGAGTTCAGAAGGTTTTAATTAGTTTTTTTCAAATGGAAATTGTCAGAAATGCCTAGTCAAGGCACCAGAAAGATAGCATTCAGCTTTGCTGCCATTAGACCAAACATAATGACAGTTAAATATTTTCTCACTGTGAAACCCAAGGTTTTAATCCTACAACGAAGAAAACATTTAATGCTGCGGAAGAATATGAATCGGAGGCATTTGGGTGGCGGGACCGGCACGTCACTAAACAGGCTTCCAAGGTCGGCAGATTCTTAAAAAACGAAAACTACATTTTGTTATTGATGAATAATCATAGCTATTGATTACCTGATCTGGATTTCATTCGGTATTGTAGTCCTATTATGAAGGAATAGGCTACTCATGCAAGGGCAGGGCTTAAATCAGAGATATCTCTGAGCACCCTCAGTTAAAACAGACATAAGACCTTATCTGGGAAAATGAGATGGTGTGAGGAGAGGAGCCTAATAAATCTAAATGCATGCATTTGTTCTCGAAGCCCTTGATACGACGTGAACACTGGGCTAGGCTCTCTAATCGACCATTGGGTTCATAGATGGGGTGGAAGCGCTAATTTCTTAATTCCAATTTATTAAACGCTCTAGTTTGAACCAGTAACTGTTCGTTTATTTACATTTTTGATAGAGCTGACTTTATGAGACGAAGCAAGCTTAGAATGTATGTAAACCAAGACATCCTCAGAATTTTCCTCATCTCCACATGCGCTGTATTCTTATAAATAGATCGCGTAAGGAGAGTTCGTAACATCCCGGGACGTAAAAAACAAAGAAGCAAAGGATAAGGTTCAGCTCGTTTGGGCATATTGTAATTTCTCTTCAAACAATAATTAAATGTTTTTACAAAAGAGGAATATGAAAAGAAAGAAAGTAGTAATGTGTTGCACGCCCCCCATCATACCGCTCTAATAGAAAGGTGGAGAGATTTTTCCTTTCAACGAAAACTACTTTGAAAATTTTTTCAGACATGGCAAAATTATCTTCGCTGAGACGAAAGACAAATATTACTTTCACCTTTTTTTGTGACGCATTAATCTTGTTTACCATCGCTTTCATAGTACTCAGGATATCAGCGGCCTAATCACTGACCTGATTTTCATGTATAAAGCCAGTTTCTTATTATTTCTCGACTGAAGTGCGTAAATACGATAAGAATATTTTTAAAAAACATTTACGAATTAACCATAATGGACACTTTGCTGGAAACTGCACTATTAGGAAAGATAACGCTAAAAACAAGAAATTCTTTCAGACAACTAAGTAAAATATCTATGAAGTAAATATTATAGACGGTGAAGGGAGATACGGAACTCTTCATCCTTCCCTACTCTTCATTGAGCAACCTCGTCCATCCACTTTGCGTCTTTTGGAAAAGAAAAAATTCGAAAAATAAACTTTCTTTGTTTCATATAATAGGTTCCTGTAGTAATTAGTAATAAATGATTCCTGTAGCTCAGAAGAAAAAGGGTATAATTAAAAGCACATTTTTCTCAGGAAGCTGAAGGCTGACAAGGCTAAGTAACCGAGTGAGTCATAACTCGTTTGACCGGCAAAGGTATTCCACTTAGGGCCAAAGCGGTGAAAAAATACCTTTCGTGCAAATGTAGATTATAAAAGTTTGGGGACAGGACTAACAACTGAAAAAAGCGTGCAAAATCCACAAGCCGAGGGCATCAGATGGACTGAATTATAAAAATTGCAGATGTTTATGGAAATGGGCTTTAAAAACAAGAAGATTCGGTGAATTTGTCAATTTATATGGTGAAAAAGCTGAACTGGTTAATGAAAAAACAAAATTACTTACTGGATTTTTATAGCAAAGTTTGCATACTAAAACTAAAACTGCATTCTGTCGTCAAGCGACCATGATTTACTGCTCCATCTAGGATGATAATGCCTAAAATGGCAAAGACATTTGTCATTTTGGTATTTAATTTCTCCTCCAACAGTGATTTAAGACTCAAATTGTTTATACTACCTGTATTTTGTTAGTCAATTTATTCAAAGTCAGTCTTAGTCAATTTTTGTCTCACTATTATATGCGATGGATCTTCAAAATATTAGAAAGCCGAATTAGCACTGAAGTAAAAAGGCACAAATTTCCGTTCTCTCGATGGAAGACAAGATTATTCCGTATAGACTATTAATTTAAAAGCGTAAATTAATTAGGCACTGGGTTATCTTGCTGGAGTATATCTTTTAGGCATTTCAGGCATCATCATGAGCATCATGCTTTTAAATCATTTTTTTCTCCCCTCATTAGGATATCAGCAGCAGCTACCATAGCATTGTAGTCTTTGAATACAATGCTCTTTAACTCACAAAATAATGCATTTGTATTCCAACAGCTGTTTATATCTTCCAAAATACTACACCCTATTTCAAATAATGAAAATTAGAGCAAAAAAACTATGATAGGGTGATACACGACGACTTAGAAGAAAGAGATAGGAAAACAATCAACGGAAAGCAAATACGTAGAGAAGACCGAAAGGCAGAAAGGAAATATTATGAAACTGGCGTTCAAAAATTAAAATACTTATTGGAGAAATTGATTTCAAATAGACTCCATCACGAATTTCCCTGGAAATAATGGATGGTTTCGTTGACTGAATTGATTGACGAGAGCTCAACATGAACCCAACGCGCCAGTTAAGCCAGCAGTTTAAGGCGAAGCTTTTTAGGACACTCGATAATGGAAGTCATTTGTGGTTATTAAGGCAGAACACACAGCCCCTTTCCTCCATTCCTCCGGAATAATGAGTCCCTTGCATAAAGCTTTATGGGCTAAATTTCTTATTATACCACCACGCTCAGGCCTCATTAAAAATAGGTCATAGCTGCAACGTGCGATATCCGCACCGCAATTGGTAGTTCCGTATCGAATTACTTGAATTAGCTCTCTTAATCATGGGTCTTTACCTCTCCCTGCAAATCCTCTACGTCCTATGCGTGAGGCGTGGCTTGCAAGACTTTAAAACAGAACGAGGAAAAAGATTCATTTCCTATAATTAATCCAGGAAATAAAGGATAATGAAGAATCCACTTACTTTTCCAAATTAGTTTTACTTCAGCGACAATAACTTAGGTTAGTCACTGAGAATTTACGACAGCAGGACGAGAGCAACAAAAATAAAAATGAGGTTTGCTCGCGAAAAGAAGGCATTTCTACACTTTATTTCTTTTAGACTTAAGATCCTCTCGACGTATATGATATCACTCACCAAGATTAAATATTTTAAGGCTAAAGGATAAGGCTAAGGATAAAATATTTTATTAACATCATCAGTTCATGGCAACTTTCTTAATAGATTTAGGTGAATTGAAATATTTGAGAGGCGATTGCTGCCATTAAAGTAAACTTGGTCCCATGTCATACTGTAAGGTTGACATATTGTAACATTGAGCCAATTAAATTTTTCAAAACAGTAACGTAAATTTCAGCTGATTCCGGACGGGAAAATTTAACTGTTTATTGGCCGCAGATATTTTACTCCTCTATGGAATGCTTCGACTCCACGTAACACCGGATATAATAGTTATTTTACAACAGTAACATTACTTATTTCTCTCCATCACTCAGAGCGGTCGTAGATCTTTCCTAACTATTTCCTTACTGTATACTTCTTTCACCTGAATAATATAGTGACCACATATTTTACTAATGATCAGCAAGAACTGTTTATTCAAGAACAAGAACAGTTGTTTATCCAACCATAGTTGAATTGCGGCTTGTTGGGTTATGAAAGGATTGGGATCGAAACAAATTCTGCAACTGATTTTTCAGCGGCATTCCGAGATTGACTTCAGTTCTGAAGGAGTTTTAACAATTGCAACATTAACAAGTCTATTTGATGCGTAGTAAAATTATAAACCCTTCAGCACGAATTGAACAAATTTGATTTTGGCTGTAATCGAGGCTGAAATTATTTCAGCCCCCTACTGAACGAAATACTTAGTATTCCGTCAAATTACGCACGTACTCCTTACAAATAAATTACTAAACCTCCTAATTACTAAATCCAAAAGCTTGCACATAATGACACTTCTTCCTGACCGAGTATATAACGCAGTTCAAATTGCGAGACATACGTCACGTCTGGCAATGTAAATGTCAGCCACCTTTCAGCAGGTATGAATATAAATTTTCGTTTCTCATTAACAGAACAAGAAAATAAATTGAGAGGTCACCGCTCTTCGCTGTTTTCTATGTCACTGCTACTCTGATTCGGTTTTTTATCTATGATTCTATATCCATTGCCGGAAGTGCCAAGGACTACAGATTTCCTTAATCAACTAACTCCACGTTCTACCTATCATCGTTTACCGTGACTACCAAAATTGAATGTGAAGCGTTAAATAATGTACCAAGGCCAAAATTATGGAACTAGTTATCTTAATCAACTAATATATAAATACGATAACTAATTATCCCTATCAAGGGGTGGCAGCTCGAGGAGAGGGAATTACAGTCAATATTGATATTATTATAAATCGAGGTAAGACTTAATAAGGAAAGCTAGGCAGCCACGTGAAAAAAGGACATAAATACAAAATATCAGAATCACAATGAGAAATATTTGCATTTAGAACGTGCGCATAAATGCGTTTCTTCCTACTTTCATTTCCTCGGAATTCATACCTATTGGACTAAAATGTCTTCACCGCTCTAAATCATGTCAATCGCTGATCCGTCCGTAATTGAGAAATCCGATAATCCAAAACATTTTTCTGATACCTTCGTCGTAATCCTAACTTTCCAGTCCTCCAGCCATGTGGAGGCGATTAATTAGATTCTAGAAATTATAAAGGAATATCACAGTTGATTTGTCCTAAATAAAAACATGTAATCACTCTGTTTCTTCCAGAGCTCTAATTCAGCTGATCAAAGAAGCCCCATTTCATTAACTACATGCAAATTGTGATATATTTTGCCGAAAATATTTTTTATTTTAGGATAATTTATTCCTTGATGAGGATGTAAATGCTTTGGTTGACTAACAGTGTGACTGTTAGCGCTAAAAGATTGGCTTTTATAAATTACTAGCAAAGGTACCCGTTGAAATTCAACCGGGGATGTAAGAAAGACAGGTTGTAGGTTCAGGCGTATAGGTTGTAGGTTCGAGTCACTCATGAGGTGTATTTAATTTCTAGGCAAATCAGCTATATTTTTAGTTTAATTTTTTAATCCAGCAGATGAAAACCGCATTATATTATGCTTACTGAGTTTCGACATTCTTTTTCAGTTACATATAGAAATTAAATACAGGCCATTTGTATTATGTGGTCGCATTAATATAACATCGTGGCATTCTCCTGTTTTACATGGGTCCAACTTAAATTAGTCCACTTGAAATGAATTTTGCCAAGTTTAGGCAAAAATATCCCTGAAAATATCGTAATTAGCAACATTTCAGTATGCGGCCTAGATTTCCTGTACCGCTGTAATATATATTTCTAGATATAAAACCCAGACGCCATTGTAAAGGTCCCATTTCCCTTCTAAAGCTAATGCTAATTCCACGGTTACCAAGGAAATATTCTATTGTTGACAGAAGTAATACTCATGATTTTGGCATTACAAACGTGATTTATAGGGAATTTTTATTCGTATAAGAAAATTGAATGAAAAAATAAGAAACTGCAATCTTTTATCCATCTAATGGCGAAAACTATAGCCTTCTACCTTTAGTAGAACTAATTTAAATATGCTAAATGAGAAACCTCTGCACTTGACCCAAAATGTTTAGACTTGAGTTTTTCAAACACATGAGACACCAGACGGCCTAATACGCTGCCCTTGGGGCCCAGGGGCCTTCCTTATAGTCCTAATTTCCTTAAAAAAAGCTTTGCTGATCCCAGGTGTGAAACTTTCACTAAAAGTGGTTCACTCGTTCAATACTTATGAGGCTTTTAAGAAAGAATTATTTTTTAACATTGGGCCCTCTGGGGCCCCAGGGTGACTTACGACCCCATGATTGTTGTACATTCAGTATAGGTATACTTTACGTGTTTCTAATGCAGGCAAGAATTATCTTCCAGGGCCAATTTTGGGCGATGAAAAAGCCCACTTGAGGGCCTTTTAGGGCCCAAAGGCCCTTATTCTATAGCCTATACGTGAACCAGATATATCAAGTATCTTCCAGCCAAATTTTGTTTCAATCGATTCAGTGGTTTATGAGTGATTGAGTAACAGACACCACTAGATTTTTTATATTAGTAAGATTATTGTGTTTGGGGAGGGAAACTGCTGTAAAGTGGAATATCCCTAATAAAAAAATTAAGAAGTAAGATTCTTTAGAAAAACAAGCATTATAAATTATCGTCAGCGCTTAAACTTTACTCTTGCATATTGACGATATTCAATTTTCCATTTCAGCTTCGTTCATTGTTTTTGTTGAGTGAAATAAATTTTTCTAATGAAAAGTCTCCTTAAATAACTACCTGCGGTTTAAGTAGAAATCTCTGCTTGACAACAATACAAGTGCATTAAAACCGGTTTCGTATTAAAAACTGAATTTTAAACAGTGGAAAGATAAGAAGAAGTCTTTCTTTCACTAGGAATAAGTAGCATCACATCTGTCTTGAGACCACATCGTTTGACACACTATTGGTTCTGTGTTACTTCAAAAATTCCCAACTAAGCTGCGGACTCACTATAATAAAAGTCGCAACAAAATGTTTGGTTTGACACGATTGACATGCTGGAGAAATTCACAAATGAACTATCGACCAACTAAACCAAGGCAATGTTTTCATTCAGATGATCCCATATCCATGCATGCATCAGGGGATATCCCCCCTAACTGTGCTGTCAAGATATTTTTGGTAAAATCTTTGAATTCTGATACGCCAAATACAATATGCGTTGCCACACCTTGGGACGGAAATTACTTAATAATTGAATACATACTCAGCATATGAGATTTTCCAAATGTGTAGGTCTAAAACTAATTCAGGTCATTATGTACAAGTATTATTGACCTGCATGTATATTTTATAATGTATTAGTAAAATGAACTGTTACCAATAAATAACAATATTAGAAATTATCCATGGAAATCACTACTATAAAATAGAATCAAGAGAAATTTGTGCACAAAAATTTTATCATAATCCTTTACACTTTGGCCATATCAAAATACCTGTAGAGGCTAAAAAAATCTTTATAAATTCATAGTCCCAAGAAGAAAAAAGTTGGAAGCTCTATGGTCCTCATTTTTATTGAGGAAGATTTGTATGGGTTCACCAATTCTATCAGACTAAAAATACAAGTTGCGTACAAAAAGTAGATTAACTATCAGAAATTTTTCCAAAGTTAGTTACTATAATGAGTTGGAAATATTTATTTCAAAATATTTTGCTCTATCATCATATCAAATTTCCAGAAAACTGGCGAATACGTAGTAATTTCAACAATTTTCTGTTCTGCCTAATACTCCCAAGGATAGTTATATTGACTGATCAATTCAATCTTAAAATTGTCTTCGGGAACCGACAACTGCATTCCACTCTTCCTTTCGAAGCCTTTTCGTAATTCTGCTCATCAAAATGAGAAAAAACACCTAATTTAGCGCACAGAAGGTCATGCATAACTTCCAATTCTGCTTCTGATGCACAGGAAGTTGCTTGAAAGTGATATCGTAAATCCAACCACCTAGCGTTTCATTCTTTCCCAGGTTTCAAAATTATTGAAGCTCGCGTTAAAATTTTTCGTTCATCGCGAACCATCCCTCAGCTCCTCTGTCCACCTTAAACCTACGTCTACCCCGCGTTTTTCCTCACTTCAAATTAGTCCATCCCAATCCCCCCACTATCTTCGGGCGCGACTCCGCAACCGCCTTCCCCTTCCTCAGCTCTCTCGCCCTCTTCATCACTTCCCTTATCTCGCACTCAGGATCTTCAAAAACCCTATCTCCCTCTCCACGCTTTCCCAATTTGCTTTCGCTTCCCACTCTCCTAGTATCTCTCCCTCACACCCACTCTTCTTCCGCTTTCTCCAAACACGCTTGCGAAACTGCTCTCCGCGAAAAAAACACGTCACTCTCCTCCTGACCCCCAACTCCTTAAACTCGCCGTCTTCCCTCCTCTCCCCTGCATCACACCTTCTTTCGCGTCCGCAAGAACCTCTCACTCCCCATCTCTTCCAGCCTCGTTCCCTTGGCCACCTCACTCCACTTTTTGTTGAATTAAATTTACCTTGCGGTCGAATGGCTTTCAAACGTAAGCTATATTTCACCGGAGGTGTAAAACATGAAGTCGACGAGCTCCGGTACGACGCGGTGCAATAAAAATGTCAAAATTATCTTTCATTGAGCTTAGGTCAATTACGTTGACATGTAGAGTAGCTTTTGGTACGGTGTTAGAGCATTCACGCAGTATTGAGAGGAAGATAAGTGACATTTCTCCTGTAATTCCGGATTAATGCTTGCTTGTGATAATGACGAAGAATTAATTATCACAGCGTGCAAGATTTTTGAGTGAAATATAGTGATCGTTGCGGAGAGTGAATCATTTTCTCAGTATATCGAATCTCCATTCTATCGGATCCATAAGAATATGATACCAGAGGTGATAGTCACAAATGATCCTCCTTTTTTAGTTTTCATTACACTTCCTCTGACCGCCTCGGTTTTTTTAGTTGCTCTCTAAGAAAATAAGTTCAAAATTCTATTTCATATTCCTATTAAACAGTCCCGCAACTAATTTTTAGCGCCACCGTTAATCATGGGCGTAAGCACGAGAATTTGCAGTGGATTTTCTTCAATATCTAAGTTTTCTGAATAAAAATATTTTTAAATTGAAATAATTTTGAATGCGAATTTGAAGAAGTAATGTCGTCGTGGTTTTATATCTTCTTCCATTTACACGCAAATTATACTCTCCCCCTCGCTCACCTTTTCTTCTTCTTAACCCTCCACTGGTTCCTCCTGCTCCCTCTCGAGCTTCAAAAAAGGAATAAAAGAGAGAAGAATTAGAAGAAGATGAAGGAGAAGATGGAGAGAGAGAGAGAAGAGGTGGCATACAAAAATAAAGAATAAACGAAAAGCGCGTCCCAGAGCCTGTCCAACGAGCACGACTTCTATTTCGGGGTTCCCGTCCTCGCGCTCCCCCCTTCCCCCTCCTCGCTTCCCCCCCCTCCAAAAGCCCGAGAGAGGCGGTTGGCCGTGCCGGAGAGTCCACACTCAAAAAAGTCCTCCTTCATCCGCGCACTACACTACGAGTGGGGAGTGGCACTCAACGCCCGTTCCGTTGGGGGTGTCCGCAGCTCTTAATAACTTTTTTTCTCTTCCCCTCCGGATGGAGGAGGACAAGGAGAGGTAAGGAGGATGAAGAAGAGGATTGCGAGAGGAGAGTCGGGGGATGGGTGGGGATGACTGCTGCGTGTGGGGTTAATGGTCTTTATTATGAGGGGGGGGTGAGGAAGAGTCGTGGGGAGCTCTGGGAAGTATCACCACCCCTTTCATTATTATGCTGAGGAAGTGAGTGGATTGAGTGGGTGGGACCCAGGGGGTAGGGCGGATGGCGGAGGAGATAGGGTAAGGGGTCTGGTGTGTGGGCGCGCGGAAACTCTCTTACATCCCCCCCCCCGACCCCACTTTTGGACCTCTTTGATAATGTTATTATTATTGTGATCATCATTTTCTCCCTACGTTTTATAATTATCTCCCGCCGCCGCCGCTACGCCTCAGGATTTAAAAGAGCCGACAGAAGGAGGGGAGCGCTGGGGAGCGGAGTTATTCTGTAGCACTTGAAATAATGCTGGGCGTTTAAATAGATTTCCGTCTACACGAAAACAATTTTTTACAGGCTTAGTTATTTTCACCTATTTTAAAGTTAAAGTGAATGGAAAATATTTCGTTATAATAGTCACCAATTTTTCTATAATGCAGCAACAGAATATTTGATTATATTGGAAATGCGATTCTTTACTCTTGCTGCAGAAAAATAGCCATTGTCAAAAAGAATACTTAACATTAATATTTATTTCTAGCCTAGAGGTGTTTTAGAAAACACAGCACTGTCTTCCTTGGCATGGAAATGTAAGTAGTAAGATACCAAATCGAATGTTGATATTTACACTATCTCGTGAGTACGTGCTGTGCAGAATAGTTTTGGCCCGCCATCAAATCAAGATTCGACGAATCAATAAAGGTATCAGGGAAAATTAGGGCGATGGAACCCTCTCGTCAATTTGCGACAGCGATTAATACAAATTATGAGGAATCTTAAATATTAACTTAAAATAACTTTAAAATATGTAACCCTAATCTATCTTTCAGTAGCAAGACCGAAACTTGAATGTTGTCAAATGGATGTAAAATGAATGATTTTAAACCAACTACCCAAGAGCATGGCATGGTAAGAAAGGCTTCCTTGAAGTTATAGTATTCTTCAATATTGATCAAAAGGTTGACCTATTTTTACATTTGCATGTAGTTGTTTTCTACCTCATTTATCTATCAATTTCCGGAATAAATTTCTTACTAGGTTTTGACCATCAATTATTTTCTAGAGACAGAAATTTCCTCTTTGTTCCTCATCATGCCATGAAATTTTCACTACCATATTCTTATACGGGAGAAAAACCATGAGAGACATTCGTACGCCTCATCATTTCAAGAGGAAAAGTGGAAAGGGGGAAACTTACAAAATACAATTTAAAAAAGAGACATGACAGAAATAAAGTAATATATTGCCAATATTCTGATGAACCTAAAGGGGGGGGGGGGAGCCAGTAGTGGCTTAACTTTAGGGAAGCCACAAATGAGAAAACATCAGTCTCACTCGTCTTGAGACACCTTAAGGACCACGCCTCATCACCTCTTGCGTCAGTTAATGAATGCACCACTATCCACGAAAAGTATTGCAATCCTCCCTGAGTATGATCTCTAATTTTTAAGTGGGGTCGGGTGAAAAACGTTTTATTAAAGAAGTCAACTCTTTTCTCGTTTGGATGGTTTCATAAGTAAACGTAGTGTTACGAGTTAAATATTTCCTCGGAGTCAAGAGCAGCCCAAGGATATTTTTGGAACTTCATTTAATAGCCCGACGCTTTCACCTGCCGGATTCAGGAGCTCATTTGCTGAGCATTGTGACAAATATGACTCAACTCGTGTAAAAAATCTTTTAAAGGAAAAACAAATGTGCTGGCTGAAATCGTGTATTATTTTATTTTTTCACGCCAAATTATGCGACAAGAGAAAAAATACAGCTCCACTTTGATACAAACCAAATGACTTAAAGTGTTGTTCCTTTGCTAGGGTAACGCATTGGTGAAATACAGAATTCCGCCTTTACTGTCTTTCATCAACAATAACATGCATGGACCATCAACAACGTAAAAATTTTCTTATGCTCCTCAAACTTTCCGAAGTACCTCTCACGATACACAAATTTTTATTAAAAATTTTCTTTTCTAAAATCATAATGACATAACAATTTCAAAGAAAATCTCGTCACCTTTGCCGATCAAGTCACCCTCTACCTTTCAAATATAGATGATTTTAATTATCTTCACAATTTTTAAAAGCTTGATTTATACTTCCACAAAACAATAGTATAGTGACCATACGATAAATATAAAAAATTTGCTGATTCTGAATAATGTAGATTGTCATTAACAGTAGCCTATTTGACATACGAATGCTCCTTAACCAGCCATATTCTCCTTAAACGTAGCCCCTTCTTCTGAGAAGAATTGAGACGGAAGTTAAAGACAAACAATTTGGTGTCATTTCTCTTATTCTGTTTGGTTAAAAATTATCAATGCACTTCTCTTCTGGGGAATAACCGAGTCCGCGAGGAGTTTTATTCGAATCAAGAATTGAGCGGCGACGTGCTTAGCATATTGCAACGGCGGTCTCAGCGTCTGATCACCAAGCAGAAGGCGATTCACGTAAAATATTTCCGATAAAAAGACGTCCGCCGTTTGCATTGCGATGCATGGAAAATTGGCAATGTAGCTGTTTTTGGCAACAAACCTTGTCGGAAGATGTGAAAGGGATGAAGAAAGGAAAGTGACAGGAGGAACTGAGGGCGAAGAGTGGGTGGACATTAAAGAGGAGACAGCGGCATGTTAAAGGAGATTGATGACTTGATGCCGTTCGGCGTCATTTCCCAAGCAGCTACAGCTACCGCCTTGGGAAGATACGCGGCGTGGGTCGAGATCTCATTTGCACCCGAGCAAATAGAAAGAAAATCAAAAGATGCTTTTATATCCATATTTTTGAGCGCACAAAAATAGCACCTTTTACCTAGCTTCGTATTTTTTTTCGTTGGGGTAGGTAGTGACGAGATGACTGACTAGGATCAAAGGAACCAATAAGCCATATATTTTGTCAAGTCTTCTGGATTCCAGTTGGGTGATTAATGGAATCTTGGTAGTTTTTCTTAGCCAAACAGAGCATAAATTAAACTTGAGACAAATCTTTTTCAAGCATAAAAAATAGAATATCACCGAACGAGCTCTTTGTGTCTGTTCGTTCAATCTCTCAACCTGATGCGCAGCTACAGGTCTGGAATCGGCGGCTGACACCAAAGAAAAGGATTGATCTGAATGTATACTAGCCAAATTGTAAGGCAAGTTCAATCTAAGGACCCTTTTGAAGTCTAACGATCGCGTTTCCCAACGTACAGACAACGCACTTAGCGTTGATTTAGTCTTGAAGAGAACCGTTGAATCACAGATTATTTTCAGACTTTTCCTCGAGTAACGCAGGTTTCTTCAATAGGTAAATTCCCAATGAACTCCCATGAATTCCTCTCAGAGTTGTATTATTATTTCCGGCCTCATGTGGTATACCGTGAGTAATGAAATAACAATCCCAATTTTTTAAGTAAAATTCACGACTTATTTCAATCTTTTACATCGTAATCAAGGGCATTGTTTTTGACAGTGCAAGCATTAAATGCCTAAGACATGTCGGAGGGAAAATATGCAGAGAGATTTTTTGCGGTTGGTTTTTCAGGAGAAACCTTTGATTTAAATATCCCCGCATACCTTTACATTTTAGCAGTTATCTTTAGCTTTACCTGTTCTCTCTAGGAATAAATAAATGCTTGATGATGTAGCTAGGCCTATAATGGATATATTTGTATCTAACGTTGTACACCGTGGCGAATTGATTTGCTTCTATGATGAATATCGTCTTCCCCTTTCTAATTAAACCATTCCTGAAAAATATGCCCAACAGCAAACATGAAAATTCCGGCATGATTCGGAAAAGGAACCAAAGGGTGTTTTTTCATAGCATTGTAAGTATTTAAACAACTTTTAGTCGGCTTACGCAATGAAGCAATCAATCCATCTCAGACACCGTACCACGAAAGGATACCACGCAGGACTTGTTGGCGATTGAGCGACCAACTAAATGATTGAAACACTCGTAAATCTGATGTTTTAGAATTTTGTAGATGGAATATAAATATAGTAATAACCATTCTACATAGATCAACTGGCTAAATTTAAATATGGGATACAAAACTTAGGATCAAGTTATTTACGTTCATGTAAACAAAGGAATCAAGAATGCCAGCTGAAACCAAGAATTTCTGTTTATCTTACATTACAATATATAACATAATAGCGATAGCTGAAATGGAAGTATAAAAATTAATATGAACTTCGATCATCAAAAACGTCTAGTTTTCATTCGCTTTCTGGATTATATAATTCACTTGCTCTAACACCGAAATCAAATGGAATCTTCTTTTCGAATTACATACAAATGAGCTTAAATCGTTGATAGTGAGCATATACTTATGAATAAATACACGGAATATTATTCTGAGAACTCGAGAAAAGTAAATCACAACCTGAGGCCGCTGGCTGAAGAAGAAATTAAATAGCAAATCCTGCGCACACGTGTCCATTGCAAATGTGTCTATCGTATCAAGGTATTTCAGAAAATTTAAACAGATTAGATGAAGAAAACTACAGTTTCTTCGTGGTCTAATTCCAGTTAGAAAAAGAGCGAGGGACTTCGTTTACCTAGGCATCCGTCACTGCAGAAAGAGCGACGGATGGATGCTCTCGCCAAGCCCTCGTTAATGAACTCGCTGCTACGTCGGTGCCTCCACGAAGGTCTCCGCATACGAGGGGATTCGAGCCCAAATAAAACAACGGAGTGCCACTCCGCGCACTTTGCGATTATATCCGGCGGCCCGAGATTGTTTTATCTCATCTTTCGGAGAGGAACTCTTCGCCGGATCCCTAAACGTTTGACTCGGCGCTGTCAACTTTAAAATGCGTCTCACGACTTAACTTCCACAGATCAAAAGACTGCTCTCTCTTTCTCTCCCCGTATCTCGCTCTCCCGAGCGCTTTCCTGCTCAACGGAACCCCCACACGTTGTTCGCTCATCCTTCCTCATTTGTTTGGACTCCTGGAGGCGAGCGAAAGACATCTTTTGCGCAGAGGAACCACGTTAGTTAAACTGGGATGGGGAGTCGTTTTCCGGAGTTGGCTTGATGGCAGGATATCGCGACAAACATCCGGAGGGGTGAGGAGGAAGACTTTGATGCCGTCATTGTTGGCGAGGATGGTAAATGACAGTGGTCGAGAGCACATAAAGTTTTCTCCGGCTTGGAGGAAGTTCGGAAGAGTGTTCTCAAATTTAAAGCGACTCCACCATTTCAAACATCGCGCGCGGGTTAAAAGAGTTGACTTTCTGAAAGTAGGTACTCGTTTGTCTCACAATCACTCATTACTATCTTTCGGTAAGTTTCACGACTACGCGTCAGGAAAATCTCATCAAGGCAAATATGAAGATAACTTTGAGCACTCGAGGATGTGGCATTGTATCACCTGTTATTACAAAACATATCAGCCATTACGAGTAGCAAGAATTTTCAGTTTGAAATGCACCCGATAACTCTGTTAAAAATTCACCGAGAAAAATTCTAGGTAAAACAAATGCATTTAGATTTTTATGGATGATTATTATCCAGATCCAGGTTATCCAGACAGATATTTTTGTCTTACTCCACGGTAGGTGGACTTTTAAAAATAATTTTTTTCTCTGAAATGAAATACAAAATCGCAAAAAAAAACGGTAAAATAAATAGTTGTTTGCATATTTTTTCAATTCAAGGGATCAACAACAGTCACTCTATGTACGAAGGTTTGTATATAGAAAAATAGGAATAAGTCATCACTTCCTTCATACATGTTAATATTGTTTTCATGTATTCAACCTAATAAATCTCCCTTAAAAATTTCATCAAGAAAAGCTATCAGTAATTGGACTGCACTAATTTCCTCACCATTCTATATTTATTTCAAAGAGTTCCACCGTCAATGCTATAGAATATTAAAATTATTTCTCACTTTTGAGTAGTCCATGAAATCCTAGAAACCCCTAATCCCTGAAATTAAGTCACTCCGTTTTTTTCAACATTTCTACCCATACGATGGAAATATTATAAATGGATCGATAGGATTGCCACATATTTTGGATCGACAGAAAAATTATTTTTTATTCGGTTTTAGACCCAGGTTTTGATTCGATGACTTCTCCTTTCATCCCAGTATGCAGTAGCATTTTTGAAGCCATTGTGTTTGAACCTCTTAGAGAGGTTTATTTTCCAACTTGAAAGGCACTTTGGGATAAAAGCCTCAAGTGCCGTAACTGAAATCCACATAATTTTGTAATTTATTTCGTAACGGCAAAAGAACTTCCATTAACTCCTGGAGCGAATAACGATGAATGCCAGAGGGGAAATTTCGAAACTGCTATCATGTATCTTGCAAAACTCATGAAACTCAACCCACTTATTTGTTCTTTTAAGCTAATGGATTAAAAATTTGTGCAATTCAGTTAACAGTCTAGCCCACACATACTCTTTATTCCTCTGCAGATGATCTATTAAGCTTGGAAACGGTCAAATTTTATATACTTGCCAAGTAACCTTGAAAATTGGAAATGTTTGCCATTATTAATATAATTCTAATGGTGCTTGAGCAAACTTTGTCTATTTTGTGTCACTGACATACCCATCATATACTTACAAGATACACGTCAAATTCCTACAATGCCCAAAACTCATGTAAATTGGAAATCGTTTAGTCAAGTTTCTCAAATGCCACATGATATGAGATTTTTAAAAAATAAGCTACAAAAGCTGTGCATTTCACAAGAAAATATGAACAAAAATTCTTTCAAGCGTTTTATTTATCATAGAGTGATGAAATACACGGTAAATACACTCTTAGAAGGATATCTCTTTCCCTTTGCTGAAGAAAAATGGTGTATAGAGATAATATTTATCACACTTTTTAAGAAATGAGACAGCAGGTTCGTCATTTTTATGCAAAAACTTGACATCTGTACCCCATCACCTATGCCTTTAACCTTTACCTGTACCTTACCTTTTTTTTCGTTTAAGATGGTTCAATTTGAGTAGTTCACCAGGACATAGAACCGAAATTTCTTGCAGACAAAATACAAAACATCGTGAGCGTATCAGGCTCGGTTGGAACAGAATTATATTGCAGTTTGTATACGTGAGCCAAGAATATTTCGAGTTTGAGGATGGGTGTGCGTCAGGGCTCTTTTCTGGGCACGTTATAGTACCCCGTCGATTTTCATCGTTTTTTCATGCCCCCATTCGTCCACCTTCTCCCTCTTACCCTATGTGAGCACAAATATTTATGAATTCCTACAACGATCGCTCCGAATCGCCCCTTAACTCTTCCAACCTATTGCAGATTAAACCCGACCCAACCCATATCCCCTCCTACATTCCCCGACGGGAGCGTTTAAACACTCCCGCCGAATAAACAATGATTTAGTATCGCAATATACGAATCGATCGCCGATCGCCGAATACGATCGAAAAATGAGCTGGACGGTTGAAACGCATCTGTAAAGCTGATGCGGAGTCTACTTCGAGTCTTTTTTACTGCTAACTCCCCATTGTTGAGAATTTTTGAAGCCACGGCGTTTATGAGCTAATGTTGTAAGATGTCAGCTTAACGCACCCAGGGTCATTAAAAAATTAAAAAATCACGTTCGATGTTCACACTTCAAAGGCTAATATATTGTAAAGAAAAATCGGACCTTCTCACTCAACTTCAAAATTTCGCCTAATGACTTCAGTTTAACTAGCCTTTTAAATCATGCAATAACTCACATCAAATGACCTCTCATTAACCAAGCCGGCAAAAATTTTAATTTAATGTATACTAAACAATCATTCCATGATTCTCATATCAAACTCAAAGATACGCATTTTCAAGACTAAGGCTAAACTAGACTTTTTACACTCGAGATTATTTAATAGGTTTAGCATTCAACCATTAAATAAGCCATAGAAATTTGTACTCTGAAAATAAATTATCGTTTCACCAGAGCTACGTACTGAAGTATGGTAAAGTGATCAATTCCAGTGCAATGGTACATCTTTCCTCGGTCCCACTAGTCATTTTGAGATGAATTTATTCGCTCATCCATTTAGCACTGTCTTTGATCTGAGAAAAGAACATCACATCCGGAAAAATTGTGAGTATCCCAGAAGAATACAGCCGCTGTCTACCACTATTAAATATATGCGTCTTAAAACAAACTAAGGCGTCATAAGAGCCATTTTCAACGAATATAATGTTTTTCACCCGGCGTACATATGTAACCACCGATTATTTCTTTCTTTAATCAATATGTCGCGTGAGATCATGCTGGTGAAGATCAGTTTAGAACTTACGGCCCAGGTATGTACCTTACACGCCGCTTCGACATTAAATGTGTCCGCCCCTTCTCACCGTTGACTACTATGTACACACGAAGGACCCAAAGATTGAAGGCAGATAACGTTCTTTACGACCTCATTTCTCTAACAATCAGCGTTTTTAATTGCTCCCCGAAAACGCAAACTAATCTCCCTCTCGTAACAATCAACAACAGGGTTTTAACGTTTTTATTCAAAGCGTATTAAAGTCGTGGACTGCCGTGTTTTTTATGACCGTTTCGGGACGAATAGTCAAAGAGACAAAAAAAGAAATGGTAGATTCGTGTAGTCCCAGGCGCGCCCGGAGCCATGTGTAACCCGGTTAAATAGCACGGGCGATATCGCTGCAGTGTCCGGCATAGCTTTTGCCGACTCGCTTCGCAAAGCGCGAGGCGGAACTCGGCGTTCTCGGGCCAACTGAAATATTCATGCGCAAAACAAACAAAGAAATTGCACGCGGATGGCGCATGCGCAAAATTTCTCGAGGAAGACAAGTCTCCGAACCATCGAATGAACCCCTGGGGGATTGAGGGAGCAGGTAGGGGACCCAGAAGGGGGGAGGTGGCTGCGAGCCGAAACTGCTGGAAACGTTTGCAGTAACGAAATAGAGATAGCGTGTTCCCTTGCGATAACTCGGGATATATGTACAACTAAAAACTGATACTAGTCTCAAACACCATGGTACAAGCACACAGACCGTGGAAGAGTTTTTGAAATTTGATGGTTTTATCATTAATAACCACAGATCATGTCTATAAACTTCATATAAAAAGCATTTTTCGAAATTAATTTTGAAATATCTAAGTTTAATTTAAAACAATAATTTCAATGAAATTCCCAAGGCGTCAACAAATCCATTTCATGAGATGCACTCATTTATAACAATACATTCAATTAGAATTTTTATTTGGATCTTCATCAATGTGGGGCAATACACCAGCTGGTGCCAGGAAAAATGAAGTTTTTATTGCAATTATTTGGACGCGGTAGAATTTCAATTTATCAATGCAGCTACCAATATTATCTAATAAGGAACTAGTAAGGAAATAAAAGTACTTCTCTGATTACTATCCCAACGCATTCCATGGCTAATGCTGAAGCATTACTGTTTGGCTTAACAGTGTAGAGAAAGGAGATGTAGAGGATCTTTAGATGTAATAGTTGGCGTAATAAAGAACACCGCGTTGTGGATTAAAATATTGTAGGTAAAAAGTGGTTTAAGTAAGGAATAGCTTTCCTTAATAATTTTTCATTTCCATAAGTATGTTAAATGATTTTAAATAGGATTTATTCACGCACATACCCAAGCTTGTTTGTCATGAATAGTGATCGTTTCCAGTTTCAATCCTTCCTGTTTCGACCAGGTGAACGTAACATATTGGATGATTTTAATAGTGATCAACTAGAAAACAAAAACTCGTTACAACGAAAAATCCTCACAATTTTCCGGTGTCCCGCCCCATCCCCGTTCCCGTCTGGTTTTCAGGGATTTTAATTACCTGGGGGTAATTAAAATACTTGGGTTTACTGTCCCTGCTATCCTTAAGTCCACGGTTTGACTTCCGGTTAAAGTCTCTTCCTATCGCTTAGAAAGCAACGCATCAAAGAGCTGTTTGGTGGCGTTCTCAGCGGCTCAAAATAGGACATATGAGTAAAACATGAAGAGTTGAGGCGCAACCATACCATCAAAAAGTGGAGTGGATAGATGGATGCTTCCAGAAAATTGTCTCCAGCTATATTCGTCAATCACATAGGAAAATATAATTTTGATAAGTTGTACTATTTGATTTTATACTGCATTATGATCAAGTAACTTCAAATGTCTGTATCATTTTGAAAGACATCGTTCATAGTATTTAACATACGATCGTTTGTGCACTCTATTCCTGGGCTGCAAGAAGAAGAGCTTCCCAAGATTTAAAAACTTAGGGGTTATAGGTTTTACTCCTGAGGAAGGCCAATCATATGCGCAATAGGCATTCTTTCGGCGAGAGAATTAAAGACTATACATAGTTATCTCGATGGTAATAAATCTCGATAATGGGATGTGTAGAAAAAACTAGGACTAAGGGAAATGAAGCTTTATTTCAAACCGTTTCTAACACGGAGACAGATGGAAGGCGAGAAACTTAACGAAAACAGCCAATCTCGGCCCTCAATCTACGATCCGGTCCGCCCGCGTAGAACACAATCTTGATCCACGAAAACAATTCTATTGAGTCGCCCCTTCACGTTACTCGTTTTATTAGGAAGTAAAAAATACTAATTCTGTCCATCAACAGACTTAAAAGGTGGTTAGTTCCTGGCGTAGTTTCATTAATGATGGACAGAGATCATGGGAAGGACACACGACTCGTTCCAGGGTCACGTTGGGCAAATTCTATTGAAGAGAGCCAAATCCACGTTCCGATGTACATACGCTGTCGCGAATTTCGGCCGGTAAATTACTGTATTAGTGAACGAGGAAGAGACTTCGGGTAAATAGGTTTTTCGCCATCTTCTGGTACCGGTTCTGTAATTGACCATGACGAATGCATAGCATTTAAAAGATTTCAGGGGACAATACGATGTTTTTATTTCATTTTATTCCACAAAATGCTGTTCCAGTTTCTGCAATCAGTTTTAACCATTTAATGGAGACAACATTTAGGAAATTTTATGAAAGAATAAACCGTATTCGGGGATGGTTTGCGAAAGTTAATGTTGTAAATCGTCTTGGTGAATATTTGAGTATTTAAAAAAAATTTTTTTGGTCAGAAACATCACTCATCTTTTGATTAGTTGTAGACTCATTGGACACTCAAGGGACAAAAGAAAACGAATGTTCAGTGCTCTAGCTAATCAATTATTCGAATTAGAACATTTTGTCTGATCTCAGGAAAACCAATGAAATAAATACTGCAGTTATTCTTCAGTTATACATATCATAACTATATATGTAAAATAATTATTATTATCTCAGCTTAAATGACATTTCACAAGCCTTTAATTTTAGTCATGCTGTTGTAAGTAAAAGTCAGTGATTCCTGGCGAAAATCCTTCAAAAACAAACTTCACATGCCAAAAAGAAGTCTTCTCCACCGCATGAATATATTCTTTCAATGGACCCCATTCCACTTGCCATCAATCTAAGTGAGTCCTTGAGGGAAATTGAACGATTTGATCAAGAACGTGTAATAAAGCTGAGCAAAGAGATATTTTGCTGTTAATCAGCAGAGTTTCCAATAGAGAGGGGAAAATAGAGTGCATCGGTGTGAAATTTTATTTTCCCGATAGCATAACTTGCAAAATCGCGTAATGTAGTATTTATCCAACGCCAGTGACGGTGCCTGTCTTATCACGTACACATGAGTGAACGCGTCTCGGGTGTAAATAGTGCGGATTTTCAACGCCAGAATGAATGTCTTCTGCTATTGTGTGTTGCTCAGAATATTTTCCAGTAGGAGAAGGAAAATGAAATACTCACACCTCGTTCTCCTTACTTAAGAGGGAAGACTAAAAGCGATACCCGCATGCGACATTCCGTGTTTAAAAGCATTCGGAACGAGGAGTTTTAAAGCAATAAAAGTAAAAAAGACACTAAATCCGCTGCACGGCTTGAAATTAAAGCTACACCGCTAAAATGTGGCAATATGTTTTTATTTCTTTGGCGAGAAGATAAGACGATGGCCAACAAGTATTCCACTGCCTCTCATAGAGCACGGCGTGGCATGCAAGGAAACTCGCGCTGGATGCAGCGAGGTGGCCGAGACAAAAGAGCGGAGATTCTGCATGTCCAGAGGACTTCTCTTTCGTCTTTCAAGCATACACGGGATGTGGCCGCTACTGGCCTTCAACGAAGAAGCATTTAAAAAATAATACCAAAACACGACTTTCAAAGAGTACGTTCCTTCATTGTTTCTCCCATATTACAAAGCGTGAGCGAGTTATTGTTAGAAGGCATAGAATTGGCCATAAAGGCATTAAATTCTCTCATACTTTTCTTTTCACTCCTCAGAATGAGTAACCAACATGAAACGGACTGAGACACCGGTCGGGCTGTAAGACACCTGCTGAAAGACTGCGGCACTGATTGAAAATTTTTATAAAACTTCCCAAACAATAGTACGGACAATGAACTGTAATATGAGGTAACTTTGTTGAATCTGGAGCAACTTTGCTGTAATATTTAATAAGATGATGAAAGGTCTTTGACAACAAATTTTTAACAGGCAAGGAACACTAAGTACGTCTTGAAATGGAATCCGTTTGTGCAAAAAAAGCTCTTTGATGGCTTCTGATTTGAAAAAACTAATAGTGCTTCCGGATGTAAGTTATATTTTTAAGACTAATGCTGCAATTCTTTTGATCACGAACACTGCTTCACGCTGCAATGGCAGGCAACGCTAACTTAATTTCTCGTAATGTTGTTTTTCCCTTAGAATTTTTCGATTATATTTATTCAAAGCTACAACCTTGAACTTAAGCTGGGATATATAAAGCTAAAAAAATCCACAACGCCGTGTACAATTCTTTTGCAGAACTACGGCAGATTACCTTGGCTATATCAGGAAATTTCGCAGATAATCGATCGCAGGCATTTGAATGTGTTTCGTGTTTCATAATCAGTGTACCTTACTAGGCAGGGTTCATAAGTTACACAAATCAAAGCACCTCCCGGAATCGTAGTATTCTCTCCCAGACACTGACATCTAAGGTCAGGGAAAAATAAAGCTCCCTTGTTCCGCTATTTCGACTCCATCTTACCCTGGCCATCAATTTTGGAAGTAGGCGACAAGGGTTGCGTAAGAGACCAATCTTGAAAGATCGTCTTTGGCCGTGGTAATTATTTAAATGGAATCTTAGAATGGAGTGGCGCGGAAAACGGCTGCCAGGGCTTGTTCTACACCACTGACGTGCGATTAAACGCGAATGAGGAGGAAATCAGTCAACATGATTTTGCAGCCTTGGAACATTCCTGATCTTTTGGTTTTTAATGCATATTATATCGTTGGAGGCAGCATGGTTCATGCAAAATTTCTGCTTCCATCCCCTGATATCACTTCGTGGACCGAAGGAAAAACGATAACGTGAAATTCTTCAGATTTCTCGAATTGACCAATATTTTAAAAAATTCTAGGTTCCTCCGGCTAAATTTTCCCATTGTTTGCAGGAACCGTATCGTCATTTTCCTCTGCCTCATAAGTTGAGATAGTCTCACAATATCATTTGAATCAAAAATATGACCTGCTATAATACTTATTTCTGGCTGTACTCCGTAGAATTCCGGCATTATGAAAAAAAATACTTTCTATCCCTGCACGATTTTTTATTCAGTCGATCACAGTTTCGACGCCATAGCATAATTATCAAGAAAACCAAAAGAGATGTGATGATTTGAGCACTATAACATCAAAACCGTGGTGAACCATATAAGCAATCGTGCAGAGATACCAAGTACATATTCTTTTTACAAAATGTCATTCCCCACACCTTCCTCCCTTTTAATGATTAAGATGCTCGCTTACTATCCCTATGGTCAGGGTTTGACTCCTGGGAGTGGTAACAAAATTCCAGTGCAATCTCGATTTCCCTGCGTTTCATGTGGATAATTCTTCAAGATGCAGGTCTTACATCAGGTTGGGCTCTATACCGTGGAATCCTGGTTGCCTCTCATAATAAAGAGACTAATCCATCTCCATATGATCCCCTCCATACCGTCATACTCCAATATTCATTGAGCAGGAAGCAACATAAGTTGTCAGTTTCTTCCTCCAATAACCAGTCAAACAATATTTCAATGCCAGGTTCATAAGAACTGCTGCGAAGGATAACCAATTGGCATTTAACACTCGCGGTCACGAGTGGCCCCTAAACTCGAAGAGGTGAGAAATGCTCGCATGGATTTATTTCAGTTAAATTTCGGCTAAATCGAAACTCTTGAGTCAGTTCCCAGCATTTCGAGTTAACTTATGTCCAGCGTACGAACTCATACCAACAGAGACACTGCAAGTAGCATTTTTCGAGCGCATGCGCGGCACGCAGGACCTTTTTCTCCGAAAGCCCAACTCGTGTCCCATAAATTTACTCGATCCTAGATTGTGAGTGACAAAAGAAATGGCAATGAAATATACATAATGAGTTGACGGTGGAAAGTAAAAGCGTGGCCATAATTTCTCCGGAATTTCTTTTAAAGACTAGGAAATTACAATCAACCTCAAAGCCACTCATCCACAAATGCTCTTCTGCCTCCCAAGTTCAATAGAGTAAATGCAGGAATTCTGCAATTATTCCATCATTTGCAATTGATCTGAATGAACTTTATGCTCTTTTCCAATTGTGTGAAATTAAGTTTTTTGGCATAGATGTAACCTTGTTGCTCTCAAAGGAAATATTTTTTTTACCGAACCGTGGATAGAATATTTTCTAATGAATCTTCATTGGAGTACATTAAATAAGCACCTATTATAAAAAACCCTGAATTTATACCGGATTTTCACGGATGCAGGGTCTTGATATGTTTTGAATGCAAACCCCGCCAAGTAATGAATGATTTGTTTCGGCTCGTGATAAAGATCTGACGACTGTCGATAATCCAGATGAAATTGTTTGTAATAGATGGAATATTATTAATAGCTTAATGATTATTGATATAAAGTTGTTACACTCAGTATGATTTTCAATAAATTTTGGATGACCGCCAAATAAGTGAGTAAATTACCTTAAGGTCGCGGCTTAGAATTTCACCGGGGAAACGGAGGTAATGCGGTAGCTTTTGTGCGTTGTAATGTGACAAGAAAGTCTAGGTCGGACCACCTGCTATGAATTCGGAAGTGTAAGGGAAGTTGTTCAGGCATTCCTCTAAGCTTCAAAGTAATTTCTTAAGAGCTTTTTCTTCAGAAACATTAAAAATCGCCATTAAAACTAAGTATAAAAACATTCCAAACTTAGAAGTGAAAAATTTGTATAAAGCAAGTAGAAATACGGACAAATCAAAGAGCTCTCTGACTTTTTTCAATCATTTTCCTGACTATTTCAGCTCATAATTTTATAATTCGTTGCCGTAAAATGAGGTGTCAGACTACGCATGGCTGTATAGAGCAAGTAAAAGACTAATCCAAATTAGGTTGAATGATGAATGAATGAGAGAAATAACATAGCTTGGATTAACGGAGTCGATCTGGTTCCGCCCGCGACCAGCCAATATAATGCTCCAGTAGCCTGCGTCTCTATTAAGCCCCTCCGAGTTTTAACCGCACCATATAACCTTATTGTTTATCATCGAAGGCCATCCAAAAAGGTCCCGCTGTCGTGTCGCAACCTTATCTCTAAGGTTGGATCGGCACGTATTCTTGGTCTCGCATGCGCAAAACGATAATTTAGGGGGTGGCCAACAGGGGCAACGAGTAAAGCTAAATGAGAGCACATTTCCTAACTTGATCGCTAAGGACCACACTAAAGCCGTAAAGATATCTAGGGATTTTCTAAACCGTGCATTAGGTGAGGCTCTGTGAATTTTAGGTGGCGGTAAAAGTGGTTTCTGCTTGGAGTGCGTTAACGATTACTGTCTTTTGGCACCCCCTGAGGATGCTTTATATTGATTGCATGATTATATCCAAGTACGTCCGAAGAATAAGACGTTAAAATTGAATACGTTGCTGAAGTAATTCTAATGTTTATTGAATGTTCCAGTTTCTTGGAAAAATCTTAAACACAGCTACAACGATCTGGGTTATCACACTACAAGTGTTCCAGGCCATTCTTGGCTTCTCGCCTGCTGCGCACTAACCTGTCGTAATCACATTCCTCCAGAATAAGTCTCACAGTCTGACGTCGCAATAATTAGTGGGGAGTGTTCTCCCTTCAGTTAAGAGATGTGAATGATAAAGTTCACAGTGCTCCATCCTCTACCGTGTAATTTTGGTGTCTTCTGTTAAATGAAGACGAGTACGGGGAAAGTGCGAGAATTTGTTCCGAGCATTTGTTATTGAGAATCACTTGCCATGTTCCAATCATATGAAATGCCACCCAAATGCAATGCCTATCATGAAAAATGAAAGACTGAAAAGCAATGTGTGAAGAAAAACAAGCTAATCATGACTGATCACTGATCACGTACATATCATAGCACTTTGAAGACTCACAGAATCAATGTGGTTACACATGAGTGCTATATTTTTCATATTCATGAGTGCTATATTCAGGAGTGCTATTCAAGAGTGCTATATTTTTTAACTCACTAATGTATGTTAGCGATTCCTAGCAGTTATACATTTTCATAACCGACTTAAAAGCGAAAATCACTGAATGTTGAGTCATCGGGTTCGCTTTCATTAGTTTAATAGTCCGTAGTGAGCAACAACATTCGATAGACCGTTGATTGAAAGTGAGTAATCTTGCTCCACTTACTTTTTTGGCTAGTTTAAAATCTGATTGGTGGAAAATCATGGCCTCAGTGACAGGTGTTCCACAACTTTTGCGACGAAGATTCAAACTTCAAATGCATCGGATATAACAATTAATTGTGGTTTATCCATGGTGCAGAATAGTATTGCCGAAAAGAGAAATTTGATATTTGATAAGATTTTTATACCTACAGGCAAACGACCCGATCTTTGCCAATAAAAGAACATTATAGAAATATATTATCATTAGATCGTGGAGGTTTTGAGGATAGGGGGTCATGAAGGCACTGTCCTTAAAAATACCCGCACAGATTTAAAGAATGAATTTAATGAAAATCTATGTAGAATGAGTAACGAAGAGTGTAAAGGAAAGTCCCATGTGAGCCGAAAGACACGATACGTCAGAAGAGGGAGGGATAGCTGGACGGTAAGGGCGACCGACGCCACTGGACGGTGGTAGAAGGTGGTAACGGAACGGCATGATTGCCGGATTCGATACACAAATAAAATGGGCCTGGAAAGAAAACCAATCTCCTTGGAGGCTGACATTAAAAGGGCCTACACACTCACACTTCCCAACACATGCACGGACTCAGGGGAGTGTGACCTTTGTGGGTCACGGGTAGAGGTCTGAATGGTCGGCAGAACATTTAGGTCTTCGGAAGGCAGTCCCCTGAGAAGAAAGGATTATGGGTGAGAAGGGAATTCAGATGGAAGGGAAGAGAGAGAGGAAGGAGAGGAGGGCGTGAGGTTGAAGTGGTGAAGAAGAAGAAAGGCGGAGAGAAAGATAGAGAGAAAGGAATTCGGGAGAATTGGTGGTGACAGCCACAGGAGAAGGAAAGATAGGTGATGGGAATAAAGGGTTTTGGGAGTCGGGATCATTCTTGGAAAAGAGGATAGTGCCCTCAAGCAGTCTTAATGGAGGGCACCGCTGCAAGTCTCTTTGCCGGCGCAAACAGACAAATATCGTGGCCCAATGCGATGTCGGTCCGCCTCAATGTGGAAGGCAAGCTTACACGTAATAGAAGACCTAAGTACCGTTGAAATTCTATGCCTTATTCTTAAATCTCTACAATATGTCTAAACTCGAAACTTGGGGTGCGGGGATGAAGTTGGTGTAGTGGCCATGGGAAAAACTTGGTATCCTGGATTCGAATCAGGATAGTGGTGGAGAATATTCCTATTTAAATCCAGATCCCAACTTGAGTGTTGTATGGAGAACACTACAAGGCCAGTACTCCGGCCGTTAGATGGGACATAAACATGTGGTCCCTTCGGCAATTTGCGCTGAAAGTAGGTCAATGCCGACGCCGGGTTTCTATCCACCCTTCCATCGTCTCCGAAATAGTTCTTCCCTTAACAGTCTACCCATATATTCCTAATGGCTCAAATCACTCCTGGCAGGGGTGATTTGACCCATTACTTTCAAAAATTAAATCGGGGGCAAAAGTCAACAATCGAAACTCGATCCCCATTTTACATTACTAAAAAATTTAATTGGCAACATGTTGACAACTTTTCTCACGTATTTCCCTCTATTCGTCTATAGACGATGTATAAAGCTCAAAAATAAAATTATGACATTTATTTTGATTTTAAAGAACTGACATAGCATAAATTACCCTTTTGGGGAGCGAATGTCACCTATCATATGTGAAACTGGCACCTATTTTTATGCTACGCTAGGGTTAAATGAAATTTACTTTACAGCGGAAGTCGTACAATAAGAAGCAATACAATTTAACAAAAAAGCTACAAAATTATAAACGCACTAGATCCCCGCTTGTAGATCATGCTTACAATTGCACTTTGCGCATATTTTGACTGCTCATGTAGCTACTGATGTGAATATTATCCACTTCTCACATCTTCACCACATTTATCAGTGCTACTATCCAATTTCAGTGAATGGGTCGAGGGACGCTGTATTCCTCTTTCATTTCATTGGGCAATAGTCTTTTCGATATCAATTGAATCTCGGAGTCTATGAATGGAGAAGAGTCCGCTCAAAACTTTTGCTGCATTTTTATCGAATAATGGGGATTTTCAGTTCATGCATTTCGGTATTACCCAGGATAATAGATCACGTTTAGTGAGACGCGAATGAAAAGAAGCGCGGAGAACAGAAGAAGACTACCAAAGTTGCATAGTGGAAGATATAAATCCTTAATAAAAGAATAGTAACTGAGCAGTAGCATAGAGCAGGACTCAAAATATCATCTTTGCGGATCAGCTTTGCATAAATACCACCTTAAATGAATGCTTATAATAATTATAATTTATTAAGTATTACAATTTAAACAACGTTTCGTAACAACTAATGCATATCATTTCCTATTAAGATGAGAAACTAAAGATTCTCGAGTCGTACGATGGCTCATCTCCGGTGGATGATAGTTGCCTTAGCATTTTTCTTCGCTGACCTTAATGAAGACATGAGTAGAACACTACGCCCATAAAATTCTCAAGGAATTCTGGTAATCGTCTAAAGCGCAAATTCATTTGATCCAAAGCGCAACTAATTCTGAAGAAGGTTTTGGTGCGGTTTTGGAGCGGAAGGCTAAACTACTGATGCACATTGAACATGATTAATTTATCTTTTTTTAATACTAGATCTGTTAGGAATAGGCATATTATTACGCTAAGTGAATTTCATTTAGAGAAAATACTGAAAAAGTGATATCCTGATACCCGTAAATTAACGTTGTAAATAACAAGTATAACCCATATGAACGATCGGCGTGAAGGTTCGCTGATATGATTCAAAAGTATATAAAAAGTTTTCCCTCAGCATGAAACACATTCCGCAGCCACGTAAAATATTTTTTCAAGAAATCAAGATGGCTCAACCCATCCTCTCAAAAGTAATTCATCTTCTTTATCCTTTGGTCTCATTCCATTTCCGATCTCCTCCACGTCTCCGCAGTCTCAAGAAGATAGCCACTTTATGCTTGGCCCCTTAACCCGGTGAGCTGAGACGTTTATCCTCAAATCGCACATGCCTGCACTGCAAAGCTTCACGTACGCTGATGTAGGTCACAGGAGTGCCGCCGGGGATGTGTGAAGGAGACAGAGATGGAGAGGGGGGTAGTGCAAGAGGTTAATGATCGATTGTTCGAAGGGCTTTTGATCGATACTTTAGAAGCTGCTGCATAGAAATTATCATGAAAATAAATGAACTACCACTTTTTATCACCACCACCACATCAAATTTTACTATTCAGTAAAAAAATTACTTCGACGCTTTTGCGTCATCTTCAGGCACCGGTAAATGTTTTCCGTGGACAGTGTGAATTAATACTACTTATTCTATTCCTCTTCATGCTTTCTCACCACGTCTCGCTTGATAAAGCTGTGTTCATTACGGAAATCAATAAACTAAACAAAATAAAAAGGTTAACTTAACGATGCGTGAAAACTGCCATTGAAGTGCGAAAAGTGAAGGAGGTAGAAGCCGCAAAAATATCGGATGACAAGCGTAAAACAACGGTTGACGCTTAAGTCCTGCTTGCATTATTTTCAGGTTAGCGCGGTTGTTCAATTTTAAACACACAAAATCCCTAAAAAACCGTAAAAAATCTATAAAAAAAGAGAGGTGTGATAGAGTAAGAATTTAATTTTTGCATGCATCATTCACAACTGAAACAAAAACATAGTAAGACGGAAACTTCAACAAATCTCATCAAACCCTTCCACCTCCTAATTCCTTTTCCCTATACCCTCATTTCTTCGTAGGGCAGTAATAATAGCCAAAATTCACTGCTCCCGCTGCTGAACCAGACGAGGTCGGACGAAAACCGGAAGGAAAAGGGACCATCACTGTAGTCAGAATATGAAAAGTTTTGCCGGCATTACGAGTTCCATACCGGAAACTTTTGCGGGTGCTCATATTTTCATAAATACCCAATCCGAAGGCGATGGTAATATTTTTGTTCTCGTACGTTTCGAAACGGTGCCTCAAGTGCCTATCCATACTATCTCCGCCGCATTCAGCGTCTTCTAACACTCCTCAAGGCCAATCGATGCGTCAGTTTCCACCCAAATGCCTATTGAGTCTCACCCGTCTGCATATCTCGATGCGGTCCAAGAGTTTTTCCTCCTTGGTACGATCGATATTCACATTCTGGAAGGAACACTTAAGGGTCTTATATGCGGGTGATCTTGTTTATCTGTCCAAGACCACATTATTCCACATTGCGTCGTCTATTTTTGGAAATTTTCCCTATATAGGCAAACAATATGCATCAATATCACTAGCCCTATATTTAACTCGTATGTACGGGGTTCGGGTAACTACGGTTGGGTGAAATTAAATTACATAAACCCCATAAAGTGAATTATGCAAAATCATGAAAACATGAAAGTTACTGTAAGTACATCCGCATATTTTCGTTTCTATTTCTGAATCTTTTCGCGGCGTTCGGTCTTCCTATAATAAACCAGAAACAATCGATATGATTACATGAGAAATAAATATCCTCACTGAATAGTTCGGAACAAATTAACTATAATCCTAACGAATTACATTATTATCTCTTGTAGTGAAAGGACACTCTAAACGAAGATTATTAAAAGAAGAAGAAGTTAATTCGTTACGTTAAAATAAAAATAAATATTTGTAATAAAGGCACCATATGAGACAAATCTGGTTAAATATTATTCTTGTAAATTATATCCACCTTTAAACAAATTTTTTCCGTATGAATTTCATATTTCAGCTCATTTCCTTGAGTGATCACAATGTTTTTCCAAATCAACCCGACGAATAAATGTTAAACCATTTCCAGCTTCTAAATATTTGCAGAGTAGATTTATTCCTTAACCTATGGAAATCGCTCATATGATCTTGAGAAAACCACTCCAAACTACGTAGGCAGGCATATCAATGCGAAATATGATAGTACCAGAAGGATTTTCTGTCACTCGACCCTTCGCGTATTCTTATCATAGTGTCTCCTTCACTTAGCTTACTACTATACGTTAGCTACATAATCTTCTTTCCTCACGAGAAAGGTTAAACTTATGACGAAACTCGATAATTGTCCGTTCGTGAAATAACATAATCCCTAACATCGGCATTCATGAAATTTCCGCGGAAGATTTGTGCGTCAAGGTATCTGATAGCAAGACATTTGACGATTATACAGCGATCGATTTATAACGAAGTCACAAGAAGAGACATCTGCGTCCACTCAAAACTATATCCGATGAAAACACAGAGTAAAGAGGTAATCAATATTTCGCAACATCCTTCGATCCCTTTTTTTCAATTATCCCACTAAAAAAACGAAAGGTACGTGGTTCTCCGAACTTTTTTTTGAGAAGGGTAGAATCCCATCACTGTTTTAGAATGATCTCTGAGCCTGATTGACTTCTTATTCTGAGTTATGAAATACATAAATCATGGCAGTTTTACTTAATATCAAATATCCTACTGAGTATTTAAGGGCAAAGCGATTCTCTTGTATGCACCGATCTCACCAATTTTAAACATACCGAGCAGGAAAAGTTTTCGGACTTGGTAAACATAGGAAAAAATATAAATGAAAAGAGATCGGAAAAAATAGGATAATTATTTTTTACATAATAGGTCATACTCATTCGAAGAACAAAGATTTTTACCTGAACTGAATAACTGACACAAATTTTAAAATAAGTCCCGCTCATCAATTGATGGTAAGGATCTTGCACATCCACATCAGACAATCGTGATGAAGATTTTGTTTGAAGTTCCTACACACAAATGAATATTTTATCACCAGGTAGTCTTTTCCACTCCTTTGCTTTCTGCTTCCAAACGCGGTCCTCACTAAGACTCCTGTCATTCTCTTTTAATAATTTCTTTATTTTTCGGTATTTACAAATCTCTTTCCTTCTAATATCCTTTCTTCCCGTGACATGTATCTAACACCTCTCCGTTAGTATTCCTCGCTGCACAGCTTCCCCTCTCCTCTTAGAGTCTACCTAGGCCAAAACAATTCTGTGCTATGTGTCCTCATCACTGAATCCTTGAACTTCCACAATGCTCGATAGACATGTAAACTTTTCCACTTGTACCATTTTACTACGAAACGTGTTTATAATTCTACCACTCTCTTAATAGTGGATGAAAATATACTTATAACGTAGGACAATCGCTCTTTTAAGGCCTACTTTGTGACGAACCGCTACCAAAACAGATAGCCTGTGTAATAGAACACAATGACAGCATTTCATTTTGACAAAAACTTCACTAGGAAGTCCGGCCATTTTGCTAACTATGCAACAACACAACTTTTAAAACTATTTTTGACCACGTAAGGAATGCTCTACCATATAATTCACAATGTTGATTTAAATGATGATTTAAAACGTTCGAACCCTTGAGAAGTTGATACCGGTTATGCATCAATTGGCTAAAGCGAGACCGGAAGAGGAGGGATCCTACTGAAATATGATTACGCTGGACAGGTCGGAATTAAATTTACTATCCCCATAGGTGCCAACTTGGTGTTCGGGTGTCCCGGTCGGTCCAGGTCGACTCTCATCGGATGACGGGGTCACGAGGAGTGGCAGCCGGCGGCGGTGGCCGCGGGGGTGCGAAGTGAAAGGGGGGGGCGAGACCCTCCCGCCGCCATCGCCGCCGCCTCCCCCGCCCCGTTCCCGTTTGCGGCACGGAATGCAGGGCAGCGTGTGCGCACGCAACGGCAGGTCCCCAGCCCCCAACATACATCGGTGACCGGGGATATTCGGCGGCACGGCCGTGGCGGCTGGCGAAGCGACCGAACGGGCCGACCCAAAACCATCCGGCCTCACCTCGCTGCGTGTGAGGTAGGGGTGTGGGTGGAGTGTCGCGAGATTTTAGGCCCGAGACCGAATCGATACGGTGGAATCCATGTGATGCGAACACTAAGGGCTACGATGCGTGAACGCACCTGCGACATATACCCAGGCGAGGGTATGCGAGGAGCAGTGCGAGGCACTGGTGTTCGATACAGTGCCATATGCGAAAAGTATTCCAGACGGAACTTGCATCTTTATTATGGTGACTGTCTCAATTACATTTAAAATGCATAATTTGAAATGTATCCACTATTTACTTTTAGCTTTGCACAAAAAACATTACAAAAACATGATCGACATGGTCAATTTCTTTACCTTAACTGCGAACAGATTAATATGTCTTTGTAGTGAAAGATTGCTTGTGCTAGAAATATTCTCTGATTATTTTTACAGTTGTTATTGAAGGTTATCCACCGATAAATTAATGTTTTCACAGAGAAAGAAGCACACTCTTAGTTTTCGGATTCTCGTAGATCCTATTCTCTGCATCTCATACTGAATGCCACTTATCTTCACCCTCATTCCGTGTTCATCAAACATTCTTCCCTATATCGCTGCTTTCAGCAGGCCGTCACCTATTAATTAATTGGCTTCATCCACTAGCACAGTTTCCCCCCAGTTCCCTCCAACAGCTTCCTCTTCCCAACCAAAATGTCTTCACTTCGTCGTTCGTCCTCTAATCCCTCCCTCTTACCTTCTCCACCCTCCACCATAACCACATCTCAAAAGCCTCACGTACATTCTCTACCACTTTCCTCACAGTCAAGGATGCAACGTATGCTACACTTCATATCTGAATATTTGAAAGCCTTTTCTGAACAGTCTTTCATATTGAAGTTGCTTTAATAATCGCAGATGTTTTTAAAAAATACCAAAATTTTATGCTCACAACGGTAAGTCTGATATCCTACTCATTCATTTGGTTTTTTACTCACATTCTCGTACTATCACCGACAACCGATATTAATGGAGATGACTATAGAAGGAGGAATGTTTGGAATGTGGTAAAGAAGAATACAGGTAAAATGGGGATGAAGGGAGGTATGAAGAAGGCTGAGTAGGAGAGACCAAAACTACCAGGTAGGAGACGCTTTCAAACGAGTAAAACACGTTCCATCAAAATGCACTCCAACTAGTAAAATAGTAAATCCCTCATTTCGCTTTAATTTAGAAGTGAAGTGCCACAAATAGAGTTATTATTGCTGTGTAGTATCGATAAATAAGTTGGAGGAGCAAAAAGGAAGATATCAGCGAGATAAAAAATGGCACATGATGAATGCGCTCGAATATTATATTTTGAGATCCACTCTGGTGGAACCATCCGATGCTTCTAGCAATTTTTCTATCGCATGAGAAAATCTCTCGACCCATTCCCAGCATTTTATGTTTTTGGGGTCACGATATAGGAAGAAATACTCTTTCCATGTTGGGAAGAAGACATTATTCATCAAAAATACCTGGTGGATCTCATTTCGTCAAATATCTCCTAAATTGTAGAGTAATTTGAATAGATTAAGGAAAATGCCTGTAGAATCTGATTCTCAAAGTCATTTTGCGACACAATGCATCAAATATTTTCAGAATTCGTAAGGCTTATTTATTCAAGGCTTGGTTTTTCAATCTTTCCAGATGAAATGATTTCCCATTTTCTTAATTATCTTCATTGTTTCTTATTTCTCCACAATTTAGCGTAGTAACGCCGAGATTTTCCATTTTTCTACCGAGTATTTCTTTTCGTACGGAAATTCTGCCTAACCCAAAAGTAATGTCTTAGAGAAGCAAGAGTAAAGAGGTGAATTTTTACATCTCGGAAACTTGGAGAGTTTCCTAGAGAGAGAGTTTCTTGTAACGTAAATGGGTAAAATTGTGCGTATTATCAGCACACTAGGACGTAATTTATGCAATACAACAAAGGCGTTCTTTACGTGGACAGCCTTACGATCGGTTGGTTTTGCCTCCCATTCATATCTCAGCCAATGAAACTTTGTGAGAAGTTTCCTCCAAGTTTTTCTAACTTCCGAGTTATTTTATTTGATTCATCACGCTCAGATAAGGACGGCATGGAAGCGAACACACCTTAACCCTTTTCCCAGAGGAGCACCAACTTCGTTTTTCGCCTGTGATGGATGAAACATGAAACTTCATCAGTATTCACATCGCATTTTGAGCACGGAGTTAAAGCATCCAATATGAATGTCTTCCTAAAGATTCGTAGCTTATACAAATACGGTTTTCGAGTCCCTAAGGCAACGTATCCACATTGGCTACCCTTGGTGATATTTCGCAACGACAGGTATGGCCATATCGTATAGATCAATATTCACAAAGCCCATAATTGTTGAGACATAATTGAGGGACGGTATTCATAAATATAGAACATCTCTTGAAAGATTGGCATAACTAGAATACCTTCATAAGAGGCACCAAGAGAAGTATTTCTGCTTGAAGAGTATAGAGAATCAATACTTGCCGAAAAAAAATGGACTACAAGTGAATGGAAAAGGAGTTTCTGCTACTCGAAGGAAAGCAACTGAGAGGAGGGGGTTTCCCAGAGTTCGATTACTTCCCGATCAACTTCGAGTAACGTCATGACAAAAAATATACATATTGGGAATATTCAATGATTATGATTATTTCTAATACCCAGCGAGGTTATTAAGCAACTTTCCGGTTCAGAATCAAAGACTCGTTGCTAACCGATAGAATTTCAATGATCTGGGAGATTGAGAGAAAATAATTGTGGAAAATGATATAGAAGCACAGTTTGGACAATCCGTTCGACTGCTACCTGGAAACATTCGAAGCTAAAGCCGCATAATAACTTTCCAGCTCATCCTAAAGATGATATATTCAGCCACCATGATGCCTCTTCTATTGATGGAATTGTAGTATCGAATTATCAGTAATTAGCATTACCCTTGATCATTAGTTTTTCAGAGGTACTTCCAATGCAAACGTTTGTCCCGTCCTGTATTTTATTCCATCCCAAGCGTCATTTATGCAACGTAAAAAATCAGCATTCTTTGTTTTTCCTCGGTCTCAAAAATTCCTTTCGTAGGTCTTAATAACGTCCCACGCCCTCGTGTCACCCTATTCGACCTGTAGCCAGCTGGAACGCGCACGATGGTTCTTTGCCCTTTCCCGGAAAAGATTCGTAGCGTTCGCAGACGCCACCATCCCCGTTCGATTCGCTTCCTCGCGACCCACTTGCGCGGTTCTGTGGCTACGTAAGGGCATGCCGGAGCTTCCCACCTCTGGATTAGGATGCCCAAGTTCCCCGATCGAACTACTTACGTTGCACGTGGGTAACTCTCATGCAAGTACATTGGTCGACGTGAGATCACATACACACAGAATGGTGCAAACCATAACAATCTGTTTAACGGCGATTAGGTTAGCATCATTGACGCTGTTCCCCCACCTTCGTGGTATGACAGAACGAAAGTTAGAGCATATAAAGTCGGAATGGAAAGAAAATTTATAAAATGAGGAAGGAAAAATTAAAAGAGCTAATTTCAAGGAAGTGCACGAACGCTCTGTTGGATTAATGCGCGATTGAGGCCACTTATTCATAAAAATAATACGACTCTAGATACGAGAAGTCCCCCCTTTCACGTCCTTTAGCTTTTCGTCTCCACAAAGATCCGTCAGGTGGGATACGACACTAATCCGTCACTGTTCAGACGTTTTGATTCAGCTTTTGGCTGGTAGTTGACACCTTGCGGAATTCTATTCCACTAGGAAGTAAAAGAATGAACAGAACTCTTGTATTACACAGATACATAGGTCTTCAATTGATACTTATCTGTGAAGAGAAGCTAAATCCTTATACTACGAATTGCTCGCCATTTCATGAAAAAATCTATACAGCAGAATTCTTTGGGTAATGGTGAGACGCTTTCCATCTCAGCTGTACAAAACATAAACAGACGAATAGGCTGAGATTCACAGCATTAGAGATTAGCAAACTCATTTCAGCTAATTTCTATTTCTTCTATAGATAACAAAGGACAAAACCTCTTTGCGACAGTAGTTCGAGACAGAAGTGAGCAAAAATCAATTACGCAATAAGTATCATCAATCTTACAGTCCTAATAAGGGTGAACCTTAACTCTAACGTACCCCATGCCAACTCCCTTGCATGATGTATACCTCATTTCCCAGCTCCATCTTTGCCTGGGCTAGGTATTGCCTTCATGGAAATAAATCAGTCAACCTTAGTGCTGAGAGAATTGCTGATAGTGAAATAGGTCCACTGTCTAGAGTGCTGGATTTTCATACGATAGGTTCAGCTGGGAGGAGGCGGTTCCAGATGGGATGTTGCGGTTCCAGCAGGGAGGTAAGGAAAATATTACATTTGTAGTTCGATAAACCTTCGAGAAGAGAACTTCAAGAACAGGACTTCGTCGGTCGCATGGGACGTTAAACAATGCCCTTGCCCCCTTAGGTAAAGGGCAGACTAATAACGACCGTGGACTTTTCTCCTTAATACCCCATATATTCCGCCGCTATTCTAATTATCCTCTCCCGTTGTGACGCACCGATTCATGGGTAATCGACATGAAATACAATGAATGATGATGATGCAAAACTGTCTCCCATCTTCCTCTCCCACCCTTTACGTCTGCGAATTCCTCCCTGCATACCTGTCAAAAGAAAAAAAAACGCGCCGGTGTTTTTTCTTCGCTTTGCTCGTCCACTCAAGGCCGACGTCGTCGAGGCTTTCATCCCACGGATGCGCTAAAGAGGAGACTCCTCCCCAACTGTTGACGCGAGTCGTCCCCCCCCCCTCAGTCGGTCTGTCAGCCTTGCGCCGGGGGAAGCGATGCAATCTCTTACTTCTGGACGACCGTTGCAACCGTCGCGCAGCCGGGGGCGGAAGACTACTTCGTCTGTGAGCGCCCATAATGAGGACTGTCCAGCTGGGAGGTGGACGTTCCACCGGACCAACAAGGAGAGGGAGAGATATAGAGAGACGGGGAAAGGATCGAGGGAGACAGCTGGAAGGAGAGTCTCTAGAGACGGAGAAGAGGAAATAAAACAATGAAGAATGAAACAAGAAATGCATCTTCGTTTTTACCATGAGATTAGGGTATGGAGAAGGGTGGAAATAATAAGAAGAAGGGAAGTTAAGACAAACGAGGGAGGGTTAGATGTGGTACGGAAGAAAAAAATTTGAGGCAGGAAGAGACAGTTTCTGAAATACATTTAAGAACAATGTGGTACACTACGGCATGCTGAAGAGGGTAGTAGAGGGGAAAATATACGTTAAGGGCTGATGAGGGGCAGAAAGAATAGGAAATTTTCACGGTATCAAGGGAAGAAAAATTCTAAGACTCTAAAAGGCATTTATTATCGGAAAAATTGACTTGAAAAAGAAACGTTTGGAAAGATACCCCGCATTCTAGGACATTGTAATACTGCCCAAGTACCGACCAATGACGCCACAAAAAGCGTATAATGGGCTGAGATAAATACGGTCCATTTCACGACGATTCTCTGCAGCAAGACTGCCCATTTGTTTTGGTGAACACCAGTGATACCTTTAAGTTACAGAAATTGATTTAATGACTGTTTTCTTTCTCTACATCTTCCCATTACTCGGACAACTTCATTATTTCCGTAAGAGAGTACCAATAGAACACCAGTTGCAACGCACACAAACCTCTCAAATCGAATAATCATCGTCCCTCTCCCTTTCTGTAAAGAGAACGTAAAAGTAAACGGTCCGATGAATTATGGGAAGGGCTCTCGATGGACCAACCATCTATATTGTGGAATACCGGTTATGTGATTAGGTGACTACAATTCATCTCACAACGATCCTCTACAGCCTAATGTTGAAAGCCTTCCGGTGGTCCCCCACGTTAGCTGAATTTCTCTGCTTGTGACCCGGCACAGGAAGATAATTGGGGGATAATTGACTACGCTCCATCTTATGTGTATCGCCTAATATTTTTGTCACTGTGTTCCTTCTCTCTCCTTATTTCTTCAAGAGTTCCGTTCGATGATACACTACACTAGTCGGAACTCAGAAAAATTCCTCCGCCGATATACTCTCCTCGTCTCTTGAGGATAAAAACATGGAGAAAACTCTCCCTTGCCGGAGAAATTATTGGCAGGTTTGTCTAAGGGCCTAAGACTATATTTTTAGATTACTCTTTTCCCTAGTCATAATTTTTTTATGAAACCAACGATTTTATAATATATCCTAATGATTCCTCTTTGTTTTCCTTTCTTCTCCCTGATCGTTCATAAGTCCTACTCTGGAGTACACCACACGAAGTGGGGCTCAAAGAATCCCCTCCAAACCCATTCCCAGTCTCACCTTATTCTGTGAATCAGGGTAAGAGAGTACTCCTCGAGGTCGGGAAAATTACATAATGGATCGTTCAAGAGCTAAAGTAACATACATTTTTTTGAAGTGGCTGGATTTCGTCACGCATGACCCACCATTTATTTGGAGAGAATACTGATGATGCAATGAAATGACTGATTCCTATCTGATAGTGATTCTCTAGAGCTTTCTCCCAGCTTTTCTTTCCTCTCCCTCTTCCTTCACGTGGTCCACTCGTACGTACCAACACCAAGCTAAGTCGGGACTCGCAGGAACCCAAATACCCCCCTCCCAACCCAAATGCCACCCCTGCTATCCAATCCTTACTCCTGCACTCATGCATACTCACAGCCCTGCGGGACAGATGGGGGGTAGAAACCCGCCCACTTTTCTTCCCTCTTCTTCGCCGAGACTTGGAAAAGAGGGAAGTAAGGAACTCAAAGCTCGGCGGCGGCGACGACGACGAGGACGCGGGAGATGTGTGAGAGAGAGAGCCAGAGAGAGAACAAACCCGTCTCCGTGACCCTTGACCTTTTCCTCGAACGGCGTATTGATCCGGCCGCGCCCGCCACGTCCTATCTCCCACCCCGCCACTTCCCTCCCTTCCTCTTCCCCTCACCTTCTCTCTCTACACGTCCCTCCCTCTTCTTATTCTCTCTTTCCTCCTCCATCGTTCCTTCCCACACACACACACACACTCACCAGCCCCATCATTCATCCCTGCCTCTCTTTCCCCGTCTTCCTTCCTCATTTTTCCGACTCTTATCCATCTTTTCGCTACTCCCACACAACACGGGTGTGTCTCTTCCATCTCCAGCGTGTGACACCGAAGCGGCGCGTTGGTGGCCCGACTACGCTCCGCAGGGCTGCACACACAGGGCTTCACAAAGATGAGGGTCCAGTATTAATATCGGTAATTCATGTGTTCACGAATCCGTGAGGGCTACATAAATGGTTGGGAGTTAGTTAAAAGGATCCATCGACAGTTATTGTTGTGGGAAAAGCACATCCGATTCCTTGCTAAAATAATTTATCCAAGAACTTTTTACTAACGTAAATTTCAAAGTCATACGAGCTATTCACGCTTCTTTTATAACTTTTTAATGAAGTATTTTAAAAGGAATTAAATTTACGCATGAAACTACAAAATATCTGTTCTTATAGGAGACCAAAGATAAATTATTTTTCTGAGGACTATACATCGTGTTTTTTCGATTTAGTGTTACCGCGAAGCAGATTTAACGAAGACATAGCAAGAGTTCCCATTTTTTAAGTCAACGACAGTCCTCCCTACGTTCATATAGGAGACCAAAGCGAAATTATTTTACTGAGGAATATACATCGTGTTTTTTCGCATATTTTTCTGATCTTAGCGTGATACATAACTTAAGTTGCAAAATAAATAGAAAAATATTTTGCAGCGGAACAATAAGCGTGAAAAGAACGTGAGTGCGCTGTGCCGTTACTATAATATTCCGAGGATTGATTTCAGCCATTTTTTTTAATCGCAGGGTTTATCATTAGAGGAAAACATGGAAAGTACTATACAATATTTCCTTCACTCTCTCTTTACAACTGTAACCGAATTTCAAAACAATTTTTTGCTGTCCTCTCCAATAAGCAAATCGTGTCGGTGTCCCGAAGTCTTGAATAACCAGGCACATGACGACTATTAGTCAATCAGCAAGCAGAGTTTTGTTAATTCAGATTTCAGGAATATTTTGTGGATAAAATGCTAACATATGAGTCACGGCATATCTACATAAAGATAAACCGACAGGCGCATGCAGAAAATTGCCAACATTTGGTAAAGCAACCAATGCGAAACTTACCACCAGCTGGAAGAGACCGGAGTACGGGTAGCATATCCCGGGCTCAAACAACTCGATTTTGAAAGTCCGCAACGGAATTTCCGGAAGCTGTTCAACACCTTCAACCATTCATATTACAACTACTTGACTTGTCATCTATCTGTTGGTAATCATATGATCGAGTTACAGACGAACACCCTTGGAGCAGGTTGCAATATTAACCATTCGTAATTTTCTGCACGTTGATTGGCGGCTCGCTGCCATTATCATAACCAAAGATAAGCCCCAACAAACCCCGTAAGTTAGTTCATTTGCTGTCAGAAAGTCGTAAAACATAGAACATTTATTGTAAATTACAAGTTTAATATCCAGAGTACGTCAACATACAAGTAAATAATAAATAATTAAAGAAATTACATATTCCATATTGGAACACACCTAAAATTTGGTGAAGGCAATGGTCTATCGGGAAAAACAAATGTATATCCAGAGCACGAAGTCCACAAAAACAAGGTCAATACTGGAACCGGTCACGGGCGTATCCGTTCCTCGTCAATGTACGCGTGCCTTCCGAGCACTGATTTACATTGGCGCAAAATACTGCGAATGTTTTTACGCAGAGCGCCTTAGCCTTCACATACGTTTTTCACCACTCACGGCTTAGGTGAAGAAATAAATATTTCTGAAGAGGTTATCTATTTATTTTCATTACACTGGTTTGTTTTTTTATGATCGGGAGCCTGCCCAATGCAATGGCCGTAAATTTTACCGTCCGAATGCATGCAATTAGTGATATGCTGGTATCCCCCACTTTGACAAACATTTTTGAGCGTAAAACTTGAATTGGTACCGCAGGTGCGCGGCGGGGGAAAAGGCTCATTGATATGACCACCACTAGCGTCATACTTCACCGCCAATATCTTGACCTCTTCATTTCATCCTAAGTAAATAATGCAGCGCGGTATATGCCTATGTTAAGAATTGTCAACCAATCTATGAATACACTTCTTTTAACATTTCAAGCTTGCTGATCACATATACTTTAGAAGTAACGCCCATAGTTTTATTGGAAATGCAGGGATAATTTTTCCTAATCTATTCATCCCAAAAAATCACGCAATTTTCACAGTGTTCGTCACAAAATTCTCTTGTTTGTATCGCCATAGCCCCTTCACGACCTCTCGAAAAATAAAATAAAATCTTCATACCGTAAAATGCCTGCTGTTAGCATTTCTGCTGTAGTAGTATTAAAAGACTGGTTTTTGCAGCCCCTAACTTTATGGTAACGTCTAATCTAAGAAATGAAATATGAGATAGACACAAAATCCTTGCCTGAGGTGGGATCCGGAATTTCCATATTTTGATTGGCTCACCAATGTGTAAGCACCCCTGATACCGCGGTCAGCTTCTGATGGATCTTAGCCCAAATCATGGTAGGAGCCAGATTTGACCCGAAAACAGCGCGGAAAGGTGTTGTTTCCAGAAATGTACCGCTTCTGTCTGCGGAGCGCAAAGATAGAGGTTTTCTAGTAGTGGGTAATCAATCAAAATCAGCTCCGTCCGGCGTAACATCTTCCATTATAAATCACATTATAGCGCCAGATGTAGACTTTCACTGAATATTGTTCACTTCCTGTTTTTTCTCGGAGAGTAACTGTGTGTGCAGGAGCCATCAAAATAATTTCTCCTGCATCTCCTCTCTTCGTTTTGAGCATTCTTTCATATTTTCTCGAATTTTTCTCATCCCTCTTTGCCTCCATTTCCACACCACTGACTACCTCACCCAACGCCCATTCCACCATATGTCCGTCCTATTTCCCTCTTTACCTCTTTATATTCTTATCTCTTCCATCTACAGTGTTTATTTTATCTTATGATGCATTTGCCACTCGTTTATTCTCGACACTTCCATATTTTCTTTTTCATGCTCCATTATCTTTGTCCCCTTATGGTATGGTATTAGAAGTTTTAAATTTACTGAGAGGATTATTGATCACATCCCCACCTGAAATAAAGACGTTTAAATTTTACTTTTTCCCTTTAGTTCTTTAACTCTGATCTTAATTGATTAATTATCTTATGGACGATATATCAATCGTCGCATGAAATTAATTTGTATACTTCTAAAGTTAACTGTAGATCCCTTATAATATTCATATCTCCCTTCAATGTTGTTCAGTACTATAACATTTGTTTGGGTCATATTTGCTCCAACACGCCTAGTTTCTTCTTGCGAATTGAGATGATCAAATTCTTGGGCGTCGTAAAGGAAATGCATACGAAAAATTAAGTAGGAGCGCTTTTGCGAGTATTGCCAAAAAACATCTGCTCAGCACGCTTTTTTCGTGTCGACCTCGGGAATACTCTAGTTGCTCTTCTTTTAAAATTCACGCCCTAGAACACTATCACACTATCACTTGCCCCTCACTCTCGTCGTCTTGCTACCAAATAGTCTCTTTTTTATTGGCGATAAAAATGTACATAAGGGAACATTGCAGTGAGGGGAATGTTTTGTCACTAGTCTCATTGGTGAACCTCCAAACCCAGCCTCATCACAAAGAAGTTAGCTTCCTCAAGAAACTTATCTTCCTCCTTGTATCACGTCACGTCCCTTATCTTGGCTCAAATATCCACCGAACCTTGAAGACTTAATTAGCCGCGGAATCCAGCCGTCTTCATGCGTCGGCTTCGAGGGGAAATTCGGGAATTCAGCTGTATTTCTTTATGACATTTGGGGCGGGCACATTTCAAGATATCTTCAATGCAAAAATCAAACATTCCATGCAACCTCACGTTAAAAGGTCTAGTACTGAAGTAACGATGGCTATACCTAGTCATTAATGAAGATAAAATCTCGAGCTGAATTGAAAGTTTTTTTATTCTACTCTCTACCACATCCCATCATGGGATGAGACTATATGAATGCCTAAAAGAAGACTAAGGAAGGTTGAAAGTCTGAGGGCGAAGTCTTAGGTTTCTTTTAAAATGAATGCGTCATAAACTATTTCAAAAATAGTGTTTTACAAAACTCGGTAAACACTTATTTCCAATTCATAAATCGTAATTTCAACAGCAAAACCGTCATTTGCGAGGTTTATCTCTTGGAACTTTTAATATTTTTATCCAAATATCCGTGAATTAAATATTAAGTATGTGCAAAATTCAAGCCACCACATGACGGAGATACAGATGAGATACCGAGGTTATGCCCATTCAACTGTAAAACGTGTCGCAAAATGTAGTTCAACGCACTATCCCGCGAAATGGCGCCGTATTCATCTACATCTACATACTACTCCGCGAGCCGCCGTATGGACGAGTGGCAGGGGGTGGTGGGTCACCAGCCGTATAAAGATGTAAAATTTTTGGAGGTGAAATGGTGACATGTACTATGGGAGAGTATTTAGAGGAGATCAGTTTTTATTTTGGTCGCTTATTGTTCGCGGAAAGAACGAGTTTTTGTGCCTATCTGTTCGGCAGAGTATCTCTCTGATTTTATAGCATTTATCACATCTAAAAATGTAGAGAGCGTCATGATAATATTTTCTGTGTCGCTCTGAAACACACTTGTTCTGAATATCTCAAGCAGCCTAAGCCTTGCGTGCAGCCTCCGAGTCTCTAGGGGCTCCCACCTTAATCCCTCTAACAGTTGTATAACACTATATGTCAGTCCGTAGCAGTTTTTTACGAAACGTGCTGCATTTCTACGTATTTTGGTAATTTTTCTGGTTAAATCTTTTTGACTAGGGTCCCAAATGCTCGCGGCGTATTCGAGTTGTGGCCTAACCAGAGCGAGGTAGCATCTCTTTTTTTCTACTTTTTCATCCGAGGACCTTCCTATTTTGCGCTTAACAAAACCTAGTTTCTTTAATGCAGAGCCGAATATGTTTTGTATGTGTGTTCCCCACGATATATCTGAAGTTAAGGTAATTCCAAGATATTTTACTGTATTTTAAGATTTTATGTTTACTCCACCCACGGTGTAGGTATGGCTTTTGTGTGATGACTTTCGCAGGAAGTAAACTGTGGTGCATTTACTAATATTTAGTTCTAAATCCCACTCCTGGCACCACGAATGAACGTTGTTAAGGTCAGATGACAGAACTTGAAAGCCCGCGTCTTCTCTTATTTCACGGTAGATTACTGTATCGTCTGCAAATAATCTTAATTTACTCCTAATTCGAGAACTTAGGTCATTAATATAAATTATGAATAAAAGAGGGCCAATCGCGGTTCCTTGAGGAACACCGGATGTGACTTCGATCATATCAGAGCTAAAACCGTCAATAACTACTTTTTGTTTTCGATCACTGAGAAAATCCCCTATCCAGTTCACTATTTTTTTTATTAACTCCGCATGAATACAATTGATAAATGAGTTTTTTGTGAGGAACATTGTCGAATGCCTTCTTGAAATCAAGGAATACCGCGTCGATTTGCTTATTCGATTCACCTGATTTTAGGATATCATGAAGGAAGAGCGCAAGCTGTATCACAGGACCTGCCCTTATGGAAGCCATGCTGACTGCTGTGCAAGAGGTTAAGATTATCCAGGAATGCCATAATATTGTTAACGACAATGTGTTCGAGGATCTTGCATAAAAGCGATGTTAACGATATAGTCCTATAATTTCCTGGGTCACTTCAATTTCCTTTTTTAAATATTGCTGTGACATTGGCTATTTTCCAGCCCTGGTGCACCTTGCGTTCGGATAATGATTTGCCAAATATAATTTCTAAGAATAGTACAATCTGTGGCGCTAACCCCTTGAGCACGCTTGCAGGTATTCCTTCTGGACCTGGGGACTTGTTACTTTTAATCGAACGCAGTTGTTTAGTATTCCATCACGCTAAATTGTTATGTCCGCCATCGGATCGTTAACGTCCGGAATGTCTAAATTGTGCACTGTGTCATCCTTAGTGAATACACTATCGAAGTGGTCGTTAAATATTGTTGCGTAGCAGGAGTTATTATGACACCAACCATATAAAAGAGTATAGGAAAATATTGTAGATGTATGAATATATTATGAGGTGAATTATGGTTTAACTAGTGTATTGATCCACTTTTGCATCGGACGTTAAAGGAGCGAGAGAAGAAAAAAATAGTTTTAAAAATTAATCTATCTCTTAAATAGTGCATTTATTGGATCACAGTTGCCTATCCGACAGATTGCCATCCCTATCCCGGGGGAGTAAAGGAAAATTTTAGTGTATATCTAAAGCTCTTAATACATGAATTTTTCTCGTAACCTTAGCCTGGTGTGCGACCTTCGTGTTCATAGTGGCGGAACAACTTTGTTATCCTAACAGTATAGTCTCATATCCATTTCACTACCGGGAATGTTTAAAAAAATGCACCAAAAAGATCCAAAGTGAGCAAATCGGATTTTCACATTTTTGCTGACGTCAATCATGCATTTCCCAGAGATTATTCAAGATTTTAATGAATAGCATTTTTAAGAAAGCCCACGTGTCTCTTTGAGAATAACTCATAAACTTCCTTAATTTTCTTTGCACAAAACCTTCTTTTCCCTAATCCTTCAAAGAGGCAACGCACCATCATATGAAGAACGTAACACTACGGTTACTGTGAAGCATTTACTTTATAGGAGCATAGGTTTGCTAAGACTAAAATAATGAGACAAATAAAGTTCAAATTACCAGACCGAATCGAGATGGCTCCAGGAGAGGATGTTGAGGTAATACATCGAGTAGCATTTTTTTCAAGACACTAACCATTATAACCGTACTTGATACAGCTCCCTTTGAAAGATTCTCATGCCAGCAACTTGAATTAGAGGTTATAGAGTGCGTCCAAAAAACAGCGCTGTTGTAAGTAAGAAGTGCAAGCATTGAGTAAACACATCCAATGCGATTTGGGGAAGCGAACTGAGAGACCAAAGGATTCATTATGATAACCAATGTTTAAATCATACCATCGAGAAAAAATTAAATGCATTTCATTGACTTATAAGACAATTAGAGTATTTCACCTGCGTTATTATTCTGGTACGCACTCCTAGTGTTTTCGTAAAGATTAGTTATTATATTGACCTTAAGGGTTACACTTAATCGACGGGTGCTAATATCTTCTATTTTGATGCGTTATAAAACTCATCACTGATTCAATGCCCTATTCTCCCTTCTTCTCAAACAGTCTTTAACAATGAGGAAATTTCCCTGACACGCTCTTTTCCCTTACTATCTAAATCTCTTCTCCCTCTATCCATCATCATCTCATTCTTCTTTCCGCTTTGCCTTCTTCCCACCCCAAATCTCCCTTCACGCTCAAATTCCTAACATTTTTTCTCGCATTAATCCTCCTCCTCTCTCTCCCTCTGACCATTTCACACTTTCATCAAACAGCGACCACTTTGCCCTAATTTTATTACTCAGTCGCAAAGCCGCGAAGTGAATAAATTCCGGGATGGAAGTGCCTGTTTAAAAATGTAGGATATGCAATATATTTGTCATTCGGATTTATTTCGGCATCTTAGTAGAAAGGTATCTAGAAAAAATAGAATTAAATCCCGCAGTAGTCTTCCTGTTGGAGTCATTTTTTCTCCTTTCCTCCCTTCTGTCCTTAAACTCTTGCTTTGATAAGTTGAAAGCAATGGCGTTGTCCCATTCTGACGGCATTGAACACCGTTTTCATTGGCTATCATAATTTGGAAAAATAACGACTTTCCGATCATTCCTAAATATCTATCCGATTCCGATCAAACCTAAATAATATATAATTATCCACTAAGATTCGCTCATGAACAATTAATTCGCTTTGTGGTCATTCTATACATATAGGCATTCACTGATTATGATCATAAGGAAGGAATGTGAGCTTCACTCAGTGGAAAGCTGTTAGATTCATGTTGAATACATTAAATCACTAGGCACAACTCCACACTGACCTGGATCCAATAATTAGAACAAAGGTGTTAAGAGAGGCACTCCAAAACAAAACCAAGGCCTTAGGTACCAATGTATTGTGAAATTTTACCGAAGATTCGCATATTGCCAGTATCACATCTAACACAAAAGCTTACTGCAGATGACCGAGTAGAATTCTATGCTGAGTTGGCGTTACCAAGGTGGTAACAGGATGGAACGGAGGATAGGATGGATGTGGACTGGAAGAGAAAACACCTTTTAGACTCTGTAAGACTGGTATGCAACGGAGTTGGAATGGTAGGCGCATTACAGGCACGGTAGTAAAATGTAAAGAATTGCACAGACATACTGCCCACTCCCGCGCATCGACCACTTCATAGGAAATAGGCCCTTTCATTTACATTATTATCCACTGAGCATCTGCCGTGAGGTTTTATTCTGCTAGGGTTGTACTTTTGGTTTGGGGCGTTATATAGTCCTAAAAAAGTGGTTCAGATTTCCTCACGTAATAGAGCAAAATGCTTTCCTTTCAGTTTAACGGGACTCAACAAAATCCGCCCCAGAGTGACAACATTTTAGGGCTTCTCAGGAAAATATGCGATCTCTTTTTTTATACCATCATCCCGTCCTTTCATCTAACTCTCTCAATTCATAGCCCTAGGACTTCTAAGTCCCAGAATAAGGGAGACAAAACATTTGACCTTTTCACCTAGCTTTCCCTAGGATCCGTGGCCCGCGGAAATTGTATTTCGTCATGACCTGTTAGTGGGTGAGCTACCGGGTAAACGAAAGACAGGGTGCATGGATCCATTTGTCGAAATGCAGGTCAGACGTCCACGTCCCTACCGGTGCGTTAGGCCTGGGCTTAAGGGGTCTCGTTGGCTTGTGGCTGCATTAACGGCTTCTTATTCAGAAGGTACGGGTTCGAATTTCGGCAGCGGTGGAGATTTTTCAGGTGATTCCCTGCCCCTTTTTCGGAAATATTTGTGAATGGGCCACTCCAAATGTGGCACTCTGATGCGGCGGAAGGCCCTATCTTTGGCCTCTTTCGTTTCAAGTGCCCACAATGTCGACTCCGAGTTCCTGCCCACCCCGCTATATATCCCTTCACAACCTGGTTTGCCCGGGGTGGGACTAGCGTGATGGAATGACCAACTAGCTCCTTTTGCTGTAGGGGCTGGTATGAACCACAGTAGTGGAAGAGCTCTTTCAGAGGTGGTCCGATTCCTACGAGGATCATTTTATTAGGGCACTCAAACTGCAGTACTTCGTCCATTGGACGGCATATTCTACTGTGCCCCTTTTGCCGTCTTTCTTCAATAGCAGTCCATGGAGGTAGAACTGTGCTGGCAGTGTTATCTAAGAATTTTTCCCTTGGTCTAAAGTCCTTAATGTTGATTGTTCATCTTTTGTCACATTGAAGAGGTTTTTCCTTCTTAAAATGCAACTTTAAGATTACATTATATTATATGACAAAAATTATATTAAATTTCAGAGAAAATATTAGAATAAATTTCCTTCATGCTCAATAGATCCTTACAAAAATCTCATATAAAGTGATCTGGATGGCAACAGTTTCCGCATCAATTTGCGTGAAAAATTCTAAATACATCCAAACGATTTTTGTGAATTATCAGCATATTAAAATTAATATTAACAACTTTATTTCAACTTTTGTACCAAAGCTAATGCATTTCATCCTGAATTGCGTAGTGGCAGTAACTTTAAAGTGTCCAGCGATTTCAATGTTTTGATGAATTCGTGACCCTCCAACCCCAGAAATTCCTGTATCTGTCACTCCCTCGATCAATTCATGGGACCAACAGCACCAGTTTCCCTCGAAAGCAGATGAGGAGACTTATTTTAGCAATAGAAAAGACCACCCACCTGTCTTCGATTGGAAGATGACAAAATCTTTCACATTGGATTGGATTGGATATTTGGAGAGACTACCGACGGCTACGGTCATTTGCTCCATAGGGGATAGGCAAGGGAGGAATGGTGAATAGAAACCCGGTGTCGGCATTAGCCTGCTCTTAACGAAAGGCGCCAAGGGGACCACGGTTTAATGTCTCATCCGACATTTTTTTATTTTTTTTATATTCACCTAGTTTATTTTTAAGGTTATTTATTTTTGAAGATTATTCAAGTTAGGTATTTTACATTCACCTAGTTTTGGGGATAGTGGACAACATGTATCACACCTGGGAAGTCTCTCCAGCTCACCTATGGTTCAAATGGCTCCATGAAAGGGAAAAGCTGCTGAGGTGAATCCAATCTGCGGACACGACAAATCATGGTTTCGCCTCAAGTACCTGTCCAGGGGGTAGCACATCTGGAAATCGAAATGGTTATATGCGAGGGTTATGTATATAAATTTATGAACAAGATACACACAAGATCTCTCGAGCAGAGGGTGTAAAGGGAAGACCCACGAGAAAGAATAAACGAAACCAGCTGACCTATGCAATTTCCCGAGCGTTAGTCCATCTTATCAGCCACAGTCAACAGTCATTGTGGCTGGCAGAAGACTAGACGCTATTTTATTCCGCGTAAGGTTTTCATCCAATTTTTTTTTTGGTGACGTGACGGTTTCTATATGCCACGCAACTTCAATCTCTACATACGGCACATATCTTGCCATTGGATCATTAGAAATGTTTATAAAGGATACGTAAAATAGCTCGGGGCAATATAACTGTTAATAAATTTAATGTAATATTCGTCATCAGTATTGATATTTTTCTACCAGAAGGGCAGCCGATAATGACAGAAAATTTGAGCGAACCTTTATAAAACCAATATTAGTTTTTAAACCACCAATGGGAGAACCTTGGAAAGTACCGCGTGAAATTAAATAGGCGTATGAAATTGTCCAGTTAATGCATTATGCGAATTTTTCTTGGAATTTTGTATTCAATCTCCGCGGTTTATTGCAAGAGAGATAGCCCATTATAAGAAAGGTTAAATGACAAATTATTCTATAAACTACATCAATAACCAGTAGAATTCCTTTAAGCCAAATCGGAAAAATTATATCTTCGCTTCTTTGAGTTGGCTTAACGATAAGTTGATATGTGATCAATGAATGAAATTAAGCTTTACATATTTATGATGTTTCTGGTCCTTAATCTGGAGATTTGGGTTCAGTTGTTCAGGTAAACGCTACGTTGGAGTGATGCTAAGTATTTTTCAAATATTCATATCCAAAACTTTTTTCGAAATCTACTAAAGCAAACACGACAAGTGTGACGAATGGATGTTTTGTGTGTATGTGAAACTAAGCGTAGGGAGCGGGATGCTGTTACATTAGATGGCGGTAGTCTGGCATTGTGGTCAGGAGTTGAAGATAATGTACACGGCAGTCAAGGTGTAGGACTCATTCTTAATGAGAGCGCTAAGTTGCTAGTAAGGAAGTACGAGTTAGTATCCCCTAGATTGCTCTGGATTCGCATGAAAGTAGGTATTAGGAGAGTTGTGATTGTGACGTGCTTATGCACCAGTGGATGTAGAGAGTGACTGTGTGAAAGATGAGTTTTGGGAAAAACTGAGAGAGGTTTTGAATGAATGTGATCCTGGTGAGAAAATAATTTTACTAGGTGAAATGTATGCGTGGGTTGGTGTGAGGCGGGATCCATCTGAGAGAGTGGTTGGTCTTTTTGGTGACCCCCGAGTGAATGATAATGGTGAAAACTTTATGAGTGTGTGCTTGGAAAAAGAATTGTTTGTGTCGAATACATGGTTTAAACACAAGAGAGTACATATGTATACTTGGAAAAGGGGCGATTGTAAAAACATGATTGATTTTATTGTGTATGATGAGAGATTGAGAGTTAGTGTGGGACACGCGAGTAATGAGGGCTGCTGAATGTGGAACAGACCACTATTTGGTACTCTCCAAAGTGAATCTGGGCAGAAAGTGGGTACCAAGGAAGAAGGTTGTGCGTAAGTAGTTGAGAGTAAAAGTGGAAAAGTTGCTAAACAGCCAGGTAAGAATGCGGTAAAGTTGCATGCTTGAGGATGCTCTATCGTTGAAACAGAGAGAATGGGACAAGCATATCAGAAACGAGAACGTAAATGATGCGTGGGAGTGTTTAAAAGGAGTGATTGTGGAATGTGCTGAAAGTGCATGTGGAAAAGGAGTGGTAGGAAGAATGAAAGGTGATGCTTGGTTGAATGAAGAAGTCAAAATTGCAGTCAGAGAAAAGAAAGAGCCGTACAAGGATATGATTGCTGCCAAATCTGATGAAGAGCGTACTAAGGCATGTGAGATTTACAGAAAGAAAAAGAATGAAGGCAAAATCGTTGTGAAAGAGAGCAAAGAAAGAATGCGTGCGGATGAAGCTGACAAAGTGCAGAGTAATTTTGAAGGTAATAAAAAGCTGTTTTGGAAGTGGATAAAAAGGGCTAAGATTGTTGAAGATAGGGGAATGAATGCGGTAAAGAACAAAAGTGGAGAGATCATGTGGGACGAGAGCAATATCAGGGACTGCTGGAGGGAGTATTTTGAAGAATTGTACAATAATATTTCAGGCGTTGAGGATGAGCCTTGTGAAGTGGTATGTGAGAATGTAATGATGGAAAAGGATATCAGTGAGAAGGAGGTCACAACGGCTGTGAGAATATTGAAAAATGGGAAGGCTGCAGGCATAGATGGGATATCCAGGGAAATGTTGAAGTGCGGGTGTAAATTACTAATTTGTAAGCTGCGTGAACTATACAATTTATGCTTACAGGTTTCTGTTGTTCCAGCGGAGTGAAAGAATGCTATCATCGTTCCGTTGTACAAAGGGGAGGGAGGAAAGACCGAATGTAATAATTATCGGGCCATTAGTTTATTGAGTATCCCGGGAAAAAATTTCAGTAAAATATTAATCAAAAGAGTGAGGAATATTACTTCCGACAGAATATGGGGTGTGCAGTGTGGATTTATGCCTGGGAGAGGATGTAGTGACTAGCTTTTTGCACTTCAACAAGTGATAGAAAAATGTATGAGTGTCCGAAAGAAAGTGTACTGTGCGTTTGTCGATTTAGAGAAGACATATGACAGAGTATATAGAAATAAATTATGGAAGGTTTTGAGAGACTATGGAGTGAATAGGCAGTTATTGAATGTTATGATGGCGATGTATGACAATAGTAAGGCAAGTGTAAGAGTTAACGGGGTTCTGAGTGACTGGTTTGTAATAAATCGGGGTGTAAAGCAAGGATGCGTAATGTTTCCATGGCTGTTTAATGTATTTATGGATAAATGTGTTAGAGACGCATGTAGTGAACACAACGTTGTTTTGATTGGAAATGTAAACTTACGAGTTCTTCTATATGCGGATGATGCTGTTTTGATCTCAGACAGTCAACAGGGATTACAGAAGCTCCTAGAAAAGTTTTGTGAATCGACGAGAGAATGGAATTGAAGGTAAATGCGTGCAAGACTAAAGTAGTAGTTTTTTCTAAGGAGAATGGGGATAATAAGTGTATGAATGAGAGCGAATGGTAAAGTAATTGAACAGGTGAATGATTTTGTGTACTTAGGTAAGAAGTACGCGAAAGATGGAAGAATAGATGAGGAGATAAAGAGACGTGCGAATGCTGGAAGGAAAGTGGTAGGTAGCATGTGGAGCATTTCAAGGAACGAGTGCTTGTCTAAGGTGGCGAAAATTGCTGTGTACAAAAGTGTACTTCTTCCAACTTCGCTATATGGTAGTGAAACATGGGTATGTCAGGATAGATATAAGAGTAGACTAAACGCCGTGGGTATGAGTTATCTGAGGAGAGTTTGCGGCAAAAGTATGATGGACAGGGTCAGGAATGAGTGGGTCATGAATGAATGTGGGTTAAATGCTCCAGTAATGGACGTGTATGAAAGGAGTGTGCTTCTTTGGTTTGGCCATGTTGAAAGAATGGATGAAATTCGGATAACGAAACGTATATTAGAGTGAAGTGCATGTTACGAGAGGTAGAGGTAGGCCGAGAAAGTTGTGGTTGAGGAAATTCTTAGGAGGAGAAATATTAGGAGTTTTAAAAACAGGAGGGCGTGTCTGAACAGTGTATGGGGGTAAATGAGGCAAAAGAGGTTTGCAAGGTTAGGTCAGTATGGAGGAAATTATTGTAGCAGAGTTAGGAATACAATTATGTATTAATGAGTGAAACATTTTGACTGTGCCTACCCCGGAAGGGAACGGTGTGATGGGTATGTATGTATGTATGTATGTACTAAAATAAATATTGAAAATCTAGCTGCAAGAAGCAGCCAAATTGATATTTTTACGTTTTCGATAAAAGCCATCAAGTGAGTAAGTAAGCAAATAAATAGCTGTTATTCAATATAAAAGTTGCTATTTAGGAAGGTCGATTTCATTATTGCACCCATAGAATTCATATCCAAAAACTCCTCCAAAAATTTATTATTATAACTCACTTTTCTAAATCATAGCATCAGGGAAAGAAGATCTAACACAACTATCCTGTATTTGGGAATGAATTTCTTCGTCAGTTACAATGCAGTTCGCGTAGAGTTAAATTTTAAACTAGCATTTACGAATCGTAATTATTAACTTGCATTTACTTCAAGATTCCACTTCCTTTGCATAATGATACTTCAATTAGAAGCTATACCTGGAATGTGAATAATATTTTTCGCAAGTTAGAAGTGAAAAATTAACGCTGAAATAAAAAATAATAATTTTTAGATAATTCTTCATTTCCGTTAGGACAGTAATGTAGCTTTTTCTTGGGTAACATATATACCATGTCAAGAGAATGATATAGTCTAGCAAAGAACACAAAAAAGAAGACCACTTTTCTGATAAAACGAAATCGTTTACTGGGGTTGTATGTTTTTTCAGCCATCCATTCGGTCCATTTTTCCCACTTCGTGTCCATTATCCCAACTTGTTTTTATTCTTCCGTTCCCAGATTTCCAATAAATCCATCGTCGTATTCCACTAAAGCAATCTCCAACTTTTCCTCTTACTATCTGCAATAATACATTCCATTTTTCTCTTGCAGGACCATTCAATCCTCTTGCCAGCCCTTTCATCCCCTCTGACATTCCTCCCTTTTTCAGCAATTCTTCACTAGTAAGGAAAGACCTGGGATGGCTCTAGCCATTCCGCTTTCCTGATGTGCTTTATCTTACGCTTGGAAAGTTGCTCTAATGTTTAATAATTTCCATCTCGCTCGATATCTAACGAACTTCAAGCATGTTCAAAAATGTTAAGAATCTGAATTAGTATCCACGTGATTCTCATCCAGGCTCCTTTACAGGTTTTAATGAAATGGGGTATCATTTATGTGGGTTACTTTAAAAAACTCAATCCCCAATCCTCAGATTTTTAAATGAAATTTTAATAATACGTTTCCTACTTTATTTAAGACACATCAAATGGCGAAATCATAATAGTTTTTGAACATTTTTTGAAATAAACAATCGTAGACGAATATTTGACAGCAAAAAATAGTGTATAATTCTTTGTTTTATTTTTCTCAGATTACAGCAAACATTATTTTTAGAAAAATTGCCTAAACATGCATGACAAACTCTTTTTAATGTCAGAAATGGAACTTTGAAGACGAGCGGTGCGTTGATTTTAAGATTAGGAGCTTATAAAACAGAAGAATTGACTCGCCGAGAAGTTGATACAAGCATTCAACAGCACAGCTGCAGTTCTCCAGAAACATTAATAATACGAGTGAAGTATTAATTTTGCATCCATTTCAAGGACACTTATCATACTTTAAAACTGTCGCTCTCCTCAAGTGTCACATGTAGAGTCTCGGGCGAGGAAGACATTTTTCTCCATCTTTCAGTCCCTACAATAGTAGTTAATTTTTCAGCATAAAAATCATTCTCATGCATTTTACAGGCAGTATTTGTGACTGACTAATGCACGATAGTGTGTGTAAATTTCCTCTTTTGAACGTTATCATTCATGTATGTCTCGAGAAGTGAAATCAATTCTTTTAATGTGGCGGCGGATTTCAACTATCATTCGTCACACTCTAGAGTCAAGAGTTACCAGCTCTAGCTAAGAGAAATAACGCAGTAATTTCTACCCAACGGTTTATAATATGGCATCATGATGATATTTTAATAAAATGTGAAGAGAGAGTTAAAGTCACCCTTCGAGCCTTTTAAATCCGGAATAATCCTTAGATTCGCGTCGACAGGGTAACGCCATCGCCCCCAGGGGTACGCCACCCGTCCTTCCCATTTCGACACAGCTAGGATTTTGAAATCCCGTACGTGACCCCCAAGTGAGACTAAGATTCTTCTCAAAAGGGCCCAGTCCCGTGGCACTTCACTTCTCCCAATGCCCAGTAGTGAGTCGCGTGATATGGACTCCATGTATGTAGGGCCCATCACCACGAAGTATCTCCGCATCACCCCTTGTCCCACGGGGGAAGAATTTGTCGCGAGTAGTGTCGGAATTCCTGCGAAGGATTTTCCTCTATCACATATCTCCATCGCCTCGCGTCAATAGAGCTTCTGACTCCGTAAACCTCGAATTGAGTGTAGGGAAGGATGGTGCTAAAATACCAAGATTTAGGAGGAAACAGCCAAAATGGAAAAGGCTTATTACGACAGCAATCTGCAGGAAAAATGAAACGACAGAAAACTACTGCAGATTTTGTATAACTTAAAACAACCTATGTCTGAATTAATCAAGCACCTTAAGTTTTCTAAATGAATGTGAAAACGTGTCTTAATATTTTTAAATAAATTTTGCTTCTTTAAGTTTGTAGAATATTTGTTTTTAGCACTACTTTCGATGAAACCAGCTAAATTTTAAGCTCCCAAATTAATGAACGCAAAATTTATTTTACTGTCAGAAAAAGGAAATGACTTTGGATTAGAATACGTCAAGTTACAACCGCGTACGTAATTTGGAGGGAAAATAAGCCAGTAATAATATTTTAATCTCATTTTATTTTCTTTATTAACCTTAACATCAACCAAAAGTACATGGGAAACTTATTGAGTAATAGGATCAAAAACGTTTACTCTTCATTTTTCCTCTTGACTTCAAATTGACTTTATCGTGAAATAATTATTCAAAGACATGAAAGGTGGATTCCTCACATCATCTGCCACAATAGTCAATAATTGCGTGACGGGAATTAGAGGAAATGTCATTTGCAACAATCATACCGTGGAATGATCTACTGAAGTATCTTGCAAGAACATTGGAGCAAATGACAAGGCATTGGCAGTACTGCAGATGTCACCTCAAATTATCACGCCACCATCAAAGAACCACTGCTGACAATGGAACGTCAAGCAAGTTTTATCTTCAGAAAAACCTCGGTATTGGCACCGCGGAAGACATAATAGGAACTTGAAGTTTATTAATTGAATACTTAGTTTCTTTAGCGGAAAATCCAACTATAGGTCTCTTCTAATCGCAAACTAAGGTGTAACTCCTCTCAATAATTTATAGAGTAATAATAGAGTACTCTACATTGCACCTATTACACTACACAGTTGCTAATTTGTAGTGTAGTTAGCTCAATGTAGAGGACTCGGTTGGAAGCGCATTATCAAGTTGAAAATTCAATTCTTACTCTTAAAAACGACTTTAATAAAAATCTTTAAAAAAAATAGAAAAGCGTATTTTGACGAAAGTAAAACATTGGTGGGTATTCCTAAAATGTTCAGTTGAATTAGTTTTCCTATTATAGGGAAAAATTAACGCAGCTCAAGGATATTCTTAGTCGAATCACATCACCGACGCTCTTGGCATAGAATAATCATCAAAAATGCCCTCGTCATTCATTTCGTCCAGCCGAGCAAAACTTATGTACACTAAATATTTTCAGATTTTCTTGAAAATTATTTTAATGCATAACACTTGACAAAATTATGGACGATATTTCTCCAGAACAATTTTCTTCGCGCATGAAAATATTCTCACCACATTAAAATAAGAAAGGCCTCAGGGTAGAGGAAGGTATATAGCCATGGTGTGTTCGTGTAAATTTTCCTGTCCAAATTTGGGTCAATGTCAAATTTTCCATCAAACCCAGATCGTAGCTTTAATAAATTGGCTTTCAAATTGAGATAAATATCGTGATTAATGAATTCTGTAAGCAGCTAGTTTAAGCTAACATTTATTCATACCGCATACGTAATGTTTACAAATTCCACGACGACCATTTTTCAAAATCAACTTGTTTTTTTCGTCTGAAATACCTTTCTCGTGATGAGTACTGGCTTAAACACTGAATATGATTCATGACTTCCGCCATAACTTTCGTGACGCGTTAGGTAACGTGATTGTAAACGTCGCGAAGCAATGGATTATAGGGCGCTATCATTCCCCCTCATACATTTATTAGGCACGTCGACACTGGCGCAACATGCCCCAATGTTCTTTAAGAGGGGAAAGAGAGCTAGCTGACCACCTTATCAGATGCTTCCAGGTTTTGCTGCCGTCGCGGAACCGTAAAACGAAAGGGGAGAAATGGCTCTTCGAGAAGTGTGGCAAGGATGAGAAATGGACTTGAGGGAAGAGGCCTTGGCCAAGGAATGGAGGGGAAGGAGCCACGGAGAGTGCACCATTGGAGGGAGAAATGGAGAGGCGAGCAGCCGGCGGGTATATTGGAGGCGGGCGGAAAGTTATGGGTCATATGGGGGTGGGCGGGAATGGGGTAAAACGCGGCAAAGGGAAGTGAGGGATGGTTATGGGACTCAAAATGCTGCTGTGACACTAGTTCGGGGGCGGCGAAGGAGAACCGCATGCAATAATCCACCGTCACTCGAGACCCGTAGGATAAGTAGGATCACGAGCACCCAAGACGTTCTCCCAACGGAACATTAGGGCACGATCACGTGATAGCGGCCTCGTCGGCGCTAACGTAACCAATAACGTAGTGGGTGCCTTCTCAACCCTGCCCCTCCCCCGACATCAACGAGGGAGTACGTACTACATTCTCGAGGCTGTCATTCTCCTTAAGGCAATTTGTCGCGTGTGAGCATGATAGTGATGCAAAAGAGAACATTTTTACCTCGCGGACTTGAAGTGCAGAATTACGAGTCATGAAATCAGATGCATTTTCGTCAGCGAGGTTTTGTTCCGAGTGTTCAGCTCCCCTTGCATAATCTCTCCTAAAAACACGTCAGTGTATCGGAGTGAATAATACAGCCTTGCATTTCAAGTGATTCCTATTGACAACAGACAATCTGGGCAGGTTTTGCTCTAGTTCATAACCATGGCGTCCATTAAAAGCCGATTTATAAATATGTTATTAATGAGTAATTAATTCAAGTGTCCGGAAGTCCAGAATTACATGATTTCCTCTCTATTTTCAGGAAATTCGCTCTATTTCCGTTCCTTTGCCATGAAAAACGAATTTATTCTTCCAGCGCTTTTATTTTTTTATCTCTACAAAAGATTTCGGCACCATTTATCATTAATATATTTTCCTGAATATTGGTTTCATCGTCCTCTTAACGCTAGGGTGAATTTGGGAACAAAATACACATCGGTACAATGATGTAAATTAATAAAAATTTCCTCGCAAGCAAAGTAATGAACTTTTTATTTTTCTTAGTTTTAATACCCTCTCGAAGTAAGTGTTAATCTCTCTTACCAATCATGACCACTGAAATATATGGTTTCTGGCCTAATTTTGTTTCCATCTTCCAGTGATACTTAATCTTTCTGAACACAGAAATTACCAAAGTGACTGTAAGCGTCTCAATGGCCACTATTTATGGTATTCATTCGCAATGTACTTTAATAAGCAGCCTCCATATTAATCAAGATTGATGTAGGCCAGCCGTGTAATCACTTGAGATTTCCGAATTAATATCGCGTATTAACAAGTTGACAGTCCTGAAAGAGGGTTCCAGTCAGGTTATCACGATGAAATATGCTCTTTGGGGGAAGGCGAGCTAGCTGACCACCGTATCAGATTCTTCTAGATTTTGTTACCTGTACCTGTTCAGTACGTCTAAAACTGGCACTTTCTGATACAAGTTATTAACTATGTATATAAATTTACATATTTTCAGATGATGAAGCAGTTACTACCGAGACTATTCTGGTCAATTGAGTCATTGGTAGTTTTAATTCATTTCCGGTGGGTCTAAAATCTATGTGGCTGGAATTATGTGGAAATGGAGGCTTAGGTATCAGAACTTAGGTTTCATCAGATCGGTATAAAGTGTACGAAGTGGACTCTCTCACCCTCAAACCGCTTCAAGTGTCCACTTAAATGAAGTTTTCCCTCAGCATATCAATAAAGGCCCCACTGGACTAAGAGATAACAGATATGTACCACCTATTCACACCCAAATTGTGTTCATTCATTTACATGTTGCCTATTTACTGTCATTCATCTTCTATCGCTCTGTCCATATATTTACGCCTGAGAGGGAATGAATGAATATTTGTATGGCCTGAACGGCTCATTTTCTACTTGGCTCTGCTTGCCCCGAAACGCCTGTTCCTGTTCCGTATGTTTAGCTTTGTGCGTGTGTCTTTGTCAACCCTTCTTTTGCTTTTTTATATCTGTCATTCCTCCTCTGCCAGAGGGTGAAATAATGCCCGATTCCTGGTGCAGCCTAATTTTTTTCACGTACATGATGTTGATTTTTCTCGAGAAATATTTCTAAAGCCGGGCACTTTCTGATACAAGCTACTCGCAATGGTATGTTAATTTTCATATTTTTAGATAATGAAGCAATCAATGCCTACACTATTCTAGTCAGTTGAGAAAATGGTTTTAATTCATTTCCAGCCAGTCTAAAACCGCAGTTGTTGTGGCAACGGCATAATAGCCTCGTAGATTATGACTTCACGCGTCAATTTCGTCGTTTCGATACCTCCCTCTGTTTTCTCAGACCCTGTATTTAGGACTGTAATGATTTAGAAAAATTGGCCTTTATTAGCTAATCTTTATGTCTCTCTCGTTTGAGGAAAATAGTGCCACTGTTGTGAAATTTAGAGGATTCGTTGACCCTGTTAATTCAAGACGCTAATTTTACCAAAACACACCTCATTAACGATTATGTTCTTTCCTCAAATCCTTTTTCACATCCCTCCACCCAATCGCCTAGGATCCCAAAATGAACTATAAGCACCTATATTTTAACTCAATTGTCATATCTATTTCCTGCCGCTGTCCGCATTGAAATGCTTCCTCTCACCTACTACCAGGCCTACTCACCATGTCTCACCTCTTCTATCTGAATACTTGGCAGTATTTTTGAGATCCAGATACAACCCATTCTCCAAATATATCCCGCTCATTAATATATTGTCAAAGAAATACGTTTTGTCAGCATTTTCCTCGAAGTTGATTCTTTTGCACGATGTACTCACACTCCCAGCCACATGCCTCGTTTTGGCTTGAGGGGTATTGTGTGTATATAAAAGTTACCGGAAGAATAAAAATGACCAGCGTGCAGGAAATGAACGGGAGTGACAGCGTTATGAATTCCGAAAGAAAAAGTGAGGATCAGAAGAGGGATGAGAGGTGAATTTCCGAGAAGGTTGAGAGGATCTAATACTCGGAGGAGGTTTAAGAGAAGACCGAGACAAGTGGTGTCGTGAATCAAAAGGAACTAATTAGCTAGTTCTCGAAATATTAGCACAATGTCATGGAAAGAAAATAATAAAAATACAAGCTTTCTCAGATAACGCGAAGTCCAAGCGATTGATCACCGGGAAAAAGCTGACCACGGAAAGTCTTTCGTCATCCTTGATAGGAAGTCTCGGATTCTGGTTTCGTTATTGGGGTTAGCAAAAACATTTAGAATTTAGTCCTTGCCATAGTGAAACAGGTACGTGTTTGCTTGCCACGAGATCATTATGGGTGTGTGAAAACTGATAATGTGCCTGTTCTAAATTATTATGTGAACGCGAGCAGCCATACCAGAAACCATCGCAGCCAATGAAAGTTCAAATGACACGTAGCATAGACTAGTTTCTCGATGATTCATCGCTACGAATCCGTCTTATCTGTGGGTTCAAGGTTGTTTAGTTCTCGCTACGGCACACCAATACTGTGACGACGAGTTAATTATTTAATTTCCATCAATGTGTGGAGGTTAAGTAAGGGGAGGTAGACAGGAGGGGAAGGATATGGGCGTAAGTGAGAGAAAAATCGGTCAGATTAGAGCCGAAAGAGAGGCAGGGGAGGAGAGAACTAGTTTTTGGCCCACGCCGAGAGAAGTTTGAATGTCGCCGCCGAGTTAAAAGGATTTGCATTCGAATCGTGTTCTGCTTGGCCAATCGATCGCGTGATGGGGCGACAGAGGGGGAGAAGGAGGGAGTGGGAGGACATTGGGGGAGTGGGGGAGGGGTTGGTGACTCGTCTCTCTCCCTCTCCACCCTCTCCCTGCCCCCACCCTCCTCTCTTTCTCTCTCTCCCACCACTCTGGGCGCGGTGACCGCGGACTGTGAAGGACACTACGCAGTCGGTTCACGCAACGACAATGCTGCGAGTGGACTCTTGTAGGCCGCGCACGAAAAGCGAGGCAGATGAGGAATGGGGAATGTTGTGAAGTTCGGGAAGAGCAAGTAGTGACGAGGAAACGCACGCTTACCCTCATACGAATCAAGGACGACTCTTTGATGAAAACAGGTCGAGAGCATAGTTAGTTGTAGTACTTTTATTGAATGGTGGGCTCACGACTTACTGAACAAATAAAATTTAAATATCAACGAGCTTTAATAGGTAACCGATAAACAATACCAACGTGAAATGATGCCATTGCATTGCTCGTACAAACGGCTTAAATCTATTAAATCGAACGAGTAAAACTTATTAAACATTATTACGTTCAAAAATAGTAGAACCTGACTGTTAAGTACTGTCGGAATAATCACCCAGAATGAATCCTAGGTCTCCTTCAATATACTGCCAATTATAACTATTCGGCATATGTCACGCTCCGCCCAGATAAACGTTTAAGTTCGTTCGTGGAAACATTACTAACATGACATATTACAGATAAGTATTCTTAGGCGAGATAGGATAACTATGCAGCACAAATAAGAAACACTAACATGCAGAATTTTGAAACGTGGGACAAAAACAGGGTGGAACAGTATAAATATACCGATTACTAACGAAAGCTCCGAATTGAACGGGATTATAGTCCTGGCCTTCCAATTTCGTGTCGCGTGTTCTAACCATCTGACATAAATGAATACACTTTACGCACTTTCTTCAATTAGAAATGAGGAAAGATCATTCGGATGGGCACAGTTGGGTGCTGGTAGACGATTACTTTTTTAGGCTCTGTGACCGTGAAGGAAACGGTGGATTTTTCTTCTTTATGAAAAAAGGGAACGGGAAGACAGTGCGGTCTGGCGGACAGGGAATTGGTGAAGGGGGACGCGGGGAACAAAGCTACGGAAGCCTCCCGGGTGATGTATGGATGCACCACGTGGGCAAACCTCCCCACCACCCCAATATTTATGAGTTCGTGGGCAGTGGGTGTGAGGGAAAGGGTTTGGGCGAGTTTTGGGGAAGGAGGGAGGTCACGGATGGAAAACTGAGGGAGAATAAAGGGGAAGATTTGGGGGGCAGTGCAGTCGATAAAGCATTCGAGGTTCCCCCGCAATTCTTCGCCCCCACGTGGTCCCTGGCGCGGGGGCGAAACTGCCCCCCAAAAACCTTTCCCACCCCCGCCTCCTTTTTTCAGCCCCCTTCCCTCCCTTCACCTTGCGACCATCCCCCCCGGTTTCGTGACGTCATGCCGTAATAAGTTGGGCACGGGAACAGAATGAGCGAGAGCTGAGAGTTTTTTGAGCGATGCCAAGACAGATAAAGCTGACTCAAATCGTTCTGGTGGTGGGAGGAGAGAAACAGAAGAAGAAAGCTGAGGCAAAGTCCTATTACGCGTTCGATCCGAGGAAACGGCAAAACGAAGAGCCTGTTCGAATACATTTACGTATTTTTTTCCTCTTCACCCCTTCGGGTTGAAAAAAAATAATAAATGGAAAGGTAGGTCAGGTATTTTGGTCATTATCGGACTCGGCAATAAAAACATTTTCTCGTTCCCGAAGCAATGGCCGGCCTTAAAAGAATATCGGAGCGGAGGAAGTTTCGAGGTCGTCCAAAATTTGCCCGCATGCAGAGTGAGAAAGACAGGTGGAAGCAAACATTTTAAGTGACTTTGGGTTGCGACGCTCGGTTGTAGTTAACGCACTTAGATGAAGTAAATTCAACTCGTAGCTAGTTGGAGATCACGGAGGTGTATGCGAAATTTTATTTCAGGGGATACTTCTCCATATTACACCCCATAAGAGAAACTTCACCATATAAACTATGGGTATGACAACGATGCTGGACACGCGTTAGTTTGAAGCTAGAAAACTTATCCTTCTTTTCTAATTCATCATTATTAAAGTGCTTCAGCTATTCAAGTGAAAACATATAAAGTATTTATGCCCATCAATATGCTTCATCATCAACGATATATTCGTCGCAAAAACTGAAATGAGTACGTCTGTGACATGACTGCCCAATTGTTCCTCCTCGAAAATGTATTAATGTTTCCAAAAAATAATGTTTGCACGCACATTTGGATCAAACAAGATAACCTCGAATACTAAAGAAAAATATTAGGCATGATACACAAGCTATCATGATAAAAATATCTAAGTCACAATCGCTCAAAATCTCCAATAAATCGACGACTGTCTGCTTATTTTCTCAGATAAGAGACTCCCGTGGCACGCACTGTTATTGATGAATTTTAAAGCAGTAGTTAAACTCACTTTCGGACTACTTACTTAGCAGCCGTTCCTAGTTTGGTAGGGAGACATTCGTCAGGTTGGGAGAGCGCATTGAATGATTCCTTTCGGTTCGTATGGATCTCATTCATTAATTTGACTTCATTGAAAACTAGCGCGTACGGAATTTCTGCCGCAATCAATAATTCATAGCGCATAAATTCAGCATTTATATGCAGAAACAAGTCGAATAAATAGTTGGTACATTAAGGTAAAGTGAAAAATAGAATACCATATCAATTAACTAATATCTAATAATTTTGGACATTAGGATAGGTCTATTCCGGAGAGGCAATCGAATAATCAAGAATTACGTAATATAGATTAACTCAATATCATTTCAACAAAGTATTTATGTTATATATCGCACAATTAACTTTATCGCTGATAGTTAAATATTTTAACAAAGTATTTAAGTTATAAGATACGTAAGCATAATTTTAAAATTTGGTTAAATGATAGTGTGATAGCCCTTCACTTAATACCCATTTAACAGTTTCGTTATAAATTAAAGGGACATAGTTGCACGTGTGAAGAGTTTCGATGCGCATCGAATATTTCTATCGGTTCGTATGGAAGTCACTTCGAGTGACATTGAATTGGAAATATTTTTCCAACCGAAATAAACGTTTTTGATATTTCCGAAAAACATAAACCCGGGGACAACAAACAATGAGTAATATCATCCGTTCAAGCGTTCTGTAAAGACTCGGAGCGTGATGCGTGAAAAAATACGCAGTTCCTCCTCCGTAGTCGTCGAGATGATGCGATATGGGTGTCATTGTAGTCGCGATAAGTGATGAAAATTACCTGTTTCCGTGTTGGATCAAGGTTTTCTTTAATTTTTATTTTTTCGTCCTCTTCTTTATGCCGATAGAGACGAGCCTAATTAAAATTTCTGGATTCCTCTGTACCACAGTTTTCCCTCCGGAAAAAAGCGCTGTTTTTTAAATAATGCAGGAAAAATGTCGCCAGATTTCTTAGAGTGAGAGCCAACCAATTCTCTTCACTTCCATTCATTTGAAATTTTTATAATATGTTTGAATTATACTTGTAGGTACTTTCTAATAAAACGATCCATTCCACGCGTATAAATATGATGACTCTCTCCATCAATAAAGTGGATCTATTTAGTGACGCATCCGGTAATTTCCCCACGCCTAAGTTGTTGAGTCTGTTGACTGGTGAGTAGATTTTCGCATTTACAGAGAGATTTTGATTATTCATACATAATTGAAATGAGTTAACAAAAATGAAAAAACAAAACTCCTACCATAATTACCTATGGTCAAGGTTGTATCATGGAAAATGATGGCGTGAATAACTGAGCCTCTTGGTATTTTTTCGGGATCATCCAAGTATTCTTTAAAAGCATAAAAAATCACTAATTAATCGTTTTTTTGCAATTATCTTTTGAGTCCCTAATTTGTTTTATCCATAAATTTAACTGAAGCATTGAATTACGGTTATATGCGAGAATTTTATTTAATTAAATAAACTCCAGAGTGAATTATTTTAGTAATCATAAGGATTTTAAGTCTGTAACCAGCTCAACCCTCATGAAACCTCAAAATAATTCCAAAGATACAATCATGAATATCATTTGAAAAGTACTGAATGGTATAAAGTATGTATTAGCCCTTATATACAACAACATATATCTTACAACTTATTACATAACTTATTTATAATAACATTATATAACTTACTTTTATAGAAGCAAAGTTTTATTCCGTGGTAATTACGTAGCAGTTTAAGGAGAAGGCACTGAAGAGCGGAGTACATTAGAAGCTTCTGCATAATATACGAAACTTCCGAAAATATTTCAGCGGAAAAGAAAGTAAATTTTAAAGGAAAATATTAATACATCAGTTGAAGGAACTCTTTCAGAGTTTTAAGAGCAGAGATGATAGTAAACTTAGCAATTTTTTCCCAGGGTTTGAGGAAGATAAACGCCGCCAAGTGCTGAATAGTATTGAAACTCAAGAAGTAGATGTCAAAGCCAAAGCGGGGAGTATGAAAGAGGAGTATAAGAAAGCGAGGAGATTGATGTCCAAATGTCGCTGACATCTGGAACGTCAATGACAAAGATATAAAGCTTAGTAATAATGTTAAGGGAAAATTGAAATTTTCTGGAAGATTCTCGGCTCAAAGGGCTACCTATCGATAGTAATAGCTCTAAAATTTATCAATTTCTTTGAAGAAAACACCCATTTCTACGATAAGACATCACTTGAAACCTTCTATGCTGTCTATTTTGTCATGAGACGAAAGAGGGAAGTGAGCAGATTTTTAATGGAGTACCTCAATAGATAACTGATGGCTCCATCATTTTAGTAATAGGAACTCTCGTTCGACATACGGCTGGATTACCGAAAGGGAGAGCAATAGTAATATAACTAAGTATGAAACTTAGATAATTATACTGACGTTTCAAGCAAAGATAAAATACTAAAGCTATAAATTCACATGAAAATTCTGTAGGTATGAATAATTGTTTTTAATACCATAGAATGAGATACCAACGTATGGTATCCATCAGTGGGCATGGCTTTTGCTAAGCAGGTCTGAATTCAGGTAGGTAACTTCTATCTACGAGTTACTGATGTCATATCTACCGCCTTCCAATTCAATCATGTTGCAGAAATACCCGCAAAAAGCGTCCTCAACATAACTGATGGGAGATTGAGATCGTATCTCATATTTTTCCTACCGAATTACCTCATGTAAAGGACAGAGCTGGATTTACATATGGGCTTAAAGGGGCAAATTTTGGGGAGGAAAGTTCAGAAAAATATAAACTGAATACTGAATAGTATATTTCGTCTCAAGGACCGAATATGGTCGGAGAGCATGAGTAAAGTAGGTAAACATTAACATTTTAAAAAACAATAGTAACAGGGCGAAGGAGAGCAGTGTGGCACGGGGGGGGGGGTAGGGGGGCGGCGCTATATGGATAGCCCAGGAGCGGCAAATTTTCAAATCCGCCTCTGGTAACGGACCCTTCATTTTTACTCATTGCCAGGGGTCTAGTAACAGATTGTGTTGAATACTAACCTTCGAAGGAGATACGTTAAGTTTATCATGTATCATAATAGATTATTAGAATTCTAGAAGCATCTTAGCTAGTCTTTTTTGCCATTGCAACCGCAAAGTGGCCCCAAATCGTCAGCCCTTGTGGTGGCAAAGTTTTCGCGTGATAGCCCTTGGGTAGCGGGATCGAATCCCCTTAAGGGGGATTTTTCACCGCTCAGTGCATAGTTGTGTGTGTTTGTCCTTTTTACATGCTAAATACCCCGATATAAAACGCCATAGGAGATGTTTGCGACGGAAAATTGCTGGATGGCTGTTCTGGAAAATTAAAAAAATACTTTGAGCAAATAAATTTGTAATGCATAAGATGCCATTAAAAGGAAACAAAATCTTGGTACCACGCTATGCATTTTTAAGCTCATTATTAATGAATATACACTTACCTACAAAAATGACTGTCAGATGAAAGACGTAAAACCAGAATATTAAAGAAAAGCTAATAATCGTTAATAATTAAGAGAGTTTTAATGAAAATAAGGAGCCAATTAACTCCAATGGCGTTTCTTTATAATGTGCATACTCCTATTCCTTCAAGTTAATTATTTATTAAAGAAATAGGGAAAATGGCGATTAGTGCTGTAATACGCTTAAATTAGTTAGGCCAGCCAGTGGAGTACTGCAATACAGATCGGAGCGTATCAGATTCAAATCTAGGTGAAAACTCTTAAGATAATTTCATCTTATGCCCACATAGTGCGATTTAACTAAACTAATAACCATGCTAAAAAGAGCAGGTGACCTATGGTAGCTCGTGGCCCACATTTCAATCTGTGAATGGAGAATTCTGTTGTTTTAGTATATAACCTATAGTATCCACTACAAAGCCAGATGTCTGACACTCACTTTTGGAGTGAATGTACTTACTCCAAACCAAAATTAATTACCATACGTAATAAACCATTACAAAAATTACTGCTAGTGAACTCACTAGTCCCTTCATCTTAGGTTAAAGGAAATAAACTGCGGCAGTTCAAGATAGTAAAGACAGGTGATAAGTTTTCGAAATGGCGCTCATCCATGAGGAAGTAGATTTAAATGTCACACGGAGGATGGCAAGAACGTGAAGGCTTCAAACGTCATCAAAATCAAATCACGCCTTGCCAGCTTCGTTGTCACGCCTGTAAAATCTTTTATGCTGAAAATAGTTTCATCTGACCTTTAATATAGAAAGAAACTCTCTTTTTATTGATATTATCAAATAAATTTGCAGCAAATAATGTCGACAAAGATAAACGATGCACACGATTTTAAAAAAAGAACGGACAATGGCGATGCATCAATAAATTGGAGACAACATAATTGAACAAATTCCGAGAAAACCGTCATTACAATGCGATATTAGACTAGCTTCCTAAGCAGGGAACGTTCTACTGCCAGAGAATGGGGTTATAAATCCCGCGTTGAACCAACTAGCCATACTGCTCAGGAGAGCACCTCAATATCGTTTCAGTGAGACAGTCATAATGTAATGACCATGCCATACCAGGAGTGAACAAAAAAAGGTTAAGACAACTCTTTAATACGACCACATTTTCAATTTACATTCAATGGTAAATGGCATAATTTATAAAAATCAATAATTAGGTAGCGACTGTATGATGTCATAAATAAATAGTGAACTTTAAGGACTGAAGGAGGTTCACTTTATGAAAAGGAATCACGTCTTATCATAAGGGTTGCGTTTGCGCAACGACATACGGATCGCTGTTATCATTGGAAACCCTCCTCATTGCAAAAATGTTTGAAGCTCCAACGTGACGTCACGCAAACCCCTACCTTTAAAGGTCAACCTACAGTGCTGAGAAGAGTCGACGCCACTCCCTTTCCTTTCATTGTCTGCGTTTTATGCGGTCTCGGATTCGTGCTCCGCTCCAAATCACTCTTTGGCTCTGAGAGGATGAAAACAAAGATAAAAAATCCAACTCAACACAATTTCTTTCCTACAATGCCAAAGCCTGCCTACTCACCTCTTAATAACCTTACGCACCTTAAAAACTATACCCACGCGAACGCATTCCTCTCTAGAGATAGGCCATCATTGGAGAACTACTAAAATAAAAGAAGGGTCAAAGGAGAGTCCTGACTATCATTTTCCCGACAATGGGGGTCATCTTTAACGGCTCCTTCATAAACTATTCTTCCAATTAAAAATACACCAGAGCATCACTTAGGAGTAAAAACAAGTGAAGGGTAATTTCACTAACGAATATATTGGCGAAAATTATAATGCAGACTGTGGCGTAGTGTTGAGCAAAGAGGTGGGCAAGAAGGAAAAATTATAAAAAGTTATCATTCTCCGCTTATGTTAAAAATTATTACTCGATATAAATTGACAATCATACTAAATTTTGAGTGCCAAAATATAGCTCAAAGTATTTTACTTCTATGCTCTTCACAAAGAGGAGGAGGACAGCCAAAAACGTGTTACTTGGCTAGTATTGAATTTCATTGTCATAATTGAAAACGAAAATTGAAATAATGGTTTTTGAAGAGCCAGTGACAGTAAGAAATTAGTAAAATTGGTAGTAATTGTATGTAAAAAATTTTATATTTCATTTTAGTAGCTTTATGACGATAAATTGATCTATTACCACCGTAATACGTTATCATCTTCAATTTAACGCCATCTCATGGGCTCTAAAGAACGTAAATAGATAAGAATCGCCATTATAGTTCCTTTTCGTTGCTAGTTTTTCTGTAATTTTCTAAATCCATGAGTGCTTAGTCCAATGAATGGCAATTGTTAAGTTACTTTCCTTCCGTGTGTCTCTACGAAATATTCATCATTATTCCTAAAACCTTAATTCTCCATGAATTGAAAACTGAAACATTCACCATCCGTCACATTATTTACACAGTTACTACGCCTGAGATAGGAAATGGAAAACTTCACGTATGTTGAAAATTGAAATTGAATTGGAAACAGCCTTTATTGTTATGGAACTTTAAGTCCCCTGGTACATTGAAACATAATTATATGCCACAACATATGGGGTCGATGGTACCAGCAATACATACTAATTTCATTTAGGAGAATCACATATAAACCAAAAAAATCAATGAAAAAGATAATACATAACATCTGAAAATCAGGGTAATAGTATATAGATTTAAGATCCAATATTAGAAACTATTTATTTAAGGTCATTATTTATGGTTCTTACTTTTTTGGCACTAAAGTTTTGGCTTAGTTCTGGGATAAATTGTCGATGAGGTCTTCAAGTAATTTTTTTTTGTTTCCTCATTCAATATCAAAATCAATTGAACAGCTATAAAATGTATTCCTGTGAGCAATTCAACCGTCAAGTTGCGAACTACTTAGCAGCGGAATACCCGGCGTTGTACAACACATACTTGGCGGCAATATGAGTATGAAGCTTCGAAGCAATTATACTTCGCCGCCGTGGCCGGGATAAGAGATAAACACCCTATTCTGTGGTCTAAATCCCTCAACAACTCTTTGTAACTCCTTTTAACTAACCTTCATACCTTCCACAATTCTTATTTCTTCTCCCTATCCTACGCCTTCCCAGAATTCTTCCCTCTTTCACCATTTTCAGAATGCCTGTCTTCCTCAATACGGCATCCAACCATTTCTGCCACCTGCTACCCATTTTCTCAAGCGTTACGTCCACTCTCATATCCAAAACCACCTTGTTTGCTTCCCTTTTCATCCAGCTTACTTTCACCATTTTTCCGCATTTACAACTCAAATGCCTAAAGTCTACCTTCTATTCCTCACACAGCGACAATGATGTCCCTTTTTTATGTAGAGCAACGAGTATATGAGTACATTAAAATCGTTAAAAAGTTACGCTAACATGAAAAGCTTTAGAAAATAAGGACTAAAAAGAAGTATATTTTAACACAATGAGCGAGATTGAGAATCACTGAGAATACCGATCCACATAGTCACTAGCCTGATGTAAGAAGAATAAGTGTTGACATAAAGCACTAGCGTTAAATGGAGAAAACGTAAAACCGTTTATTTTGGAATTGACCAAACAAAGAGGAAAATCCTGTAGTTTCCGCCTTTTTTCCAAATACACCGTACTAAAGAGAGGACATAAAAACTTTGAACGTGACCACAGACAAGTGATAGCACTAGAAAGCAAAGTATTTAAAATTTTGCGTTTCATAGTTAATATTTTTTAATCCTTTAAAATCCTCCAAGTTTCTTCCTTTATTTTATGCCTAACGTATTTTGATCTAAAGTAATGTATGGAATTGCCTGAGTCCGAAACAAGATCTTAACAGAAATAGTTTATGTACAGACCAGAGCCCTGAGCAACGTAGGTGTTGCTAGGAAAGGAGACAATGGCTCGTGCGGCAAGGAATGCAAAGGGAAGGACCCCGATATGGTACGGGAGGAAAATAAATCAGTCACAAAGCTTCGGAGCAAGAGCCTGAACATCAAGGGGAACCCTGAGGCACGTCACGAAGATGAAGGAATATCCCGGATTTTAAATTTAAAAAGTATTTTTTTTTTGCATATTTTTTACCAAACTGAAATATTGTCCTTCGCTTTTATATTCATTTTTAGAGGGTGAAAGGGGTGTGTGGCGCAATGTGATGATGGCCGTCGAAGAATAGAGAGAAGCTCATCCTAAAAATTAGAAGTAGAGTGTAGTCATACCTCAGAAACCTATTGATTTGGTGGGAGCCTAGAGTGGAGGAATTTGAACCCCTGCCTATGACAGGGGCGGAGAAGCGAGCGGGAAACGACAATTGAGGGGCAGCGCTGCAAATGACGCTCCCGCGTGGATATGGGTAGGAGGAGGCGACACTGTTGGGGAGTTACGGGTTCCATAAACCGCGTCCATCCGTAATAGGGGGCGGGGCTGCAGATTCTCGCGCAGGCGACTGTCGCCGCGTGGGCGGACAGTCCAAATTGGGTTAATGAGGGAGGAGGGAGGAAAGAAGAGGGGGCAGAGAAAGGGATGGAATAGAGTTTTTGGCCTAAAGTTTTGCCCGGGATTTTTCGTGGGTCCCTCCGCAGCGATTGGGACAAACAGGGACAGGTGGAGTTGGCGTCGACTTGGTCTGCCTGACCCTTTGGCACCTGTTTGAGGGCGAGGGCATCCACTTTCGAACGTTATACTTTCAATGCACCAAATGTATACGGTGCTACAAAAGTTGGCGAGAAATCTTTCACCAGGATAAACAGCTCCATGACTCCATAAATGAGAGCAGCTCTCCTAATTTTCAGGATTATCAATTGCAGTAATTCTTAGGTGTAGAGAACATTGTCTAAACAACATAAAAAAGGGACGAAAACACTAGAGTTCTTTCAAGATTATAGAGCAGTTAACAGAAGGAAATACAGCCAATCAGTAAAAGCCCCCAATACCGTTTGGAAAAAGGATCACGTGGACGATAAATTACGCCTTTGTTTCAATCAACCTGGAACCTGAGGTTTATTTCTACGAGAATGGCACCCCAAAGCTAACGAATATAGAATTCATGTAAACCTCCCTTCAAATTTCTCACATTAAGACTGTCGACTATCACAATACATGCTTTAATATAAACTCTTTTCACAAACCCTGTCAATAATAGAAGTAGATATTATATTAGTTTTAGCCCTAATATATGGATTGATGACAACCCACCAATCCTAAAGAATTCTGTAAGCGAAATTGTCGCCCTTACTCCTAATTCCAGCTTGTTCCCTTAAAGTAGGCAATGTTCTTAGTACGACAGGCTGCCTATACAGCAGGAAATATAAAGAAATGTAAATATGGCTTATCTTTCAACATATGCATCTAATTGGCAGCAAAAAAATTTGTAAAAAAGTCAACGCAGCGTCAAAACCTGCCTAACGTCGCGCACCTATTAAACCAGTCACATTAGCAAGACCGTACACAATACCAAAAGTGCACCCAGCGCCTAAAAACGCTAACTTTCCACTGAAAATCAACCTTCGATTTATACAATATTCACGAACCATATTAAGCCTCCTCATCAAATTGAGGATTGAAAACCTCCTTGCTCTCTCATTCCATGCGTTCCAAGAAGTTATATGAATTACAAATATAACATTATAGTGACTCATTGTAGGATACAACTTCTACGAAATTAATCATTGAGAAAAAATGTATTTAAGATATATATATATAAATAAATTATATATATATATATATATATATATATATATATATATATATATATATATATATATATATATATATATATATATATATATATATATATATATATATATATATATATATATATATATATATCAGCTTTGAATTAGAATAGCGATTGTAATCGAACATTATTTGTCGCTACGAAAGTTTCATTTTATCGAGGGCATATCGAAACTAGTCTCTAGGGAGTCAAAATGCAAAACATTCGTTAGAAGAACACTTTAGACAAAAAAACTTCATAATAAGTCTCATTCACAGCAGATGGATAACCTTCCACCTCTAAAAGTCGCAAATTGATTGGGTTCCCGTGTGAACCTGGGAAGAGACGAGGCGTGTGACGTGCTGACGTGCCCTTTTGACAGGCCTTTCCACGTTACAGTTATCCTCAAAAATTGAATTTTCTTCAAAACAGGCGTATTCATCCATCAGCTTTCGCCAAAGCATCGGCACATAAAAACAGTATCTATCATTTCCAGGATCCCCACACCATAACAAAGTATTTTTCCTCAAAGATACTAACTTTTTCGAAACTTAAATTGACGTCGATATACATTCACATTAATGAAGCAGAAGCTACAACTCCCTGCATGACCAAAAAATGTCAAATTGGCTGAATTTCAAATTGCAATATAGGAGAAAATTTTAGCAAAAATTACAGCTTAAGTTGATTACTATGTAGTAGTAAAAGAGTAGCGATTATCGGCATTTTTACTTGGAGCAAAGACCAAGGCCGTCGCTCTTTGTTCATTGGCTAATTTTGATTAGTAACTACCAGTCACGTCATTAAATAATTTAATAGGTGGTTAATGCAATAAAGCTCATCAGTCGATTACACAGCATTGCATTAGACACATTCCTGTAAACTAACGACAGTAATCTTCAACTATTTTTTTAAATTGAGCGCTGGTAGAGCAAAAATTAAGACTAAAGAACCTTTTTAAAGAATCGTACCATTATATTATCCAAGGTAATTTGATGCCACCTTTAGGTGAGAGCTAATTGTTTATGTAATTACATAGCAAGATATTCAGTTGTCAATCAAAATAAAATATAGAAAACAATTTTAATTTTCCGGCGCTCTCACAGTTTAAAGATTATTTCTGCGAGCCATTTGAAGAGATTGTGAAGGTAAGTTGACGGGAATTATTACTTTGGTGTCACAATCAGGGAGACTAAAAAAATAAGTCACAGGTACTAATGAATGCGAGAGATCGCACCCACCCAAATATTTTTTTAACAAATGAAAAAAAAAATTTCGCGAAACTCATTAGTGAGATGTATATGCACAATTATTCCTTATTATCAAAAAATTTGAAGTGAACTCCATTCTATCCCTGCCCCATGAATTTATTCATAGGATTTTATTCCAACTCAATTTCTACCAATGAACATAAATTACAATAATATTTTATTATATATTACGAAACAAATATACAAACATGCCATCTAATTATTGAATTTGAATTCCTAAATGTAAAATAGCGAGCATAAATTTCCCAATGTTGTAGTGTGATGCACTCCTAAAAATAATTTAAAAGCAGAAGAATTATAAAACAAAATGTTGAATTATTCTAACCTTATCAACCGAAGAATGTCCTACAAAGCTCCATTGCTATAGAAACAATTTGGTGCGATATCATCATTTGTCATGACCTCGAATTCGAACGAGCCGATACTATGCTAGAAGCCCACCACCAAATTTTGACCACCAAATTCTAACACTCATTTCCTTCTGCCAAGATAAAGGAAATAAAATGCTATCCTCATGTATTAAGGAATAATACTTTGAGTAGTAGGATAGACGATGGATATATCGCTCAAGTCCAAACCGAGAGAAAAGAAAGTCTTGAGAAGCGTCATCCGAATTTCCGATGTTACACACGTCGTGGTGTGACTGCCGGAGAGATTCCATTTTCTGAGGTGTTTACCAAGAACTGTCGTAAACATTTAATTTGAATGCCAAGCCTTGGATGTCTTTTGTAGAGTTCTCCAACGCTCGAGATCTTCTCATGTGAATACTAAATGCCTCAGCCAAGCGATACTCGTAGCGTTTTTTTTCAGAATAAGTGTGCCCTATACTTATAATGAGATAAATATTCCGAATCGCTACCGTTCTTACTTAGCTTGAAATAACAAAACTAAAAATCTTTTAATCACAGCCATATCATAAAAATAAACACTCTCCGTCACAGATGACTTGGTTTAAATATACCAAAGGATTTAACTAGAGTCCGGCTGAGAGGAGCTATAAGTGCGCTCCATTATATTTTCATTTTCAAGAATATTTTGAATGGGCGTCTTCAAATTTACTTCATAGAAACGATCAAACTGTGTATGGTCAAATTTTATATTTGAAAAGCAAATTGAAACCACAACCGAGTAAATTCCAAGGACTTAATGAGTACTTTTGTTTAACGTTTTTCAAATCCAAATGGTCACTCTTTAGCAATTATTTCTTTGATTTCTGGGATATAGACTATGAGAGGAAAAAATTGTTTTAAAGTCAAGTGATCCTTTGAATCTAAACGTAGGACAATCGAACTAAATCACTGTCAAATGTGATATTTCAGATGCATCACTGGCAACTTAGATTCAGCATCTATTTATAACGATTAAGGATTGACTTTCTGCGGTGTATAACACAAAAGGTGAATATCCCAAGGCTCTTTGTTACTTCTGCCATTCGCCTCCAAAATTATTCAAAAAAGTTCAAGTCATTTTCTCCGAAAATCCTCTCTATGATTAGGTGCTGCATTATTTTCCCCAAATCACTGTATAGTAATTTATATTTGGGAGAGCAAGAAGCGACTTAAAGTGTAATATTTTCAGAAATTTATATTTGTGCCTACTGAAAAGAGCCTCAGGATTGATTATCGAATCAGTAGTTTCAATTGGATTTATTACCAATTTTCCATTGTATTACTCTTAGCAGCAGCTTAGTACTGTATTCGAAAGCAACAGTAGCATAAGCTTTTGAAGGGTACCATTTAAGTTTCTACGGGATAGAAATATCAGAAGGCACCTACATTATCCTCTTCCAAAACTGGAGAAAAATTAACCCTACATCACACCCGCACATTCGTCTACCAAGAGTATTCTTTTCCCCAAGTATCATACGACATGAAAAAAGTAAAACGTAAAATTAATTCAATAAAAAGAAACTTATTTCTATATGCTCTTTATAACGGAACTGGAATAAAACCTAGCCCAAAGCTTCGTGATTTACAGCCCAAAGGGCTAGCGTCCAAACACCTCGGATGACTCAACCAAGAGGCGGTTAGAGGCAAATAGTGGAGGTGAAAATTTGGCGGTGATGCCAAAACAAAATAGCATGAATTGGAACCGCATAAAATTGTAACATATCAAGCAGGCCAGCAGCCAGTTCCAATTTCGACAATATTTATGGACTTGAACGGATTTCGTGCCTCACTCTTCGTGCATGCTATTTTCCCAATTAAGTTGTGGTAACCGATGTCTGTTGCAATGAGCTTCTATTGGTGACTTCGCGATTTCTTCAAGTAATCTGTACACGGAACATCGCAATGTCACATTGCACCATGCAAAATATTTAACATCACTCCCACATCTGCGTAATTACCATGTGAGAGGCACGGGGATACAATATTGTATTGCATACATCTTATTTCATCACAATGTCATGTAACGCGAGTTCGAACGTTCGATACAGAAATTCCCCATCCTCCACAGCCGATGCATCACAAAGTTATACAGCCATGGAGCTTTAACATATTGGAACGCTCTTCCTGGAATTTGTCGAGGGTCATAATTAAAAGCTACCAAAGCTTAATCGGAACCGACGCCTGACCCAGCGAAGAGAATGCATCCTTGCATGCGGAAATAGTCGAGTCTAGTGTCCGCCGTACCGGTGATATATTTTTAGCTCTTTCTACCGCCACCCTCTAAGCGTTCGGCTTATTTCAAAGGACCCGCCCTATGGTAACTCTCCTCTCTTTCTCTCCTCCCCCGCACAGATGAGGCCGTCCTGCGTGTCCCCTGAGCCGCGATGGTGGCGCTTCCGCGCGGCCGGGGGATGAGGTAGACCCATCAAACCAAGAGGGACACAGTAGACGACACGTGGGCCGCCGGCAGATGCTTTGCGAGCCCCGGGACGACGACGCACCGCACGACACAGGCGTCGGCGGCCGCGCCACCGGGGATGGCGCCGGCGGGGGCGGCCAGTCCTCTTTCTCGGGGGCCGGCGGCGGCGGCGTCCGGTGGGGGGACATCGGCGGGAGCGGCGGCATGGGACCCCGGGAGCCCCCTCTCGGCGGCGGCGTCCGCTGGGAGCCCGGCATCCCGGATATCGCCTACGACCCGGAGACCGCCGCCGGCGCCGTGGCCGCCGCCTACCGCCAGCACCATCTCCGGTTCGCGACGGATCCCAACTCCGCCGTGGCCGCGCCCCTTGCCCCTTACCCCGCGCCGCCCCCCAACGTCCCTCCGCAGCTCCCCCTGCCGCTCGCTCTGCCCATCGCGGCCGCTCTGCCGCCCCCGGCGGGCTCCACGGCCCTCCGACCCAACCAGCCGCACCACCGGTCGGCCTCGTCCCTGCCACCACCCCCTCCGCCTCCGGAACCGTTCGCCATCATGCGGAGCAAGGCGTCGAGCAGAAGGGTCCGAATCAACGTGGGAGGAGTACGACACGAGGTGAGTGCACAGGGGAAGAATGGTGGACGCTTTTCCAACCTTCTCCGTAATGATCCCCTCCGACCACCTGCTCCTCAGCCCAAGAACCATATGACCACACATTGGGGGATGGTTTGGCATTGAAAGGAGACTCATAAAATATAAATTTAATTTAAAAAATACAATACATACCTGATATTGGAGTTAAAACGTATATATTATTGTTCATATTCAATTTCTGAGCTCTTTAAGGCCATTGTAGAAGAAACCATGCTAAAATTCTAACAAAAATTCATGTATTCATTCACGACATCCGAGAAATAAAGTACATATATATCTCTCGAATGAAGTAAGGCAATTATTGAGAAGATCAAGTCAAAAAACTTAAGGATGTATTGGTATTCCCAAATAACTTGATGAAGATAAAATTATCTTCGCATGTCTTGAGGGTAGAGAGGAGGAACTCTTGCAGCTTACCTCAGCCCCCGCTTAAATTTCTCCCGATCCCAAGAACTACCTGACACAGATATAAGGGATCAAATGGAGAAAGGATTTTTTGGTATCATAAATAATAAAAAGTGCTAATCCAGTTCCAGGATATGAATGATCCTTATTTTTGCTAGCTACAATGCTAAAATATTCACATACATAAATGTGGATATCAGGCTACCATTCAAGATTAAGGATTGCTCCAGAATTAATTTTTAACATTAACAGATATATAGGCCCTAAGCACCACGGTTAAGTTTTTTATTCAGAGTAAAATAGTTAACTTTCTCAAACAAAATAAGGTAAATTATAGTTCAGTTGGCAACACAATCACTTACTCGGTGCTAAAAAACTAAATGAACATCTTATTACTTATTGTTATATTCTAATTTTAATAAATTTGAATTTAGAGGCCTAGTTCCATTAAATTAGCCATTTGTGGGTGGCTGAGTGACATACAATGAGTAAGGCAACTGACCAAATTAATCCAATTTTGGCTTTGCATATACCAGATCAACGATGAGGAACAAGACTGCGTTCCTCGCTCACTTTCTAATTGAAAAATATGTTATCTAAAAGGGTTGCGTGCTCGTGGTTTTCATAGAATTTTTAATTCGCTCAATGCCCCAGGAGGAAAAAAAAGATCTGGTGTTACTCGAACGAAAGAAATATGATATCTGATTAGATTGGTTCCGGTGCTAGCTTCTTGCTAAGAGGCTCATGGTTCGAATATCTGCATCTGTTACTTTTAAATTTACTCGACTCTCGAATAAAGAACGAAAAAAGCAAACACCAAGAAAAGAGAAATATTTATAAATTATCTACTAATACCAAAATGTGATTCAAGAAATAAAATTTATTTCTGTGAGAAAGAAATGAATTAGGGCGATAACGCGGGTATAACAAACATGCTTCCTTTTCTGAGGAAGTGTTCCCAGAGGAATTCCACAGCGTGTGTTGTTGCATTCCTCTTATCAGTCTCACTCAAATGAAGCGAGTGGGTAATCATTGCAGCTGCTCTTTAGTATCATTTACAATCAAAGATCAGCCCCGAGCCACCCTACCTTCCACTTAATACGTACTTAAATTTCTCAACATTGCAAATGACCGCACTCACAATATTGGCTAACACAGCAACCGCCTCAACTCGGCTCAAAGTAAAGCATTCATTGGTTCACTTTCTACCTTTACGTGTTACGATTTCGAAATCATGATCTGAATAACGTTTTCCGGGCAGGTAAGGAGCAAGCCAATGAAACCGCTAATTTCTGAAGAGCTTCTTCATATCGGTTAATCGTATAAATTAAAATGGTAAACAAAACTGAATGGGATAATCCTGACTACTCCGAGTGATTAAACACAGCTGTTTCTCCTGCTCATGAATACCTGCAAAAAGTCTCAACGACTAGTCTTGTAGATGGTCGCTTTCATCTGCATAGAATGGCGTGTCATGAGCGATTAAGGCGAATGTATGAGAATGTGAGCAATAAATTTACTATATTTCTTCAACCACTCATTAAGATGAAGGGGATACAATAAATAACACTTGGCACGTATAAAGGTACACAAACAGTGAGAGGTGGTATTAGATGATAATAGGCCTAAATTAGTGCTTTGACATTGCGTGAGAAAGCCATTCAAAGTACTGATTGAAATGACCGTATAGTAGTTTTTTTCAGTTTTTCAGTATAATTTGGCATTGATGTTGCGTCAAAAGTGACCTTTTGATAAAGTGAAATAAAAATCTTTCGATTACTTGCTACTTTCATAACTCCTCCGCTTTATCTTTCGGAGGACTTTCCGCAAATAATGGAATTTTTCCTACCAATGATCATTTACATTTTTTCAGCTCATTTTTTATGGCCAGCCAGAAGTTTTCCATCAAAAAACTGAACGGTATAGCATTTAATTCTAAACAAAAACTGTAAGCAGTGAATATGAATTCAGCAAATAAAATATAACCAATTGTTAGTAATTTGGTGGTCAATGGAATGAAGCCTTACACATATTTACAAAGAATGGAATAATATAAGAGTAATAGTACTCTTAACATGCACTAATACCTAGCATACATATAGTTTATAGGCAAAATGTAAACTGTAATTTTTTCGAGATTTCTCTTCAACAAACGTTTTCCTGGGACGCAAAAACTTGACCGTATGCAACATCACCCAACTCACTCCTCCTTAACGCGAAATGTAACGCAGGTCGGTTCCATTAGCTTTCGTTTGTAAACGTCTAGTTCACGTCTCACTAACACCTAAGCTATTCAGGGTGGATTCAAATAAATTGCCACTTATTTCATTCCCTTCACGTTTTTTTCTAGACTCCAAGACTCTTTATTTCTCCTATATTCCATTAATGAACAAATTCGTGGATAAAACATCCTCAGATATGGAGCTAAATTACTTAGTTGTCACGCAAGTGCCCTCCAATACATAGAAGCAGAAAAAAGTTGCCAATTCAATTGACAAAAATGATCTTTAGTGTAACTGTGGTAGCGTCTAAATTCTTGTTAATGGAATCGAACGCTAACCGTAAATTTTCTATCAATCCAAAGAGAAAATATCCGGCAAAATTTACTGAGAGATAAGTGGTTATTCTATATTCGCATTACGTCTAACAAATCCACGTTACTACAGCTCAGTAGTATAATTCAAATATAAATAATTATTTCTACTTTGTCTCAAAGTCAGATTTATCGACAGATTTAAAAACAGTAAATAATATGGAAACTGCAGAAAACCATCCACGTGACCACATCAATACCCGGGAATCGGGATGTAAAAGCCAACATGGAGTAATATATCCCCAGAGTATCATGTTGAAAAGGTAGAGCTGTTGGAAAGCCCCGGTCATTTCCGAGGAAGGTTGGCTGCAATGCGAAATTCTTTTGTGCACAAGCCGTAAAGGTCCTATTCCTCCTCAAGAGATAAATGCTTAGAACAAAATTCAAAGCCCAGTCTAGTGATTTTTTTTTGATAATTTTGGAGATTAAAGAAGCAAATAAGATGAGAAGAAAAAAAATTGAGGCAAGCAGAGTATCCGCACGTATTGTTGAAGAATTATACGTATTTGATGTAAAAGGGCAGTATGAAAATAGAGTAAATGGCATATGCGGATCGTATTTATAAAGAACGCAACTATTAACTATATTATAAATATTAATATTATAAATATTATATTATTATAAATTATATTATATTAAATATAAATTATAAATAAATTCTGAGAAAAATACGGCAATAGCCGTATTAGTAGCAGAATAATATGGCTCATACGAGCTGTTATATTAGAGGGGCACAGGTAGTTGAAGAGAAATTATTAAAGCTGAAACATTCATAAATAAAAACTGGAAATGAAAGCACAAGCGCTCACCCACCCTAACTGCATTTTTCCCCAGCCTTTGTTTCTTTTTAACTTTTTGGCGTGAATTTTGTCTATTTTGATCTCTTCTCTATAATTCCTTGTGCTCCCTAGAGGAAGGGTTCTTGGGGATTTATCTGCATAAATAAGGGAGACAAATTAAATCAACGCACTGGAAAGCCATGGTATGCTGAAGTTGACGATAGAAGAGAGAATTTGGGATATGTGAGGCAGTGTGTAGGAAAGAAAAAGATTTCGGTCGAAAATAGAAGGGAAGGAAGATTAAAGGAAATTAATATGGAAGTCATGAGGGGAAAACAGAGTGCTGAGTTCAGTAAAAAAAATAGTATAGTCCACTGTAAATTGAAATACTTCCGGGTATTTCAAACATATATCCTCACTTATCAGTGAAAATTTAGCATAAGGCTTGGAGATAAAAATTTAAGTAAAACATTTTTGAGCTTTAAAATAAAAAATTGAATGAAAGTACAAGTTTTGGACATTAATCTATTGTAATAATACCATTTCGTTATGGCGTAGGAATGTTGGATGGTGTTTAGGAGCGGTATTAAACATTTTCAACTTTCTGGAAAATAAGTTCATTATGTCTCTATAAATGACATGTCCATATTTGCCCGCATAAAGACCTCAAAAGGGCGAGGAAATTTGCGGAGGGCGCGATGAGACTTTTAACTTGTTCATTCGGAATTAAAACATCTATCACACTATTGTGAGACATAGGTGTAGCCACGCTCATCCTATTAATACGGCGAATTCTATTAACGCTGTTGGGGTACGACCAATTCCTGTAAAATAGCCGGAAAAAATACCCTTGGTCACCCATAACATGCAGGCAACGAAACTCAGGCTAAAGGGAGGATTTATCCCCTTTTCTCTGCCCCATACATCTAAGCCCTTGGTCTGAGTGTAGGGAAACCAGTAAATAATGTGAAACGCTTGAATGCACAGGAAGATGGATAGCCTTCTCTACCTCCTTCAAATGATTCATAGGGCTTTAAGTAAGGGAAAAAGTTATAAATAAAAGGAACTGGATGTGCCTCCTCAAAAAATAAGAATATTAGACCAAGCCTTCAACTGACGATTGTTATAATCGTTTCATATTTATGGCGTCAGCATAACTTCTTTCAAACAGGAATTTCAATTACCATTAAATATTTTATGCATAATGTTTCATAGGATTTAAATATAATTTTTGAAGTGCACCGTAAATAATTATGAACCGATACAATTAATGGATGAGTCTTGCTGTCATCCACCAATTTAAAGCAATGGACAGACTGCTCAGAACATTAGGGTCAATTATTTTTTAGAGACTATTTTTTTTTAACTTTTTTTTTTGTAAAGGAGTTCGTTCAGAGGAATATGAGCCAATTTTTAGACCACTAAAATATACAAACGGGTTGGGGTGTTTCACTAAAATGTCGAGTAATTAATTTTCAATAATGATGAATTGTTTTTCCGGCAAAACTTCATAACTATTACTGCCCAATTTTATAATATCTAGTAAGGTTAAGCCTTGAATAAAGTAGTCTTATAGTTAACGAGACGCATAGGTTTAGGGATAATAAAGGAAATCGAATGCTTTGTAAATATTTTGGGTCAAATAATGTGATCATCAAAAACAAAAGGGCCTATCTACAACTGATATCACACCGTGGCTCCTGAACATACTGACACTGCTTAGTAAGTTACTATACCTCTCAAGTTATCCTCATCGTCAAAACCGATCCGTTTATTTACCTAAATATTTATTTATTTACACAGATCAGTACGAATAGACAAAGGTCAGGTGGTACTGTAAGGTTACGTCAAAATATACCACGTGAGGCGAAATATAAACAAAATCATAGATAATCAAAAACATCGTGAAACATAAACATAGATATTAAAATCACCGATCAACTTGCATAAATGGTGCTCATCAAAATCTTTGCATGCATTTATTATATTTCTTTTTAAATGCCTGTATGTTAGAAGGTAAGGGTTCAAACAACTCTCCAGGTAACTGGTTACATTCCATAATTGTCCTGTTGAGGAATGAGAATTTTTTAACATTTGTTTTTTGGGATCTCTGTTTTACTTTGAACATATGATCATTCTTGCTGATGAAGGATGGCTCTTCGAGTTCTGTTTAAAGCTCTCCCCATAATTAATGTCTGAGGAATATACAACAATTTTTAAGTAGTAAATATAGCATGTAATTTCACAATAAAACCGTGTAATAATATGTAATTGCGCATTAAGGCTTTATTTAGACACAAAGATTAAGGGTAAATACTGTGTCTCTCGGATATAAAACCTCGTTTTCATATATTCGCGTAGAAGGACCATTCACCTTTCTATAAATATTTGTGAAATCATTATAGTAGCCTCATAACGGTGGCCAAAACGTTTTATTCGGCGCGTGAAATATGGCGAGCAAAAGAGGTACTGGTTCGTTACTATCCTTTTGGAAGAGGGAAGCTAGACTTGGCACCGAATTAAACGAGGCGTTGAAGCGTCCACAAGGGCGGAATGATACGTAACAAACTGAGGCTTCACGCGCTGACAAAAAAGAAAGATAACGTAAGAACCAATGGCGGAGAGTTGGGCGTGGGCAGTATAGTAATTAAAACATTGGTATAAAAAATAGGTAATGCATAAGCGTCGGGGAAGTTTCAGCAAGAGCTTCACAGAACTAGGAAAAAGAAAACCACAACTCCCTCCGTGATGTTGAAACGTTGCCAGATGCCAACGTCGTAGTTTTCAAAAGGCGATTCGTGGGTGGAACGACAAAAGGATGGCCTCGAGAGGCGACCGCGATGCAATTGAATGGCCGATAGGCGGGAAGGAGGGTCCAAAAAAAATCTCGGCGGCGACTTTCGGGCCCCAGTTTCGCATGGGTATCAAATGAGATGCTCAACTTCGACCTCAGAACCCACGTGTGGAAACATTGGGAGTAGAAATAAATAGTTATAGTTTTGAACTAAGAACATTTGTGATCTACGGGTTAGATCGGGTATTTGTATAGATCATGGACACACACTTCCCACACTGGTTTGAGTCACACTAATTTCTCATGTGACACCTCTTCAGTTCGTCATAGTCTCCTTTTCAGTTTTAGAGGCAGACGCGCAGTGGACGATTTCAAAGTTGTCTGCATTCCTAGCCAACAAATTTAACCTGGGGTTAGGAAGTTTTACTTAGACTGGTATTGGCGGGAATCTGTATGGAACTAAAATATGGAATTCGTCCTCTCCATTAGTTTAAACTTGAAATTCTAAACAAGCTAGCTATTGGTTTCGTACTTTTAGCAGACTAAATCATCCATAGCTACTGCTATTCAGAGATAAAACTACGCCAAGAATACAGCTTCGATCGAAGGGTCACAGGAACTTCCTAAGTCCTGACAAAGACAGTGAACAAAACTATGGGCACATCCGGAGAGTCTATTTTCTGAACGCCTCATGCTGCGGAGTGGGTGGTAGACGTGTGGCTGTGTTTGATTTTCACTATCCTGCGTGTGAAGCGCCAGGCTTTTTTCTCTCCTTCTTGCTTCACACCTAACCTTCCGTCCAATCTCACAACACAACTCACTGGGCTGACGCCCTCCTTGAGGCAGCCTCCGCATTCGTCAGCCACCAGCTATTGTGAGAGCTATCTCTTCTACTTCTCTTCAGTTGTCCTTCATTCCTATCTCCCTTCCTTTTTCTATCTACCCCTGTATCATACAAGCTATCTGCAACATATCCCCCCGATTTATTACTCCCGAGCAGAGACCGGGCCCCGAAAGGGAAGCCAATACTTTTGCCACCACAACCCATTTCCCCACCCCATTTATTACTCTATCCATCCACCTATCTTTTCTCCAAATTATTTCCTCAAGAATATTTGTTTCCTCTCTTACCTTGCCATTAACATCTTCGTTCATCTTCCTTTCCGTGTATCTCACTTTCTCCAATCTCTTCCACACCAACATCTCACAGGCCCTTTGTCTCTTCTTTTGCTTTCTCCCAAAAGACTACTTTATGCCACCATCTAGTCCACACTCCATGCCAGGCTTCATAATCACCTTTTCCCAAGCTCACTGCCCAACGTTTCATCTGTCGTTATTTTCTACTTTTTTGTGATAAAAACTGCATTATGTACATAAGGTCATTACAGAAAAAACTAAACTTGTAAGGTGAAACGGCAGGCGAGGTCAGAATTTGCGGAGCCATTTGTTGCAATATGACCATAATTTCCCCAAGCTTGGAATTAACAGTGGTATTGCAATTCAAAAAAATCCCAATAAGGGCATTAATGCCACCACAGAGAGTAGCGAATTCAATATTCGCCAATAATAGTCCACGAGAAAACCAGAAAGCTCTCATGTCGTTGTTTCTCGCGATGAGAGTTTTTAAATGGCGCTATATACTCCAATGTCTAAAATTCATCGGCCCTGGGGCTGCTCTTGTGACTGACGCTAATGGCTAACTTTGGCTACCAGCAAGAATAAAAAAACTGGTTGTTATTACAGCCTCTTTATAGTAATGAGAGGTATATAATGATAAATGGTGTGATTTAGGCCATAAGTTATAAGGCAGGTGAGTTTTCTTGTAGAAAAAGAATTGTTATCATATTGACCTCACACGTTTAAAACCATGGGGAAATATTTTAATAATGAATAATGTAACTATTAAATATACTATTTCAATTATGAAATTCACTGTTGCCTTTTCATATGAATTCATCCTCTTCTCCTTGTTAATTTAAATTGCCTTATTTCTTCCTCACTTAAAAAACATTACGCATTCCTCTAAAGAGCTAACTAAAGATTGTATAGCTATTTCAATGGCTCAGTTTTTTTATTTGGGCAACCTCATGAGAAGCTCCAGGGGGTTTACTACCTAACTCATAACGACGTCGCTTTTAGGTAAAAGTCGCCAATATTTCTACCCCAAGTTCTTATAGTGATCCGAGCGATTACGGAACTCATAACGCCGTCTTTATCAAGAGCACAGTCGCAATAACAGCGACCCAAAATAAAGACCCCTCGACAGGGGTCTTTATGGAAATAGCGACTATGATGGTGTAATTGCGCAGGGTTCAATTCTGAGATCTCGCAAGGTATATGATAAAAATCAAAGGCTGTGTCAAGAATAATTTGACAATATAAGCATTTATTATTAGGCATGTTGCGAGATATTTTAAAAATATTTCCGAGTTACAGAACATGTGCATTGCTTAAGCTCGGGTGTACTGACGAGGGGTCATTTGGAGATCTCGCTAGGTGCATATAACAACAATATTCAAAGTAATGGAGAGAATTAAGTGACAAAAACGCTAACATTTATTATAAGGCATATGGAAAAATGTTTTTAAAATGATTCCGAGGTGCATATAATGTGTATTGATCAGATTCGAGAGTATTTCTGACGAGGGGTAATTTCGGAGATATCGCTGGGTACATAAGACAACTATATTCAAAGTAATGGTGAAGACGCAAACGTTTAATATCAGAATCATTTTTAAATGTTCTTAAAATATTTCCGCGTTGCAAATCATGCTCATTGCTGAGACTAGTGTATCAGTGACGACGGCCATTCGCGACGGCCATTCACGACGGCCGTCGCTAAGTGATACTCATTTGTCTAGTGTAGTTTATTTTTCGTTGATGATGACAGTTTCATTCTTTGGTCCACTATTCCTCGTAGAAACATCGAGCATTTCATTGGCCGATCCAAATTCGGAGTTATTTGTACAGATTTGACGAAGAATGGGCCAGACACCGTCCTTATTTGGATAAAGACCACCTTCAACATTTTTACCCTAATTTCCGTAACCGCTGGGATGGCTATTTTCAGTCGAGGAGAGTCGCTATTTAACGCCGTCGTTAATTAACGCCCAGAGTTCCGTAATAACCCCCCAGGTCTTTATTGATACCTCACTTTGCCCGTGAAAATGTTTGATGGAATTCATTACTGTGTTATCAATCGTTTTTATGATTACGCGGTGAGAAAATTATGCGACATTTTTCTACAAATCCTTAAAAGATATAAGTGCCTAAGAAATGTAGATTTCAAAGAACAAGTATTAGTTACTGATAAAAAATTTTAGTTCTATCATGCAGATTCAATGGGATATTATTTCCCATTCTTTCAAAGACATTATCTCTAAAATCTGATAATATCATTTGCGTGTGGCAGACAGTAATGGCGAAATAGCCTTAGCCGCTGAAGGACTTAAAACTAAAATGCAAATACTACCCAAATAATTTTCTAACTTTCCGAACAGTACTAATAAAATCAGGAGTAATCGAAACTGACTTCGGCAGCTTAGTGAGGGTTTCATTGGAAGTTCAAAACTCATTTAAAATTTCCTATTGCTCCTCGAAATTTCATAAAAATGATGCGAGAGTCACAAGATTAAGGAACCGATTATATTACTAATATATGTATAAAAATCTAGTGGTGTCTGTCTGTTGCTCAATCACTCATAAACCACGGAATCGATTGAAACAAAATTTGGCAGGATGATACTTAACATATCTGGTTCACGCATAGGCTATAAAACAAGTGTCTTGGGGTCCTAGAAGGCCGTCATGTGGGCCCTTTCGTCGCTAAAAAATTGGCCCTGGAAGATACTTCTTGCCTGTATTAGAAACACGTGGAATATACCTATACTGAATGTACAACAATCACGGGGTCGTAAGTCACGCTGGGGCCCCAGAGGGCCCAAGGTTCCAAAAGAATGCTTTCTTAAAAGCCTCTTAAGTGTTGAACGATTTTAGTGAAATTGTTACACATGGGATCAGTAAAGCTTTTTTAAGGAAATTGGGACAATAAGGAAAGCCCTTGAGCCCCACAGGCAGCGTATTGGGCCGTCTGGTGTCTTATGTGTTTGAAATACTAAAGTCTAAACATTTTGGTACAAGTGCAGAGGTTTCTCTTTTTGCATATTTTAATAAGCTCTACTAAAGATAGAAGGCTGTAATTTTCGCCGTTAGATGGAAAAAAGATTGCAGTTTCTTATTTTTTTTGAACTTGCCGGACAATTCTGTTGGCCCGTATGTCTCCGGAATCCCGATAGGTTGCTGAGCCTGTCATCAGGTTTTTCAGGGACCGGACCGGGGCCGGCGGGGTGTTCATTCAATTTTCTTATACGAAATAAATTTCCCGATAAATCGTGTTTTTAATGTCAAAATCATCAATTTTACTTCTGTCAACAATAGGATATTTCCTTGGTAACCGTGAAATTAGCATTAGCTTTAGAACGGGAATGGGACTTTTACAATGGCGGCTGGGCTTTATATCTAGAAATAGTTATAACAGTGGAAATCTAGGCTCTATACTGAAATGTTACTGATTACGATATTTTCAGGGATATTTTTGCCTAAAATTGGCAAAATTCATTTTAATTGGACCAATTTAAACTGGACCCATCAAAAACAGGAGAATACTACGATGTTATATTAATGCGGAAAGCCTCTGGAATGCAAATGGCCTGCATTTTAGTTTCCCTATGTTACGGCAAAACAATGTTGAAACTCGGTAAACATAATGTAATGCTGTTTTCATCGGCTGAATTAAAAAAAAACTAAAATTACCTATAGCAGAGTAAAACAGGAGAATGCCTCAAAGTTATATTAATACGACTAACCTCTGGAATGCAAATGGCCCATAGTTTAATTTCTATATGTTACTGCAAAAGAATGTCGAAACTCGGTAAGCATAATATAATGCGGTTTCTATCTGCTTAATTAAATAATAAAACTAAAATTATAGCTGATTTGCCTAGAAAAAAATTCACCTCTTGAGCGACTCGAACCTACAATCTATATTCCCTGTCTTTCTTTCATCCCCCGTTGAAATTCTACGGGTACCTTTGCTTGTCACTGATAATGATTCTTGATTTCAAAATGGATCCATCCCCCACGTTGCCCACTATTTCCTTAAAATTCTTTTTCATCGATTATGTCACAATCCGAAGAACATCTGAAATGCATCCTTCGATAGGCACATAGTAGTGGTGAACCTATCCATCCTCCCACGAAGGCGTTTCCCTCACATCTCACGCTACAGAGCTACTTTCCATTCGATCACATGGAGGTCATCCGTTCGTCTTCATTCCTCTATGGGAGACAAGATAGTTCGACAACGGATACTTCCCGGAGGAAGTGAAGGCAGGAAGCCTGCGGAGAATCCACCTATTAATGCGAGTCCACGATCGACCGGTTGGTCACGATCGGATTCCCGAGCGCCGCCGTTCTCTAGCGGCAGTTGCCTGCGGATCTTGCAGTCGCGTGCCGAAAAAAAACAGAGATCACCCCGTTTAAATAAGCCAAACCGGTTCATTGGTATGGCTGAGGGTCAAACTTCTTATATTAAAAATCCCGCACGGGTAAGATTTAGTGCCATTAGTCACGCATCTTGAGAAAATGAACTCAATTCAAAAGTGGTTTCCGCGAAGTGGGTGCCAAATGAGAGAGAGCCTATGCTCCGAATACCGTGGTGTGTAAGTAATAATTTTGCCATATCTCACCTAGGACAATACAAACAGGATCTGCCCCGGGGAAATGAAATATTCCACAACTTTGGAGTGGAAAAGCAAATATTATCGCGATCAGAAAATTCACGGGTTAAACAATCATTCATATCATTCAGCTGTCTCCGTAAGATTTGAATTCACTTTTACCTTTCCTTTATCAACATTTCATTCTCCGCAGTCTGCGTGTAGGATTCTAGTGATCCAAATTACAATCGTCGGATCTAATTGTAGTAGATTCTTTCGAGGTAGTCATTTAAATGGCTCACTAAAAGAGCGTGAAGTCCATAATTGAGATGTTTAAGGGAACTGCGAATCTGCGAACTGCGAAAAAAGTTTTCACACCGCCAAAAAATGCTCCATTAAAGAAAGAATTCTATTCCAGAAGATTGAGAAAGGTGGCTTCAGAATTTCGTTATGATAATTAAATCAATCGTGTATCTTTAACGTGCTATAAGGGAAGTTGTGCAAACCTTAAACCAAGAAATAAGAGATTTTCTTAAATCATAGGACCAACAGAAAGGGGTCATCTACAGGCCTTTAAGTCAAATCACTTCGCAGAAAGTCGTCCTTCTGCTTAGAGGATATAAGCAAGTTTTTCGGATAGAAAAAATTGCTCGAGCTCTTAACTGAGCCGCACACCTGGACTCAGACATTTTAGTACTGCAGCTCATTTAAGAATACACCCTTTGTAGTACCAAAACATTTGGCTTACAGTTTCAGAGTTAAAATTAAGAGACAAAGAAACTTATGTTGTATTGTCTTGAGGGAGGGTCGAAACTCAGAAGAGAGACCATGTCAAAAAGTGCACGAAATCAATAAAGGCAGTTACTTGGGGAGAGGACCACCAGATGAGTTCATAAGTGGTATTATTGACTGAAAACTAAAAAAAGGTATTTTTAATTATATTTGGGATAATTTGTGGATGGTAGGGCGAGTAGAGCAGAAACTTGGTGTCTTCATGAGATAGCTATTAAAGAAAGAACTCAAGGGGTCCAAAATTTTAGCCCTAACAGACAAAGAGCATAATGGGAATGCATAAGTACTCAATAACTAACCACTAATAGGATATCACATTCACTCGATCCCCAGCTTAACACGGACGTGGCCACTATGAAGCGGCACTAGGGTTGTAAATACTTTCTTATACTATTTCGTATTTAGCGAAAAATATTTGAAAAGAGATAATCGTGAGGATGTTCATACACATTTAAACCGTCATCAACACGATTATTTGCATTACCCGAATTTTGGCGATAACGCTGGATATTTATATGTACGAACCTACAGTGTGAACAGAACATGTTTGATCAAGTTTCCATAGTAAAATCTCCTCCAGAGTTCAAACCCTTGCTGTTAATACGGCACCAGTACTCCAGCCACCTCTCCAAACCGAGCCTCATTATCCCAATTTGTCGAATACAATTGAATGACACATCCTCATCAGCATATCATTACTTTCCAGGTGCTGTGGCGGACCCTCGACCGCTTGCCTCACACCAGACTTGGCCGACTACGAGACTGCAATACCCACGAGGCCCTCCGTGAGCTCTGCGACGACTACTGCCTCACGGAGAACGAGTACTTCTTCGACCGCCACCCACGTTCCTTCGGGGCCGTGCTCAACTTTTATCGCACGGGCAAGCTCCACCTTGTGGACGACATGTGTGTGCTAGCCTTCGGCGACGACCTCGAGTACTGGGGCGTGGACGAGCTCTACCTGGAGTCGTGCTGCCAGCACCGCTATCACCAGCGGAAGGAGCACGTCCACGAGGAAATGAGGAAGGAGGCCGAGTCACTGAGGCAGCGGGATGAAGAGGACTTCGGCGACGGCAAGTGCGCGCAGTACCAGAAGTGCCTGTGGGATCTGCTGGAGAAGCCCACCACGTCGATCGCTGCAAGGGTGAGTCGTCCCGATCGTAGGAGATTAAGTCGAGAAACAGACGATCTCTATCAAAGTAAAACTTCCCACTCAAGGAACTCCCCGCTCAAATATAGTCCGTTCACAACTAGCTCGTCCACTCTCAGTAGCCTACTGCCCATGAGGGTTTATGTCGATCTTAAAACAATAGCGGAGACTGAGCGTTTTCCGTGGAGGAAAATTACTAAATTGCCCGATGGCGTAAAATTTTCGCTCAAACTTTGCTCCTTTTTCGCCTTACCGCGTGAATGTCATCACCCAAGTTAACGTGAACGGAGTATACATGCGTTGGGAGGAAATCCTTCATAAAGCCTTGTCAAGCGACTCGATCCATTAAGTCATGTAAATGGAATGATTTTTGTTTTTTCTTTCTCTCCGGATCAAACTCCGCAGATATACACTCCACTCCCAATTCTCAAAATCGTGGGCCATTTCACAGCAATAGTCGAGGTGTTTACCACAAATGTTCTTGTGGCACTCCAGATCAGACGAATGGTTGTGGTGGTTTCGCAAACCCTCCATTCTTTTACAACCTTCGTTACGCCAAATGCACAAACGCGGCCGTTAAAGCCGGCAAACGGCTTGGGCTGACTGGGTTGGCTCATTTAGCGAAGCGGTTGAGTGAATTCCCATTATTTTAAGGAACAAGAGAGTACATTCCACGTTGATGGCCGTATTTTTTCTCAATTATGGTCGAGGTGAAACTCGGATTCCTGTCTTCGCGTCCGTAATTACAGAACGGATCCCATACAGGCAATTAGGTAAATATCGCTGAGGTCCCACAGAAGCAGTGGTACAATTTTTTTCATTTACTACACATTATCAGCTTTTGATTCAAAAGCATTGCACAAAACAGCATCAGTCTTGAAAATCGTGACATAAAGGAAATATACCCTAGCTCACCATATTTATCACGGCGTAAAAGCACCTACCCGAAGATATTCCTGATTTCAAAGAGCAACAAAACGACTGCAAAATAACCTCTCAAGCGGATTTAATGGTTAATTAGATTTAACTAATGGTTTCGTGTCAGTTAGAGTTCTAATATAGTAATTCCATGGGGTGTTTATACTTAATTCATTAACAGGTTCATCTAAGGTGCTCCAAAAGCAATGATTTATTCACTACTGGAACGTATTAATATGATCAAGTAAAATAAATATGAACCACTTCTTCATCAAACTAGTAAAGTCAATGAGAACTATTCCCACGAATAAGCCAATTCTCATATGATTAAAAATTTTCCAAAACCTAAAATTGAAACACAAATGTACAATTTGAATAAGTGACAAAATAGTTCTGCACAACAATCACGCAAACGACAGGCAGTCGTCCATTAAATGACTACATATTGCCAGCACTTCGTTCAAATTTAATTTAGAAAAATACGGTACCGCAAAACAGTTCAGGCCCTAACACGTTCTCTCGTTCGAAAATCTCGATTGTGAGACAAATGAGACCATCGACCTCGGGAATTTTTATTTGTCCCCTACCATCAACTGTTTTACCTTCCAGCGCCTTCTCCTATTATTCCATCGATAAAAATCTCTCTTCTCTCTTAATCAGAGTATTTGCCTCTAGACCAGCCTTTCGAAAATGTCAAGTACCATACTGCAAACGCAGAACTAACGTCATGAATAACGACGCAAATGAGCACATTCAAATAAAAGCAATGAAGTTACCACACTTACTGTTTGTGGTAACACAGCTCTTGGAGCTTCTATGTGTTTTTACGACCGCTTTTAATTATTATTAACTGTTTCCCCGCATTAGATTTCCAGAATAAAAGGAATTTTTCAGGAAAAGAACGCATGGTCTCAAAAGAACGTCTTGACGTTCACCGCGCACCAATACATCCGTATAAAAGGCATTACTCAGTCATGCGAGTAAATTCCAGAATACTTAATAATTTTGGATAAAATTGACAGTTACAAGCGACAGGTAATTAGAGGGACAGAATACGTACCACAGTTTCAGTAGGAGATTTAAAAAAACTCACGTTTAAAATTCATCAAAAACCGAAAACAGAAAATGTTAATCGAAGTAAATGTGAGTTAAATTGAAGATAGTCACAATCAAACCTACGTTGTTCTTTCTTACTAAGGGTTTAAATATCTACGCGAAGAAAATGGATATTCTTAATGACTTGACACCATTGTCGTCATGGCCTTTTCATCTCTCCACCCCTCAAGTTTGGTCCTTAAAATGAGGTACAAAAGCGTATCGATGAAAAAAATAAAAAATAATTAATACTGCTCCTGAATACCGCCTTAACGAAAAAAAGATGGTTTCGCCAGACTTTTAAAATAGTAGCGCAAAGATAACCAGCCGCAAAAATAATAGCCGAATCTGACTTTAAAGGTGATTAGTTAACGCTGAGGTGAGTTTCTAAGTACGTTTACGATGCATCATTTAGCGTATAGAGTCCCATTTTATGTAATAGACCTAATTAAATGACAAAAAGATGCTACTACAAGATACAAAAACAAAAATTAATTCCCAATCAGAGAACACAAGGGCCTCATTGGCCGACCGAGTATGATATCAAATAGAGTGTGATACACAGGTGAGCCGCGAGAATAAATCCATCGCAAAAAAATACGCTTTAGGAGAAATTTTTAAAGTTTAATTTATGCTATGGTGAAAGAACATATTAAGTAAGTTATAAGAGATTAGCACAGGGATGACTGAGGGTAGCTATATTCTCACGTGCATTAATGGGAAATAGTATGGGAAAATGAAAATAAGACAAAACACTGGGCACAAAAGTAGAGCAAAATAGGGGGTTTTTAGTGCGGGAAAATTGGAAGTCGCCCATATGAATTGATTTTCTCAAGGTATGAAATATGAGAAAAACTGGAACGTGCGGGAAAAATGTGCTACGCTTTTCCTAGTTCATTCCTATATATAAAGCGGCAAAAAAATGAACAAGTGGAATAGTAGCACCAGTCAATGACCAAACGTAAAACGTTTTTAATGCCCGAATGAACGACTTTAGCCCATGCAGTGACGATCATCCCCTTCTGTGATCGTAAAAATAGACGAAATGAAATGGAAAACTTGCGAGAATAGAGAGCTTGCAAATGATAACGAACGATAGGACGCGGAAACGGTGAAGCGGCGCGCGAGGAAAACCGCAAGCAAATAAAATTTTTGGAAAAAATAACTCCGAGAGGAAATCCCCCTACGCGGTCCTGGCAGCAGACGCCTTGGCCGGAAACCACACCGGGAAACACACAACGGGGTCGCGAAGAGCCGAGCGAAAACATCGGGGGGAGAAATGATAAAGGGAAGAAACAAAGAAAGGAAAGAGGACGGGAGTGAAAGCCGGGATATTCGTAATACAGCATCGGGGGAATGAAACGAGACGTAGTGACGAAAATAAACAAGGAAGCAGACTTCAAAGATAGGAGGAGGTTGGGGGAGGGGAAGGAAGGCGTAAAGGGGTAAATGGGGATGTAAAATGAGGATTAAGACGAGAGAGAGACAACGAGAGTGGTAAAAAGGGGGGACCAGGAGAGGGAGAGTTGGAGTTGAGTGGGAGAGGCAGAAGCGAAATGATGAGATGCAGGAAAGAACCGAATGCATCCGTGAAACTCTGAAATCCGAAAACTCTGGGATCACGGGGAAAGCAGAAAGGAGTTTTTCGTGCGGCGCGAGTGTAATCACAGGCGACCTTCCCACTCTGCATCTCGGACCCTCCCCCACTTCACGACCTAATGCCTTCTTCGTCAGAGGGCGGAGACTAAAAACTAAACGCTCAAATAAGTTTTAGCGTAAAACGGTGTCAACATCGTACTTTTTACTTTAGTATAATAATTGTCGTCTTATCTTCTTGCGTCAACAAAACTCAAACTAACAATTAAATTCACGATACCCGGTCAAACGTAGTTGAAGGTTGTCTTACTATGTATCAAAACTTGAAATTTCCCAAAAAACTTATTTATGAAACACAAAACGTATTCAGGTTTAATATTTCATCTTCAGGTCATCAGAATTGTATAGATATGTACCTGAAGATGGCTCATGACGTCGAAAAGCGTTATGTATTCCAAAAGTATGTTTTGCAAAAAAAGGGAAAATACTTTGAAAACAGTCTTAACCTTTCATAATAATTTCACAGATAAAACTGCTCACGTAAGGATAAAATAAGCGAGATTATGAAAAGATATTTGGCCTCTCGTAGGGAATTCTCTTTTTAGCAAAAAACTGGCAAAAAAGTATATTTTCTGGGAGTTTAAAAATATGCTAAATTAATTTATGAGAGAATTTCCTCATTGGTACCATGGTATCACTCATACCAGGTATTCGACCATAAATTTGATAGTACAATCAGCTACTTGCAATGAGAAAAGTGAAGAACAAAAAATATTTCAAGTGATCGTCGATATTAATTTCCAATAATAGTTTTTCGAAAGGGAAACGATAAGGCAAGAAATGTATTCGTATTTTGCTGGAAATCTTCTCAGTGTAACAAGCACTCAGAGAAACGTTAATGACACGAAGATCAAAACGATTCGTAGACCGCGAGTTGACATGATTATGTTCAAAATGCTTTGAGAAAGCTTACTAGGTAGTATGGGAAGTATGAGGTCATATTTCATTTAAAAAAGCGCTGTAGTTAATACCGGTGACAGAAAGCGAAAATTGAACGATCCTCTGGGGCTGAAAAAAAGACCAAATTTATACCAAAGAAATAAATTTCAAATTAAACAAAAGATATTTTTGCTGATTTTAAGCTCAGAAACAATGCTGCCGTAACTACACCACCACACCCCACTCCGGCGCAAGTAAATCTCATATCCACCTCCTCCCCCCCCCCATTTCCACCTTCTCCCTCATCCTCCCGCCCCAACTATCCTCCCACCCTTCACCCGCACCTGCACCACCGCGGCTACACACTGCGGCGGAACTGGAAACCAAGCGGCGACGGTTGGCGTGCAGAAAAGCGGGGCAATGGGCGCAAACGCTGGAGGGAGGTCCCCTTTCTCTCATTCCCCTTATCCTTGCCAAGAGCAAAGATAAGGTGGAATTGTAATGGGCAGGGGTCCTTCTCTCTCCCTTAGCGGCTTTCCTTGGACAAGGGTTCTTGGCAGGAAAGGGGAGTGATAAAGCAACGGGATCGGAGGAGGAGTGTGGGTGGAGTTGGCGGTTTTGAAGGCGGCAGTGAGCGGGTGGAGATGGAGAGCGGAGTGCTACAGAGGCTCGCAGAGGAGGGGCACGGAGACGATAAGACAAGGCGTGAAGCTAGACGAAGAAGGAGATATGGATGAAAAGAGGGGACTTGGTGCGTGAGGCGGAAGTTGGGCGGAAAAGGAATGGCCAAGGAAAGGCGAAAACTGGGAACGGATAAGGCATGATTTTGCGAAAGACGTGCAATCTCACTTCCATATCCCAGCTTCGAATCCTTCGAAGTTTTATGAAAACAAAATTTCCCATATTATAGAAATAAAATCAAAAAGACAGGATTTCAAGATACTTCATTAAGTTCTATGTCATAAATGGTTTAGCAAATATAGTTGAGTGAACAAATAATCGCGTTGGAATGAATTTATTGGCATCACACTGTGTACGTACTATAAGCATATCTTTAAGAGTTGGCTATGATCAGATGAATTTAGAATTACCGCAGTTAAAACAGGATCACATCACATTCCGAATTGAAAATCTTATATTAATAATGTCCACATAGCATAAGAAAGACTCACTTTCCGCATGATGAATCTTGTAAGTAATACGGATATAATTATTTTCCTATTTAATGTTAAAAAATAACCTTCGATTCTTGAAGTTAATTATTATATTTCTCAATGACGTATAAACACGATTATTTAAGCAAATTCCGTCGCTGATTTTCAAGAGGTTTTTTGCCGAATTTTCGGCACCAATTTGGCCATAATTTCGCCGCGGACGTTTTCGCTCGAGGACATCTTCGCGAGACGGACATAACGCGAGATGTTCTAAGTGCGGTAGGGAGATTTCAAAGTGCGCACTGCCAGCGATATGGCGCGTTGTCGGCGATAATGCGCGACAAGAATAAGGTGCTCTACTTTTATAGTGAATTCGCATCTGGCGTTCTCTTTTCGGAACTTTGTGGCAATAGTGCTCCTCTACACCGCCGTCTCAACCAATGGCTGGACAAACAGTTCCCCTACTTCCCCCTTCTCCACTGATCCAGAGCTACCTCCCCTCCTTTTGACTGCGCTGACCGGACGTTTCATCGTAGCGGCCCTCTCATCTGCCAGCCATCGAAGTGTGTACCTCGTCAGCAGGCATCGTTCGTCAAGTTTCGGCAGCTAGCCTGCGGGCCTCATTGTCGTGTAATCATAACTGTAATTTAGTATATTAAATATAGTGTGACTTGGAAATCAATCCGTTTTGGTCATTTTTGACTCCTTTCCCACTGTGTCAATTCGTTTTTCCGCGACGTTCGTCGCACTTTAAAGTCGCGTATTCATACATCTATGTTAGGCGGGAAACTGACTCCTCCTCTCTGTGCAGCAATAGAAAAAAGTTTATAATCTCAAATATAAAAAAATGTGATTAAGATGATGCATTCCTTCGAAATTCCTAACAGAAGCGACTCACGCGTAGCAAGACAAGTAATTATTCGCCCTATACGGTGCAGTAAGTGTTTAAGTAACACAGAGAGATTAAAAATATCATTCTGTACATGTTTCCTTTATAAAAAAGTAATACTAGCGTGACCTTGAGATTAGGGCCCCCTGAAGACCTTGAGATTAGGGCCCCCTGAACCCATAGTGTCTTCAGTACATGATTTAAATAGGCTCAAGAATTCCACAGCAAAGCACCGCCAAGATGCCTAAAGACAACGAGCATCATCTAAGTCAAGGCAATAGGGTAAACTCAAGTACAAAAACGTGTAATGAGTAGTAAGGAGGTATCACAATAAAAAAATAAGGCCATTGAGAGAAGCACCGAGCTAACATGGCAAGCGAATAAGTTCTAAGAGACGCAAAACATCTGGACTCAAGAACGACGCCAAGAAAAATCCCAAGCCATCTTGGTATCTTTTTTATCATAGGTACGTTAAATAGAGGAATGGTTAAATATCGCGAAATAGAAAAATATATGCAGGACGGTTGAAAGTAAGTCGTGACCAGCGCCAATGTTTATCATTCATATAAAGGTTAACGCAAAGCAGTCACGAATTTCGTAAAGACGATTACAATTTTTACAGGGAAAAAGCAAGTAGGTATTCGTCTCGAGTCAAGTGAAGGTTTACGTTTACCGTTTATATGATCGTATGGCACATGACACAAGAGTGGCGAAGTACAAAAGAATAAAATGGCAAAAGGCAAAATAACAGAAATTCACACATGCGAGTGGCAAGAGCTGCAATTCACACATCCTACGGCCGTGTATCAATATGAAATATCCGAGGGTATCTCTTAGCCGGAAATTAATTTCGTAGATCGGGTTGCTGTGATGGTAAAAGGTCGTACAAGTGGTGGATTAGTTTCCCACTCCTATTTTACTGGATTCCCATTCCAGGAAAGAAGGAGATTTTTAGCGTTATTCCGATCCCTATTTGAGTGTCAAGTGAAGCAATATTGAGCCACAGCACTCCGCCCGTCAACTGGGACGTTGACCAAGGTCCCCTTGGTACCATCAGTTGTAGTGAGTAAATTCCGATGCAGGCTCAGCTTTTTCCAATGAAACCCATATCAACGCACTCAACAACCCTCCACTACGCAAATACCCTCAGTTGACGGTCGCCTTCTCAACCAAACAATCAAACTTAATCTTAATGATTAAGAAAATTATATCATGGTCAGTAATGAGCAAAACATCTGTTAGGCCGATACAGTTAAAATAAAGGGACAATGAAAGCCACATTCTAAATATTTACAAAATAAATTTAACTCTCACAGTTTCATTTTTCAATCAAAGTGTCTTTCAGAGTTATACGGTGGTAAAAAGTTACTTATTTGACTTACCCCTGCAAAAAAGGGGGAGATAAGACCATAAAGAAGGATGGCAAGGAAAGGTTTTGGAACTCTTTAAGAGGAAGCGATCAGTTCAACTGATACAACAGTCAGAACAAACTGCCACAGACACACGCTAGTGATGGAATAAGCGCTTAATGACAAACGTTTCGTGTGCCAGCTTAGTTTTCTATGGCACTCTCAAGAAGCCCATCAGAACTACGCTGAAACAGATGGCTATTTTACTCCTTCAAGCGATCAGTTTTTCCATCATTACCTTTTGACACCGAGTATCGGTGAGAATAATTGAAAGAAATCAATAAATTAGCGATATATTAACGTTTTAATTAAAATGATTGAGTTCTAATAGTGAAACTCTTCCAATTTATCCAGCAAAAAATAAAAAACTCTTGAAAGCCCACCAACTTACAGCTCCCTCATGTGGAGCCTAGAACTCCAAGGACAACATTCTCAAACTTTTTTTCTCGGATAAACGCTTAGTGCTCTGGAATTGATTTTGTTTTACGGCGAGTCGTCACGAAACTTTCCTCTGAAAAAATATACAGACGTTTTTCTTTTAATTTCCCGCAAAGATTCGCGTGATGTACTTGGTCACTATGCACGAAACATTAAAATATGGGCCGAATTCATGTCGTGCCTTAGAATAAAGTTTAAAGATATACAATATTCATACCAAATGATATATTCCCTTCTTGAATTGCCAAATGCCTCCTCCAGTCTACATCATCAGATTTCAAAAATGACTAGGATACTAACAAGATTTATATGGATACTTTTTATAAAAAAGGCAAGGGAACGCATAACCTTTTACCTGATATAGTTAAACAAATTCATATCTATGAAGATAACAAGCGGCTTGAATCTAGCCCAATCCAAAGATTTTATCGTCATTTAATCCTGTAACCATCCGGTTCTGAGAGCGTCTCTCTTTACAACCACACCACAAGATGTGATGGTCTAGTATAGAATATAAGGAAAAATCCCAAAAGAGTGATAATGAAATGACAAAAATGACTTTCCACTGTGCTCAACGAAGCATTAATTATTTAACTCCACAGATAAATCAATTCCATCTCAAAACAACAGGCTATGGTAATTCCTAGTAAATCAGACAGGATACGGACACTACGTTGCTATGTAGTAATGAATACATAAGGTATAATACATTTCTATTGGATGGGGGCACGTATAAATATATTAATCGATTTACCGCATTTCAAAAGGGTCATCCCAGAGGAAATTAAATGAATTCATTTTGTTCTAACGACTGAAAGAAAACATTTATTAATAATTGCTAAAATTTTAAAAATACAATGGAATACATTTATGACATGAAATCTGCTGCCGCAGAAGTCATCATAGATCTGCTCAGTAAATTAAACAAGACAGATTAAGTTCTTAAGCAAGAACCTTCATTTTACGCATGCCCGAAAACCTACCTTGATTTTCACATACATTATAAGGTAAAACTTTTACACTCGAATGGTTTAAAAATATCACTAGGTCATTGTTCATTAAACGAAGATATATTGGTTTAAAAATGATGAATCTTAAAGCTGAAATACATCGCCTTAATGGCAATACGTTGGCATAATTTCAAATTACTTATTTAATCTCAATTTCCGCCCGAATAATATTGCTCAAAAACTTGTATAACATGCACTATATATTTAGACGCATTAAATATACATTGTAAAATATTTTAAGCCTGAAAATAATCATAACCATCCCTCAGTTTGTTAACAAACTATAGTATCAAATCCTGTCGAAGTAGCAATGGAGGCTAGAGTCAGTATGATTACTGGTATTCGTGACATAGTAAAAACTTCGGCTAAACGCTTGGTCCGATAGGATTTAACCCAATTGAGTATTTACATGAAATTTAAAATTATAAAAGGCAGCACGAAGCCTTACTTCACTCATTACTGCAACAAAATCAAATGGCTTAAAAAATTTTGCTTTCGCCGAAGAAATTAGTTAGCTATTGAAAAGCAAAATTTAGGTACAAAAAATGCCAATCAATCCATGAATATATTTTAATGAATACAATTTGTTAGCCATGGTAGACTGTAGTGCCATGTACAGTGAATTACCACATTTTGACCTGAATCTTCGCCGTAATTAGCCAATAACTCAAAAAGCAATGCGGTAAGAAGAATCTATTTATTTTCAATACATTTTCAGGAACTATTCTCTTCTTATATAGTTTTTCATGAACTTTGAATATATATTAGATATAAAAACTATTTTTCCACATGTTTTTCCCATTCTCCCATTGGACACCATGTAATTTCAAGTTCCATTAGCGATAAAAATAGCAAATAAATAGAAAAGATAATATTTTGTTGCTCATAACTTATAAGGGACATGTTTTTCTATAAGTATCCATGAAGTGAATAAATGGCTTACTTGTCTTTTCTCGTTGGACCCACCCTACCTATCGCGAGTTATTGAGTGAATGTGTCATTCGATCAATAGTGACACTAAGCCTAGCCCAGTAAAATTTCTCTGCCAACTTTTGTCGTTTTTGTTTGAGGAGACCAAAATTCATGTCATTATGGGCCCAAATTATAAAGATTGTCTTTTATCTTTCTTCAAATGTCATCCAGGTTTTTCATCGAAATAAAACACTTTATATACTATTTTATGAATTAAAGGCCGGAATAAGGTATTCTAGATTAGCATGCGATGGTATATTGCCCATTTTTAGGGAAGGGTTATTATTTTGATCTTTAAAAATAAATAGCTACATCATATGATTTCCAAAATACTTCATTCTAAGGTTAATGGGGATCGCATTGAGTTATATCGGAAAATTCTATTGTGACCCGAATCTTTATCCAAAATGACTGAATTGGAAACCATCAAATTGAATTACACCCCAGTTAAAAACAAGAAATCATTTATCCTACTTAGAAAAATCACTGACCACTCCGCTCAAGATTTTATCATAGCGAGCGTGATTCTTCCTCGCTAAAATTGGCTTCCTAAAATTAGTGTAAATACACATTTACGCATGAACGATGAGACTAATTTTGAACCACGGGACATTTTAACTAAAACACCACTACACATGTTATCAAGAACTAGCACTGATCGGTTAGGGAGCGCTCCTATTTAGAAATCAGAATCAAGAAATGAGGAAGTGTAGTATGGTAGAATTATTAATAATATACTTACTAAAATTCATATAAACAGGCAAAAGCGAGGTCTCTCTAGTATACTCGCCTGGACATTTACATACCATGAAAGAACTATGTCTAGATAAGTGTAGTAGTCTAGATAAAGCGTATGGATAAAACCATTTGGCTTCAATTTAGTTAATGTAAATAGAAATTGGTTTTTAAAAGAAATTTGTGTTAGAAAACATGGAAAAAAATACAATATAAACCAATATTTTGCCATTATTTGATCTGAGGGGCAAATTATTGGTTTGCTTGTCATTTATCGTAACATAGCAATTTCAGTTATTTGAAATGAACAGAGCAAGTAACAAAGTAAAATGTTTTCATTCCTTAATAATTACTCATATTTTCATAGCATTATAACTTCTCAATGTGGAGGATTCTGAAAACAATACTTCTTGATGAATTTCATGGAATAAATGATTTCAAGTAAATGCGCGGCGTAAAATATACCTTAGGCACTTTTTGTGTTAAAAGGTTGAATTTATAGAATTTAATCAAAGATTGGTATATTCGTTTTTAGGCACGCGTGTAGAAAATCCATTGCTGACTTCGAAATCTTCGAAACCCAGATAACTGCCATGTAGCTACAATAATTTTATTCATCGGATCTCAGGGTTCAATTGCTTTTCCGCGAGTTTACTGATCGCTAGTAATTTAGTACCCATTTAGTAATGATTTGCTAGGTAATTGTAACATTTACTATTTATAATGCTGCCACTATGTTAGAATTATCTGAATGTCTGTGGCTCTTTTCGACGAAAACCCACATTATATTATCCTATCTTTTGCGTCAAAACAGGAGGTATATTTCCTCACTTCTAGGGAAAAGGAAATCACTGCTCACAATCATTGAGGGTGGCAAGAACACGGACACAAATCACACCCGACGCTGATTTACATGCAGGTTCCCGCTGGGCTCGACCAAAAAAACTCATCACCTCAGCTAAATCGACTGCATTCCGTTTCCATGTGTTCGGGGCATTTAAATGAAGCCGTCGCTTGGCGCATCAAAAAGACGAAGTGTAAAAGGATTGAAGGGAGGAGAAACCTGGAAAGAGGGAGTAGGTGGAAAGGGGACTTGGGAAAGGGGAAGAAAAAATGAAGAAAATCATTAAAACACGGAAAGGCCGGAACTGAGTAAGGGAATGGAACGAGTCTTTCGCGTGAGCAAGGCGAGAGTAGGCATGGATGTCCATACACTCGACCCTTCCTCTAACTTTTCGGGAGAAATAAAACCAGCGACAGCTTTAACCCTCTTCTCCTCGTGTTCCCCTAAAGAGAGGGTGCAAATATTGAGTGGCAGTAAGCCATCCGGGGCCCTTCCGCCGAAGGTAGAGCGCTAGGGGTTGGAGAGGCGGGACAACATACACAGATCCTCAAAAGAACTGAATCCTCGAACTTCAGATTAAGGTAGAGAGCGGGTGGGGAGAACCAGTTCCTCAAAAGGACCGAACCCTAGCACTCTGGCGACGTGCTGCCCTCAGACCCTTCGTTAAGAGTCGCAATAAGATTACCCCAAACGTCCTCCCTGCGATGAGCGAGGGGCCCGGGTTGCCTCCAGGGAGAGGGGAGAATTGCCCCGTATGGGCACGGGAACACACATTGGAGCTTCAAACAAAAAGGAGATTCAAATGAGAGGAAGAGAGAGAGATAGAGAGAGAGAGAGAAGAAATGTTAGCGGTGGTTGGAAAAGTATCGATATTTAATAGAGTTATTATACCCAAGAAAAGCTGGATGAATTTCACCCTCAGATATTAATTTTTCTCTTTCCCAGGGAATTCAGATGAATCTACCCTTGCCAGGGCAATAATAGGTTTAAAAAAAGTCGATAGACTTAGCCACGAAATGAAAAATATGATACTAACCGACAATGTCCAAGGAATTCCAGCATAACATTTTCGTTTTCTCCGATCGAGGAAGTCCACGAAACACATTGGGCATTAGGATATACTTGGAAGTTCTCCGCAATACATGCGAGAGGTCTGCAGGCTCCATTCCAGCCAAGAACGTAGCTAGAGCGAAGTAATAAATCGAGGTTATAAAAAAATATGAATAACCATAGGCACATTCTAGTATGCATAAAACTTCCGGCAAAGTCATAGCACATTTATGCAAAGTATATTTCATAATATTATTCTATAATCCCTCGGAAGTATTTCTCGCCCTATTTCTAAAACTTCTGTAAGGTAACTCACTCAAAGGAGTTTCCATAAATTCATATATCTTGTATTTGAAAACAAATTTTTGACGCTCTTGAGAGCTAAAATGTAACCTTGGAGTAGATCCAAAGACGAATGCTAGTAGCGCAAAGTTCGCACATAAGCGGGTCATTTAGTAATAGACTTGCTATTTTAGGGTGGACAAGCAGATTGCTATCGCAGAGTAACGGGTGCGTTTGGCGATGTACTTCTGCGTTTAATGAGGTACGGCCAAGACATTTATTCGTTGCAAGAGGCCGCTTGAAAATCTCTTTATAAACTACTAAGAAATTTGTCAGTTATCACGCCTTTCCAATGCTAGATATCAAGTTTATGGGGAAATCTATCATTTCATTTTTATTCTTCAAGTTCATTCTAATGACTTCAAATTGTGAGTATAGATCCATTTAAGATCAAGTTTTTCATAAGGTTTTCGGTACAAGGAGTGAGGAAAGAAACAGTGCATCGACGGCCATAGGTCACTTAGAACCACTTCAAACCTGGAACAGAATTAATTATTTTTCATAATACATCACTAGAACACCGGTACCTCCTTTCACGTCAGTTATCAATTTCATTCTTCCCAAAAATATATTCTTTTTTTACGTTTCCTAAGTTTCTTTTTAACAATTATCGCCCAACCTTGCGTCAGTTATTAAGCATAAAATCGATGTATACATATTTATTAAACCGCACAATGGTCAAACTTGCAAATGCCTTGAATTTGAGGAAGTTGAAATATTTACCCTCTGCTGAATATCTGCACTGTACATTCTCTTAGTGGTTCATTTACTAAGTGAATTAAGTACCCCGCGATCAGATAATTCCGTTCGACAAAAATTCAACTGTTTACGGAAAAAATGTATTTTTTGTAATCACCACCTCGCTGGTAAATCCTTTCTTCCTTAAGGAGTCGCAACCCTGACGCCAAATCTTTTTTTCTCTTTTCAAGAAATGGTCGTCGTCTCAAACTCAAGTTTGAGCAAAGTTAGGTAAGTGAGAGCCGTTAGAGACTTTCCAGAATCCTTTTAACGCTTGAAAGCCACTATAAGTGAAAGAAAGCAAGACAGACTCTCGGAGTTACTCGAGAAGCCAAGAAAATAAGCGATGGAAACTTGGGCTAAGTACTTCGCGCCTCCAGTAAACACGTGGCAGCCAACACATAGTATGAATTCAATTCACCCACACATCGATTCCAGTAGGCGGCGCCTCCGGAAGTAGTGCCGATTAGGAAGTAAGATGAAGTTCTGCGGCAAATTAACGAAAAAAACCCTCTCCTATGAAATGAAATAGTTAACATACATTTAAACAATATTTCTCTTGGGTAAAATTGACCGATTCAGGAATGACGTGTGGAGGTTGCTTCATCGCGGGGTTTCGTGGATATACATTCGATATCGCTTAAGTTCATTACATGATAATGTATACTATTTGACTCGCACAGATAGCATTAATTTGATGTTGCAGCTAGTGAAAATCCATGCAGTTAATTACAATATGTACATTGAATGCACTGCCCAAACTTCAAAATTTTTAAAATTTAAAACATTCGCCAATTGTATTTAAAATTTTGAATAAGTTCCAATATATGAAAAAATATCGGTAATACAATCAAAAACTAGATGGTGATAAAATGATAATAAAAACATCGTAGCTGCATTTATTATGATACAGTACTACAGGATATAGGAGATGAGTACCCTAAGAACTATTAGAAATTAATAAAATGTAAAACCAAAGTGAAAATCAATTTATCTCAGAAGCAGGGGTATTCATAAAGATCAAACCGTCTGACGTCCCACAAGTTCGACAGAGGCTGATGAGTAGCCGCTTTACCAATGGCTACCGTTAAGTATGAATTAAAGGATGGAAATTTTATGCTCATAAGCCGTTACCAAAGATATAGAATCAACACGTTCATAGTATACCTTAAAAAGGAACAGAATATCGCACAGGGCGACCCGCGTGGCGATTGATTAAAAGAGTTTAACTCCGGTAGTGTCATCCCAATCCATAAGTGGTTCCCCTTGTCAGTTCAATGTGATTCGTAGGGAGAAGAAAACACGAACTGTCCCTCGAGCCCGCAGAAAAGCGGCAGGGCTTTGGTGATTGACTTCAGACCTAATTCTGTTTCTCCGGCCATTAGTCGAAGCTGCGTTGGCAAATCCAGAGGCAATTGTCTCGGAAGCCATGGACAAAGGGGGTTAGCGGTGTGCAGAGATATAAGAGGTGAGCAGAGGGAAAGGGGGAAATTGGGAGCGAGTGACAATCCTATTCATGAAGCCCTACAAAAGGGCGACGGAAGGGAAAAATACTAACGCCACCGCGCGGCTGGCAAACAAGTGGCAAACAGTTTACCGGTCGGGTAAGTGGAGATTATACGGGGAGAGAGGGAGTATGGTTTGAAAGGCATTCACCGAAAGGGGGCGAAACAAAGGGAGCGAGTTATATTCCAACGAATGACGCGAAACCCAAAATACCAACCTTTGCACTAGTAAGTGTCATAACAAATTTCTCAAAAAAGTGTCCAATGAGATCGCATCTGCTCCCTGCAGATTGAAAATTGACAGGTTCGTGATTAAAAATAACAGCCTGATGACCATACTAGGTTATTATGCGCTATCGCATCGTACTAACCTAAGATAAACTCAACGTCTTCGGTAAGATAAGAGCCCGTAAATGCATTACTGACCTCTCTACCGTGGTCGGTTACCTGCTAGCTGCAAGAATTCTCGGGCAATTCTATTGACTATGTTTCGTTATACCAGTTATACAATGGTGCCTCATAGGTACAGCTCGATCGGTTGACATTTGCGCTGCATTATATTGATGTCTAAGTTTTTATAGCCATCGAATACTGTTACCAGTTTCATCTTTATATATTTTTCGAACTTGCATTCAAATTTCTAGAAAAGAATTCACGTTTCGAATCGTTGATTTAGACAGGATAGAACAAAATTAAATCTGCTGAAAAATCGGAAAAAAAATTCGACATGGATATGAATTGACTCTGCGAGAAAATGTATGATACTACTTCAGTAATTGTTCCGTCACCCACCACATGTGTACAGAGGAAAGAACGGGGGAAATCGCGATCTGTTCAGAGTGGGAGAGTTATTATTGGTTTGCATCGTTGCAGCCCAGGAGCGGGAATTTGCGCGACCCCCTTTCGTAGGAGACGGACAAGTTAAATATGGATTGTACATTACGGGGATAAACACAATAGATCTTTGACTTTTTTATCTAAGGGCCGACAGACCAGAAGCCATAGAGCCGTGAAGTTCGAGGCACCCACGGCTGCTTACTCCAGCAATTCGAGTCAGTCTATTACAGTGAAGTAAATCGCGTCAGTCAGTCGTATAAAAGGTGGATCCCGTCAACACGTTCAATCTAAGTGCCGAACTATCTCTACGAAATGGATATATGAGCGTTATCACTAGAGTCCATTTCTTTTCACCAAACAACCATGGTCCCTCGGTTCGAAGAAATACTAAATATGCAGTTGATTTCATCAATCTTCACTTCTCAACGAAAAATATTTCTGCTCAAATCTGCCCACCGTTCCGTGCAATTTTTCCAATTCGGATCAAGTAACTTAATGAGAAAATCGAGAGCGAAGGAAAATTCGACATGGATATGAATTGACTCTACTGACATCCAAATTAAAATTTTGGCAGGTCATTGGTAGATTCCCAACACATATGATCATATCGGCAATATCTTGAATTGTATTTTTTACGTAGCTCTTACTTCAAAGAAAGAAAGTATCTTCATATTAATAATTGTTTTGCCAACAATCCACTATTTTATATCTTTAAAAAAATTAAATGCCACTAAACCATAATATCTTTTGCCGTATTTATGCCTTCCTAACCACTGGCGATATGCATTAATACGTATCATTTACACCAAGGTTGAACTTCAAGTTTTACTGAGGAAAGTACTTATCATGAACTTAAAATGATGGGAATATCCGGGATGCACAAAACAGACCTCGGATAGTTTGACACTCGCACATATCCATAAGACACTAAACGGAAGTTAACCCCGTATAGTGATGTGTAGTCTTGGTTATGACCGATGGAATATTGCATCCGCTGGACAACTGAGTCTTTTTCGACAGAAATTGAGTAATGTAATGGCAATCAGAGTAAGAAAACTAATAGTTTACGTCAGGCTATCGCCTGTTTTTTGTGTTATTTTATTCGGTTGCTGTGAATTGAGCCCATGGTTCTCTCAAGTTCCTCCTCCACCCGCATTGTGACAGCTATACTACATATAAGTCGAATCAGTATGACTAACCTATGTAAGCTTGACTGTATTTAAAAGGTTATTTGTGTAGTAGTTCAACATAAATATCTGTACATATATTATTTTGAAAAGGGAACCTTATTAATCTTTTTGTGCTGAAATATTTTTTCAATAACATTACTTCTTCTTCTACTGTACTTCAATAGCCTGGTATACAGCCAAATATGTATATACTTTTTATTCACTATAACTTAATATGAATTCTTCCTATGCTATCTTCTAAAAGCTAACCAAATAATTTTTCAAAATGTAATGAGACAAGTATGAACTAACTTAACCAGTGAAGTATGCACTGTAGCTTTTATTTGTGATAACAGCATTATTTATATACCCCTGAAATGGGCGTAGCTTTTTAAAGGATATGATAATGTATGGCTAAATGGCTTATATTTCCGAAGTTGGCATAAAACGGTCACGAAATGGTATTTTATGCGAGCTCTGTTAATTATCATTTATCATACGTCTCCATTTCTTAACGTACAAATCTATTAGCTAACTTCATCTATCACATGTAAACTACATGGCGATAAAATGGCACTCATTGTGGACGCAATGCCAATTACTGGTAATTAATAATAATTTTTTTGCGTCAATAAAGTGGCACTCTACGACATAAAACCGAAAGATGCATTCAAAGCTTCTATTACTCTCGATTTCCTTTTTTAGAATTTTTGTTTCAATTAAACTAAAAAATGCTACATGATAATTTGTATACAAAAGAGAACGAACTAAAATCTTTTTATGCCATTTTCTGACCGTTAATATGGCCTAATTTTTCATTTGTGGCCCTCATGCATGAGCCTGGAAAATTTCAACCTAACTCATTTAGCACTCACAAGTAAATTAACTTCTTTGAACACCAAATTTGAATTTTTCGTTACGTTGGGCGCCCATCATCCACTTGAATGATGATAAAAATGGAGGGAATGCGCTGATCGCCACATTCAATGCTTGAACACAAACCCAGGTGCCTAAGTTTTTCACCAATCGCTCGCGATTATGTCCGAGCGAGCTGAAGGTAAATGTTGTCTGCTAAGCTTTGAAGTCTAATGTAAAAGAACTCGTGTCGAGTTTTTTTATCGGTGGGAATTTCCTACCGTAACGTCTTCCTCATGACTGTATCTTTGTTTTTATTTTCTATCCAAGATGCATCATGTACCTTTGCCCGTCTCTGCCTCTTGTTCTCTTTTTTCTCTCTCGCCTTACTAACAGCTCACAGCATCCCGACAACCACCACAATGGCAAGAACGCAAGAAAAGAAGATCGCGCGTTAAAAAATAACATTCTCCTCCTTTCTTCGCTGCATGGACTCTATTCTTCTTTTTTTACAATCCAAACAAATGAAATTTCACCCCCCCTCCTGGCCACTAGGTGGGACCTGGGGATTTTGGGAGGGAGATGGGGGGTGCGAAGAACGGGGGGCCGGCGGACCCCCGCTCAAACCCCCCTTGTACACGCCCCCCCCTTCCCTCTCCCCTACTCCTCCTTGCCCGCCGAAAAAAATTATATTTTCACCAAATCCCCTAAATCCAACAAGAAAAAAAAATTTAAAAATACAGGCCATAATACTGATCCATTACCCTTACTCCTACTCAACCCCTAACATACAAAACCCTATACACCATCTTTAACCAACCCCTTTACACCAAAATTTCCCTTTCCTACCCCGGTAGAAACAGAAAAAAAATTAGTAGCCACTTTTTCCTTTTATGGGAGAGATGCGACGACCAGACTTTGCTGTGCCAAATGAATCCACTGCCTTCCTTCCCTCCGCTTTTCAATTCAAATACAAACAAGTGACACTTCATCCCAGTGGCGCCATCTGGGGATCGCGGCGCCTCCGCCCAAGCTATTTTATTTCCGTCTCGGCTCTCTCTCACTCTTGAGAAGAGCAATTCAGAGATCAGAAAAAGAACGGAGAGTTTAAAGAGGAAAGAAAAACAAAAGAGTTGAAAAATGCGGCCTCCGGACGCCTCACTGCTGCCCTCTACAACTATCGGGTTTTATTCTAAACGCCCATCCGCTTTGTCTTGCTAGAAGAGGGACGAACAGCAAAAAAAGAAGCGCGCTAGCCGCTTATTTAGCGCGGCCGAGGCACTGCAGTTCGGTTTTGAATGGTGACCTGGGCTATATCCATTGTCCTCGTCAGGACGTTTTTGTCGCTAGAGAGGCTTCGAAAACGGGGTCCGGCTATGGGAGAGTGGAAGACATACGAACGCCATGTTTCATTTTTCCACGGCGTCCGCTTAGCTTTTCATTGTCTTCCCTCACAGTGACTTCTACCCAGTGACACCCGTAAGAGTTCATTCTATCGCGACTGGCTCCTTAGCCCACGGGGTTGCAATTGCCCGAGATATCGGTCGCGCCCCGAGGGGGGTCACCTATCACAACCGCTTCACTGTTATTCAGTCAGAGTATAGCTCACCCACAGAGTCCACGAACTATAGATGCCTAATCATAACGACAGGGGACTCTGGGGCATTAAGACGGTGATAAAGACCGCACCCCAATCCGGCGCCGGGTTCTTATCGCGCCCGACAACCTACCTTCAGATCAAAAGAAAAGCTGTCTCTTTAAGTAATTTTTTGTCTTTCTTCACTTCTGTACACTGCCTTTTACGATTGTACATGCTTGAGAAAGTAACCACGACATTATTCCGAGGGCATGCCTCGAGGTGGCCGCCCGTCGCCAAATAGATTGGGACCAAAGTCCCATGGTTTCAAAAAATAGTTGTCCTGCCACCACGACTTAAATCATTACAACTTCGTCCTCGATGGCAGAAAACTGTAAGCGACGGGTCAACTTTTAGAAAAGTTCAATGAAAGTAATAGTCTTTTCAGTAAAATTTAAATCGGTAGTGAAAAAAGTAGAGAAAAGGAAAAAGACAGTATGAGAGACCCTTTTTTGATCGGGTTGTTTGTAAGCTTGGGACGTAGCGGAGGTGACGCGCGGTGCAGGTTGACGCAGCCGGGATGTGGTTCAGCGGGGGAGGGCCGCGGCAGAGCGGGAAACAGGTGCCAAAAGATCAGTAAAATAAAATGAATGGGTTGGGACTCTCAAAAAGTCCAAAAAACAAATGGGACGGGGGGATGGGACCATGTCGTACAGATTTGTGGGTCAATGGAGTTGGGGAAGGGTTATATCTGGACGATCGTTGGTCTCAGGTTTAAATTGCAATAAATCAATGAGATTGTTTTTCCCCTTTACAAGGGGCTTAAAAAATACTGATAAATTTTGGGTGTAAGGGAGATCGAAAAGCCTTGATTCCCGTGCGGGAAGGGGTGGGTTTGCATTATAAATCGGTGTCATCCTTGAAAAAAAATATATTTAATATTTATTCCCATTTATACAAAACCACCACTTATCGTCAAAAAGCTCCGATGAATCGAATGATCAAATGACTATTTAACCGTCTTTTCTCATTTACGTTGGATGGATTCTCATGGCTTCAGTTTCGAAAATTTTGGATAGAATACCATACTTATTAACCAAATTCTCCGGAGGATCCTCACCAAGTTCATATGCCTTCAACGGAATGCCTCCAGCGTAACGAACAGATGCAACGAGAGAACCACTCGTCTTCTGCGTCCAAGGCGAGTCCATCATTTCCATCTAGGAGAGAAACAATGATAAAGCCCCGAAAAGTCTTCAAGAATTGGCGACTGTCGAACCAATGCCTGTCTACGTCGCCTAATGCCGCCTCTCTCGACTAGAAGCTTCATGATGATTCCCGGCCTAATCATGACTTCGGCACCACCCTTAGAATGCTCCCGCCGAGAGCTCGAAAGTCCAAACAAACAGGAAATTACGGAACGATCCATTTGTGCAGGCCATTCTACAAGTTCGTCGACTACAAAAAATCACGTGACTAGGCCTTGGGTTGCAAAGAACACCACTCAGGGAAAAAGCCCAAATAAAAACTTGAATACCTCCAGGAGTAACCTCAGAGAAGAATAAAAAAAATCCAGCCACGGTGGACATCCAACTCACTTGATCCCTGTGGGGACACAATACTGCTCCACTCGGGGCGTCATTTTTTTCGGCGCAGTCGTATTTCGCCACTAGAGTGATACGCTTATTGTACAGAGTAAAGGAGTTGGGGTGAAGGATGCTGTATTGTTGATGTGTGAAAGGGAGACAATAGAATCAGAGAAAGCTATCGGACGTGAGCAGAAAGTGCGTCTTCTTTGACTTTACCATCCGAGAACAATGCGTATCTCTAGGATGACAAGTTGTTTCGCTATTTCGATTACGAAAAAGTACTGAAATGGCCATCCTCCACGGCCTTGCCTGTTACGGTATGCCATCTAAAGCAAAGAAGAAAAAATAAATGGAAACATTCCTCCACTTAACTTACGCTTTCACTCCTTCCCTACTTCCCACAACTCCAAACAAAACATAGCCTACTCTCTGCTAACCCTTCTCTCAATTCCTCCCCATGAAATTCGCTCAAGTCTCTTCCGTTCTCCTTCCCATCACTACCTCTTTCTATTCGTCCGAACTCCCAGAGTTCCCCATACCACCTTCCCTTTCCTTCACCAGACTATAGAGTCAAAGGCTTCGCTATATTACCTCATGCATCTCTCCAGTTCGAAACTTGCGTTACGAAACTTTCAAGGCTCTACATAGCGAAGGAACCTCGGTGAAAGAGACCCGTGATTCAATTTTTTAACCAACCAGTTAGGTTAATTTTTATGATTTAGTAGCCACCATCACTATTCTAGGGATCGCTCAAGAACTAAGTTCATCGGTCACAGACCGAAAACTGTTCTCTGCTAATAGCAAGTAACAGTAAAAAAAAGCCAACAAAAACACAACAAGAGCAAACGAAAGAAAATAGCTGATTACATTCACACCCTGTACTAATGCTCAGGTTTGAACTTTAAGCACCGACAAGAACAAATCAAGCCGCCAGCTAAATCATGAATTTATCTCACTTTTTTAGCAGGATTGGTCACTGAAAGTTCGATATGTCAAATCGTTACGCTAGTTAGATCCAACATATCCCCATCCTCATAATTTCCATGCTCAAAAGATGTATAGAGGACGTATTATCATGAAGTAGCAGTATTACGAGTGTTAGCTGCTGGTGCCTGTTATTTAACTTCAACTGAAAGCGCAACTGGTTTTTTTAAGACTGTTGAATCGACTCGTGTTTATTGATTGAGCATTAATCAATGAAAATGTTTCTGTTGATCAATAAATCCATAATTCTTACGAGCCCGTAATATGGGGGAGAGCGATCACTTCCAAATTAGCTATCATCATATTTTCTCCCCGGAAGGATAATTCCGTGTTGATCTCCTCTAAATATCCCTGGGGATTATAGTCTAGAGCAAGAATCAGTGGGCACGTTGAGGCAACTTAAATTATTTTTTTCTAAAAGACATTTGATGCTTAATTTAAAAGGCGAAAATGGAAACCGTAGCTTTTTCTCTTTCAAAGAGCCTCTCTCATTTTCCGCTTTCCGGTATGAAATCTTACTGATAGCGAGAATAGGACAACTTAAACAGCATATAAAGTTGGTATCCCCACTTTCCAAGTTAATTTTACCCCGCCATAAATACAAAGGAGCAAATTTATATACGTTAGAACTCAAAATTTAATCGGAGAAGGCAGTAATGTTCTCCATGCAACGATGTTTTAACATCAAAGACCAGCAAAATAGGAGATAATAGAAAGAAGTAACTTATATGACGTTATAAGTTTGTATTTGCTCCCATGTAACATGGCTCCCATTTGTAATTACTGTTAGCGTTCAATTGATACGCCAACTTCGGACTAATTTGGATTAACGGTAGAAGTGACACACTCGGTGGCCCAATTCTTTGATCAGAATAATGGAATTGTCCTGTAATGCTAAAAAAAATATCTTATGAGTAGGACCTCCGTCAATGCCGACGTATGTAATACTTGGCAGCAGCAATAGACTGATGAACATTGCTATAGAAATTAATCGCGTATACAACTTTAACTGCTTCCACAAATCCTTGTTCCAAGCTCAAAACCTAATATCTTCCTCTACTCAAACTCCTATACCATTACCAAATACCTGAAAACTCAATTAATTCCTCTTTTTCTCATTCAATCGTTGATTCATTACAGCTTTTTACAAGCTCACCAAATCTCCATCTCTTAATTCTTCTAGAAAAAGACACGTCTAACTCAAGTTTTCACCAAACTTTCCACTCATCTACGCGGAACCGACGATGGATTGAGACGGTCGGTTACTTAACGCCTCTCAAGTTTGTGACGGATTGGTTACAATAACATTTTTTCCATTCCTAAACTTTCCTACGAGAGCATTTCCACTTAATCAACTAAAAAGAGCTTAGTTAGGTGAAATGTTTTATCCGTCGGAAAAGGTGTTATGATTCCGAGTGTCAAATTTCTGAGCCCCGACTCCAACGGAATGTTGCGGTTTCAATTTCCAAACGGTTGAAGAGGAAGTGGGTATGGAACGAGAGGGATCACACAGCTGTGACCGGAGGCTGAACACAATCGTGCCTCCGGGCCACGTCGCCGTCTCGACCTATCTCCGACTTCCGGACCTTAATCCCGAACATTTCAGCTTATTTCCTGATCCTTCGAGCTAAATCCGAAAGGGTAGCAGATCTGATTATTCTGTCAATTTCTTCGCTTCCTCCGCCAAATCATCCACCATGTGATCGCCTCTCCCTGACTCGCGACCACTTCATTTATGGCGAAACTCGGTTTCGTTTATTCTGAAGGTGCCTTCAATAGTGAATAATGACGAGTTACATTACATTCCCATTCATTCACTTCAATGATCCTCGATCGCGGTGGCTAAGTTGGCCTTCATAACTTTGAGTCCTTCATTGTAATTTCCCTCTCCCAACATAAAAACCCACGAGTATGTGGAATTCCAAACGCAAGAAAAACCACAGAAAAAAGCAAAGCTCGTACGAGCATTTTGGAAGCTTATTTTTTTCGTTACTTGACTCTCTCTATGGTCAAAAGGGGGGGCACTGTTCAAAAAGATTCCAATATTTTGCCGACACTTGGCATAATGTACTATTTTCGTTATCAAAGGGAGTACGTAAATTATTTTTTTTAATCCCTTTTCTAGTATATAAAATCGATTTTACAACATAATATAGCGGCATTTCATGGCATTAATCAACCTCTAAGACCAAATTTCCCATCATAATTGGATAGTCTCATTTCCAGCGATATACAGGGAGCGGCATCATCATTCGCTAATTTTAAGGGTCAAGGAAACAAAAGTTTTTTATGTATCGTTATAATCATATTTTTCCCATATTCTTCAGCATGCATTTCAAGCATTGAAGTGTTGTGCATGTCAAGGTGAATATGATGGACAAACTTGTTTCATAACAGGATCGTATTTGAACCTCGCTTCCTGGCGCCAAATGCAAACCGGCAAATTATGCTGTCGCACCCTGTATTTGCTTCGAGAACCTCTCCCTATAATTATAATCACTCCAATACCAAATTTCCTCATAAATAGTTCGTTAAAATTGTTTGACGCCGAATAAGGGCCAGATATCTTTTAGGAATGAATCCTCAGTTAACTTATTTCATCAAAGAGAAAACATCTTCCGCAAAACCTATTTTAACGTGCTACACGTGCCGCCAATGAATCCATACTTTCATTCAATTTCCTAGAAATAAGTTCCAGCAGTTCTACCTTAATTTTAACGTGAATTTTAATTGAGGAATACTGTTAGATAGCATTTAGGCAGATATAGCGAGGTAATTATGGAAACGGTCCGCGAATACCAATGAGTTGGAGACCCTCCTACCACATTCAAATCCATATAAATTTTTCCCACCCAAACATACCTTGAGATTTTCAGCACACTGTTTTTATTTTTTTTCCCTCCGTCATTTTTTCCTCCGATTTTTTTCAAACCTTTCTTGCCATTCACTCCTCCCTGCTGCACCAACTGGAGATACCTACTTTTGTAAATAGTATTTCGCTCTTTTTGAAATGATTGACTGCATTTTTACTAACTCACCACCAACTCTCGCTTTACTCTGCATTTTGAAGTGTCGTGCCAACACTTGGTGCTTTTTGGCAGCATCTCTGACCAGCAAGGAATAAAGCTCTCACAATGCAAGGTTTTTTTCTCATTTTACTTAAGTTGACGTTAACGCAAAGGTTCCCTAAACAAAATACGTTGCTTGGTGTTTAATTAATATCTTTAAAAGTGACTTCAGTTGTCAGGGTTTGTGCAAAGATAATAAAATAAAGAACGGATAATACTCAGTGTCGTTGTTTCCAAGAAATTCACTATTATAATGTACGCTCCGGTATTTTATGTAAATTAATTGGCTCTAAAGGATAAAAATGCATAAATCAACTTTTTGGTGCTGTTAATAATTGGCTTTAATACTAATATACTTAGATAATATTGTTCATGTAGTGGTTAATTGCAAATAACAGAAGTACTAACTATTACTAATAATTGTAATAATTACTCTTACTAATGAAAACTAGTATAAATAATTAGCCTATTGTATTCAAGTTGATGTGGGAACACATTTGAATACATAATTTAGAGTACTTTTTATCTAAACTATTTTTAATACATATGGGAAAAATTTTAAATTCATAATTCAAAAAATGACTTTTATAAAACTACAGTCCAACCTTCAGTTATGAAATAGTTTTAATAGGTGTATAGAGAATACAGGTGATGTGCTCACGTACAGAGCAGAAGTTACTCGTAAAAATACCAAAAGGAAGAATTCATGATAAAAACCTGAGAAACCTGAGAAAAAAATGGCCAAAGTTTCAGGATTCACAGATTTTATTGCCGGGGAGAAATAGAACCTCTTAGCCATTTACACGGATTTGTCGGTTATCACCACGTGACTGGCCAGCCACGCAGGGATAGGTAAGATCTCGCTCCAAGCAAGCGAATAGCACAGAACATAGCCGCTAATCCGCATCAAAAAGCCACCTGGGCTACGACATATCCTGCACTCGCTCAAAAACTCCCGAATGTCTTCGCTCCGTTGACTTATCTTCTGGCCTCCTCTTGAGTTTCTCTCACTCTCTAACTTAGTGTTTCCTTAATCTCAAAAAGGCTCCATATCGGTGGTTAGCTAAGGGATCGATGAACCCAACAAGAATTGTACAGAACATTATCTCTTACTAGAGAACTAATTAAATCCATCAAGTGTGTCCCCAACCTAATCGCAGCGATCAAGTCGATCACAGGTTGCTTTTGAGAAAATCCACCGCCCAATCCAACGCTCTAGTAATGAGCTGGTTATAGCGGGTAAAGGTTTGAAAAATATTTGGCATGATTCCAAATTGGCAGCAGCCACCTGCACTCACAGTAATGCGATGACTTCAGGTAATGGAAAATTTCGCAACTGACATCAAAGTGAGGCTAATACGGTGAAACTCTTCCGCAGTGAAAAAGAATGATATTGCAAATTTCCACTTAATGACTTAATTTCTTCACTAGTTTCAATAATTCACATCATGAACAAGATTACAAAACGTGGTATAAAGTGATGACATTAATCTGGTTTTAGTAGCATAATCTCTTCCTTCATCAATAAAATAAATTTGACGGATGATGTAGTTTTAATAATAGCCAAGAACAATTGCGATGATAACGGGTAAGATATACGGGTACAGTTTCAGTTCCTTTAACGGCATTTTTAGCATTCTCAGTAAACGTTGTCTTTACGCTCCTTCCACGGGGAACTTTGAATTCTTTTTTAATCTATGCGTCCCACTCTTTAAACTTCATGAAAAATAATGATGTATTTCTGGATTCTTTTTCAAGAATTCCATTTCTAAGCAAATTTTCAATTACGTATATTCAGTTGCCTCGAATATTAATACATAGGATCCGAAGTCGAGTGATCTGCTTTTAAGTAAATACAACTCTTTTTAGCCTTCTTATCTTGAAAATCCTGCGACTTTACTGCGGACATACAATCCTGCGACTGCGACGAAAATCCTTTTATAAAAATTACAAACCACCCTCATAAGCTGTTAGAGGTCATGTTTTCTGAATTCTCGCGTCAAACAAATCCCGCTTGAATCTCTGGAAAAACTAGGCTTGTATTTATGGAGGAGGTAAAATTTTTAACTTGATCATTTCCCCTTACCCCAAAGCTGCGGTAAATCACGTCGTGTTCTTATAATTCAGCGCGACGCTCCCTTTTACAGTGGTCCTGCGAATCTCACAGCGGCCTCTGAGGTACCGTAAACCGTCCACTCGCGGGGACTCGGCCTCTCGTTTCCCCCTGGGACACCAGGGACAGGTTTTGGCTCTTTAACTATTACCGGACGAGGTTCTGCTCGCAAGGGGCACCCAGGACTTCCGTCGCTCACCATACGGGTACCGCGACGCACCAACGCGGAAATGGGACGATCGCTTGGAACTGCAACCGTTCACAAAGCCATACGAATCCTAATACATGTAAAGGGTCATTTCAATGAGGAAGAATTTTCTATGGGGAGAAGGTGAGAAGGTTTGGGCTCTCTTCACAATGTCCAATGTAGGGGAATGAAAGTCTCAGATATACTTATGTAAGATTGAAATCACTCACGAGTTCATATTCAATATCTTTATTTAATACTAACGGCCGAAAATATTTTAAATAGCAAATACTTTTCCATCTCTTAAGTTGTCTCACCATCACATCTTCACCCAGGAGTCCAAAGATAGGTTTCAAGCAGTTCTCCACTTTATATGTTTCTCAGTAAACGACTTAATTTTTTCCTTAGTCCTTATTTTGACATCTCTTATGATTTGCTTCATGTATTACATCTTGGTCTTTCTCGATAAATTTTTGCTCTCGCTATTATGCGTCATTGTTCCCAAGGGGTTTTTAATGATTCATCATTACCATGATTAATCAACAAATAGGGTTTCATTTTTTCATTTCCTATAAGCATCATCAGCATTCATCAATTCGAAGACGTTTTTGCTGCAGCTCTGCACTCTACTCTCCTTCGTGCTTGATTCCCACGTAAGTCTTTAATTCTACACCTTTAAATATTCTCGACATTTTCCATCCTCAGTCTTCCATGTTGAGTTTTCTCCTTCCAATCTTGTTTCCAAGAAAATATCGGGCGGCAAAATAAGCCCATCGGAGTCTGGCCACGCTGAGGTTTCATTGGGCATCTTTTCGCCCCTATTCTTCGTAAAACTTCATTGGTGGTTCTCCGTCCATTTATGAGGGTCGTTCATTAAGTCCTTAGAGAAAGATAGAAAAATAAATTTTTTTGTGTAAATTTTTTTTATTGCCCAACGTAATCTTCCTTTAACTCTATATACTTTTCCAAGCGTTTCTACAAATTTTTTAAGACGTCCAAAAGTAGGATTATGGACTTCGTCAAAATTAGGCATCTGTTTGGGCGATAACCTCCTCTTTCGACGTGAGCCGTTTTCCGCCGAGCAATTTTTTCGAGTCTGGAGATAATAAAAAGTCAATGGGGGCCAAATCCGGTGAATACGATGGATTTTGTAATAATTCGAACTTTAATTTCATAATTTTGGCCATCGGAATTGCGCAGGTGTGCACCCGTGTATTGTCTTGATGAAGGAGGATCTTTTTCTTTTTCAAATGAGGACGTTTTTTCTTGATTTCTTCATTCAGCCGGTGCAATAACGAAGCATAATACACTCCAGTTATTATTTTTCCTTTTACCAAATAATCGGTGTAAATGATTCCGCGTGCATCCCAAAAAACATTGGCCATCACCTTGCCGGCCTATTTCACCGTTTTCGCCTTCTTCGGACCCCGCTCGCTCAAAAAAAACCTATTGTTTTGATTATTCCTTTGTCTCCGGAGTGTAGTATTGTATCCATGTTTCATCCACAGTTATGTATTGACGCAGAAACTCGTCAGGGTTGCGACGGAAAAGCGCCAAAATAGCCTCATAGTTGACCACACAATTGCGTTTATTCTCCACTGAGAGCAAATGCGGCACTCATCTTGCCGAGATTTTTTTCATCCCCAATTTTTCAGGCCAAATTGAAAACACTGTACCATACGATATGACTGGGGCCTCAACTATTTTGCGCACTTTGATTCGTCAATCAGTCAAATCCATATCGTGGATTTTACCATTTAATTCGGGAGTAGTCACTTCCACTGAACGTTCTGAACGATGCTCACCTTATGTGGATGTACGGCCACGTTTGAACTCATTTACATAATTTTAAACAGTTGCAAATACAAAAGCAAATGTGCCATGAACTTCATCCAACACTGCTTTGATCTCTTTCGGTGTTAAGCCTTTAAATATAAATGTTTTATCACCGCTCGAAACTCACTTTTTTCCATTTTTATAAGTAAACAAAAGTTCTTTACTTTTATTGAAAATTAAAATGAAACCATTGTGATGTATATCACTGAGACTAACATCTGACTAGTGAGTAATGATTTTTACTAAAAAAACCATTTTCGATACTACGAGCGCCATTTCTTGGATTTTCTAAGGACTTATTGAACGACCCTCGTAATCTCCATCATTTTCCTACTACGCATTAAATTACACCGTGCTACGTGAGATTGGGAGAGGAAGAGGTTTAATTGAAATATTGCATAGTCTAATATGAGGAAGAGGGAGAAAAAATTGGTTAAAATCAACTAGCAAAATATTTAAATGACTCCTGACCACAAGCTTCCTGCGTAATTAAAATCTCTCTTTCATGAGCACGAAGCTACAAACAGCGAATGGAGATCGATTGAAAATTCCCCGCACATTATAAAACGCTACCCGCACGATTTTTATGCGGGCAGCCTGTGACATCTTTTAGGCTCCCCTGTCTCCCGTTTAATGGTCCGCATCCGCTCACGGAATGGCTTCCCCGAAGAGAGAAATTTTCGCGACGCGGAACCTTTCCCAGAACACCCGGAAACTAGAGCGAAGGGCTTCAACATGTTCTCTTGAGTCAAAACTTGACTCTTAAATGTAATCTCCGCGTCGAATCGTTTTTTTTTTAACGAGTGAGGCGCCTTCGCAGAATTTGGAGGCGACACCCAAGACTCGTCCCCATTCTTTATGCAAGGCATTATACACATGAAAATTCACAGAATGCGGAAGGCAGCCAAATCCTGTAAAGGCAATATTCATTTCAAAGTCTTAGCGCCAAAAAACCCGCCGGGACTAAGCGAGCAAGGACAGTACCTATATGACCTGAAGCGCGCATCATAATACCAGTTCTGAAGTCATTACCATCAGGAAAACTAATTAAAATGCGTTTTTGTTTCTCCACCCTCAATGTAAATAAGTTTTTATGCCATTGGATTAAGATTTTAAACTTTTAAATTGCTCCTGAATCGATTCGAGGAAATTCTTCGGGAAAAAAATCACCCAGCTTCAATCGAGCTTGGATCTCCCAAATCCTGGAAAAGCGTTTAAGTCACCTGGTACAATTACTGGGTAACATGTGGCCAGCAATTGGGAGATGAGGGTTGGAATTCGATCAAGTCACATGATATATTCATGCAAATTTCCACACTTATACGTTACATCCAGTGTTGGTAAAAGTACTGATAAAAAGTAACTGGGCTCAATTACAGTTACTTTATAAAAACGTAATCAATTACAAGTTCAAATTACAGATTTTAAAAAGTAATCGGTAAAATTACAGTTACAATTACAATTACTTCTTGTAAGATCGTCCACTTTATAGACACCTGGCAACTATTGAATGGTGCAGTAGAAATGTGGAAAAATTGAGTCGTAGAAATTGCTATAGCCTGCGATTTCACTAGCAATACTTACAATTATAATTGCTGAAACAACACAAGGGGTGTCATGTTTTGTACCCGTCATGATTAGGCTACAACATAAGGGTGGCTGAACCCAAGCAGGCAAATTAGGATCAGGGATTCGAAGTTGTCTGTAGGCCTAGGTAAATCAGTGAATAAGTACATGCGATGAAGTAAAATATGCAACTTAATGTGTACAAAATGGCCTACGGTTGGCAACACTGCACGGAAGGTCACGAGAGCAAGGGGATGCTACTTGACAATTCATGCGATTGCGAGATACGTCCTTGAACGCTTCCCTGTTCAAGCTTGTATAGCGGCCAGCGAAGCCGCCTGAAAATAATTAAAGTTTACATGGGAGCGAGTAAAGTATTCATCGCTTACAAGCAAGTAACGATTACGACGAAAGTAACGATTCCTCTTTCACCGTAAGAAGTAATTTACAAGTAAAAATTACATTTTATAAAAAGTATTTGTTACAAGTACAAATTACTGCAAAAGTACTCGTTACAAGTATTCCGATTACTTTTACTCGATTACTTACCAACACTGGTTATATCATACCCCCGAACGCGTGACTTAACACAATGTTCATTTTTACAATAATTGTTCACTCTTGAATTATTAATCCCTGCTCTGCAGTAGTACGGATGTCAACGATAATATGTGATCGACCTTCCTCTATTTTATGCCAACTTATGCTTGCGTATAAATATACTTTTCCATCTACGTTATAAACGTAAGGCGATGCAAGAACTTTCCAATTTTTCCTCATTAATGTAATAATCACATCAAATCAGAATTTTCACGGGACTTCAGAAAATATAACTTTAATCCGCATCTCTCATACTCTCACAGAGAAGCAATCATTTTTATTTCATTTTTCCGGCAGCCATCTTTCTGCTCTCCATCTGGCGAAAGATTGATTCTTAACCAAAGATATAAAATGTAATATTCATCCCTTCCATTCGTCTCGAGTGAGGAATGTGATATGCTATACATTCCACTGGACATTCTGTAATCTCATTTTTCCACAAGTTTACCACAACACTTAATAAAAACAGTAAGTATCAGATATTTTTTCATTTCGGCCTAAGTTTGGGCTTTTTTAAAACCATTTTCACTTTTACTTAGTCATTTTTGAGGTCAGTTCATTATAATAAAACCTTGAAAATGACTTTCTCAAAGTCAAGACCTGGGTCGGAAAATAAAAATTCTGTTCTCATTGCCGAGTTTTTTTGTCTTTTATTGTCAATATACAGTAACACTAAGTGACTTTAAATACCGTCACGTTAATTCAGATAGTTTCATGACTGCCAAATACGTAGCTACTTGTCATCAGTCAAATCCCATAAGCGACGCATGCTCAAGCAAGTTTGGCAGCAATAACGCGGCTAGATGACTTCGCTCTACACCTATCTGCCCCTTGCAAGTTAACGGTGCCTGTCTGATCTATGCCTCGCATTGAAAGTCTCCCCGTGCTCCACCTTCGTTCTTCATAGTCTTCGTCACTCAACTCCGAATACCTCCCCGTACCTCCTTCCTCCTCGATCAACCAAGCCATTCGCGAAGAGAGCTCAAGTCTAAGCCATCCATCGCCTTTCCAGCAACTCTCGATCCATCAGCTATCGGGGCTCCCGTACTCCACCAACATCCTCATTTTTCATCTCCTCTTCTTCTCTCGCCTTTGCCCGTCGAGGCAGCAGTAACCATTCTCTCCCCTCGGGATCGATTTTCCCTCCCGCTTGTTTTTCACTTTCGGATCCCTTAAGTACAAGCTTTTCTGAAGGTTTGTTCATTAATCTTGTCATCCAGTGCTCAAACGTCTTGTGTATGTATTGTACGTTTCTTTTCACACTTGTCACCGCATATCTTTCATTTCGATTCAATCTTACATCACGAACTCTTTGATCCTCAGGTGGACTGGATCAATCTGAGAAAAATCAATCAGTCAATTCTTTCAGTTTATTTTTCCCCAAAATGACGTCGACCCTAATCTTAACGAGCACCAACGCTTAGCCCTTCGATGTCTTCTGTATTTTCTCCCTGAATATAACTCCTTAGAGATCCACGTCTTCTTTCTCTCCACTTACTGGCTACGTAGTTACTCTTATACGAATAACCTCAGTTTTGTTGTTCTTCTGTTTCTTTTTGCACTCGATTTTCATCTTACTACTGCCATTATTCTTCCATTTTTCTCTATCTCATATTATCCATTACTTATTCGGTTACTTTAATACCATTAAATAATATAATTTATCGCATTGAAAATATATTCTTACCTTTCATTTTCAATGTCGGTCGGTTCAAAAAACCCACTTCTTCACTTCCTCATCTATATTTTTCGTTTCTACTTTTTCAGTAGATCTAGCACCTCCGTTTTTATTTCCGTCAGTCGTATTTTTTCACCACCGGCTGTATTTTTCTTTCCCATTGCTCCAATTTGTCCTCCTCTCCTACTGCTTTTCGTGTGTATTTATTGATTCGACATCATAATCCTTTCAGCAAATTCTTAACTAATAAATTATTTGGTATATTCTGATCCTCGGGAGTCAAGTATAAGCCAGTTCTTACTTTTTCTTTCTCCCTCAAGTAGATCCAACAACCAAACAAAAAAACGAAGAAAACGTCCGCGAAAAACCTTAAACAACTGAGTGAGTGGATTCATGCCAAGCTATCTTTTCCAGGAACAATGCAAAGCGAAACGCTGATTTTTCCTTTTACTTACACTTTTCTTCACGCATTCCCTACACAGTTATCCATGATTCAGCTAACAAGGATTCGCCACGATAACCTAGACAAGTTCCCATTCGAATGTTAACGTAATTTTCTCTCGCAAAGTCACTTACTTCTCTGTCCCTCCTGGTAAGTAGGTTATCTCTCCGCGAAAGAAAAACCCACTATTCCTTCCCCATCTTTCATTCTGAGACTGTAGCGGCCTTCGCTTCATTTCTTGTCTTACATCGATTTTTCATATCATTTACCCATGAGCCCTGAAAAACGAAGTTTCTTTAATACAGTGGTCACATGTGATAATATTTCATACTTTTCCATGAAAATAAAAGATGAGTCCAAGTTCCTGTTCTTGAGACGCTTGACTCGAGTCACATGGAAGGGCATCAAAGTATAACTGAAACGATGTTTCCTTCTCACTTTTCTCTCATCAAATTAAATAAATAAATCTTCATGGAATGTTACCAACCCTAGCTAATTTGTAAGAAGCAATTTAATCAGCTACATGCTATAAACAGCTTCTGCTCATGTGTGAAATTTACTATTAGGATACTGTGGGGGAAGGCAGGCCATATCACATAAACTTCATATTAACAAGAGTTCAAGATTGTTTGAATGGGTTTGAAATCATCCAATACCTCTTCTCAGAAGAGACTAAGTGATTCCTGCCAAAGCGCCATATTCCAAGTTTATCATGAATTCATCCCGATATCACAACATGTCTACAGCTTCCTTCATTTGTTTTTAAAATTCTCTCCTCCAGCCTATTCGCGATGTTGTCTCTCACGTGTTTCCTTTCCGATCCTCTCTCATTGTACCCTTCACGGCCACATTTATCTCCAATCTGCCTCATCGGCAGGCTCTCACAACTCTAAATATAACAAGCCGAAAGCTCTCATCTCGCCGCCTTGTTTTCCCATATCGTCCACTCGACGCAAACACTGCGTCTATTTTCGGATTTCCCGCAGTAAATAAACACTGTCTGTGATCATTTCCTCCTCAGTAACGTTTTAATGCCCACCTTCTGTTTTTATGGGCTCCTTCATGGCGATCGAGGCTATGGGTTGAAATACACAGGGAATTTATGCTATCGCTTTTCTAGCATTCCCCCAATTAAAATAACGAAGGCTATGATGAGGTCGAGTATGACGAGAAGAGAGGAAGCTAAAAATTGTGTCGTAAAACCTTAGCAATGACAATCCTTGCTTCGTCTGGGATTCAAGAAACACTAGTTAAATAATTGTAGTGTGATTGAACACTACGACTCACTCCTCCTGGGTTTTGATGCAAGTAGTCAGCAGCAACAGCTAATGATAATTAGGATATTTCTGATATTATTTACATAAAACTTGTTAAGTTACCCATAATCGACAACAAATGGATTACAATGACAATCAAATGATTCTGCGAACTTTATGTGATGTAATATGCTGTAGCTTTCGCGCAACACCAGAGTATTGTAGTCACTCCGCATGAATAGAATGGAGCTACAAACATATTAATGAGCACTGGAAATAATACAATCCCAGAATCCTCAAACAATAGTTTCAGTTTTCACTTTCTAGCCTTATTCCTTCCAATCCAGCCCCATCATACCTACAAGTCAATGGCACCGGTTACCTCGCCCTTCAACCGAGCATCCTTTACCCTTCCTCGTCAATTGAATTATCCTCCCTCCTTACGCTCCCAATTTTACCTTCCGCTTCCATATTTAGCCATTTCCCCGCCCTCTATTTCCGCATTCAGTTTCACCTTCATTCCTTAAATTACAGTTTCTTCGTATCCACCTTAAGGACGCCCTTCCATCCCCGTCAGGCACGCAATTTCACTAATGTTAGGTTCGCTCTGTCACGGGAAACCAAATTAATAGAAGTCCTATTGTATGAGATATTAACTTTACGTGTTCTTTTTGAGCTCTAAAGGCAAATAAATGATTTCCGATGCTTGCCTACTGCGCAAATGTTTGTCAGAATCTGACTCATCTTCCATCGTATCAATCTTCACACACTAGGTTTTGAATTAAGAAAAATTTTGGAGAAGGGCACACGGAGTTATACCCTTCAACATTAGAAATAATTTCTAGAGAATTCTAGCCATATACAGGGGATGCTTGATTCCGCGTAGACAGTCGACAGCGACAGTCAGCAGCGTTTTATGCTAGAATATCGGTCAAATTAATTGTCATATTCGAAAACGATCACTAGAAAATGAAAAGTTCTTAGTTGTATGATTTGTAAATACTTACGAATTCTATACATACAAAACTAAGAATTTCCCAAAAAATTGTTATAAAAATGCTTTTACCAGCCGCTCATTGTCACCAGAGTATCACAAATACCCTTTGGACGTGCAGATATAACTAAGGCAATGCATCACAAATGAAAGACAAGAAGTTATTCTACCATAAAAAGACAATGGACTTCTGTCCGAAAACTCGGGGTGAAAGACAAAGAAATATCTTGCATGCTAATGAAAATTCGATGGACTATAAAAAGGTCACATGTAACAGAGGTAGGTTTGTGGTTCAGCGGAAAAAAGTGAGAGATTATGAAAAAGGGTTGGTCATCTCAAGAACATCATTCCGGAGAGCAATGAAATACACTGTGTCTACTAGGAATTGGTTAACTAATTTGAGAAATAATTTGTTTATCGGAGGGAAGCTAACTATACAGAATGTAAAAAAGGCATGGGTGTGAGATTATTGCTTGAGAAGAAGAAGAGATTCGTAACGGCATCGAACAAGAAGGAAGAGCGGGCCAGGAATCCTCTTTTTAAAATCACTAATTCACAAAATGGCGCTACTAAGATCAAATTACAGAACAACTAGGGCTCAATAAAAATAATTGGAAAATTACAACAAAGTTATTATGATATTAAGATGAATATTACTCCTAACAAAAGAATACAAAAATTCATACGACTTCTTTAGAACATAAAAAAGGGAGGCTTTGCTTAATTATAGCGATACATCAGTTCAAATCAAATATCACTAAGACCACAAATGGAAGCATTTTCAAACATGCAAGGCTTACGGTGAAATGAGTGTAAATTATATCACTCAGCCTCTTTAGTAACGTTAAATCAACTCAATTGGTCCCGAATTCCCTGAATAAAAATGTAGTGATTTTAATTTTACGGGAACATCATGTGCGGAAGTATTCGAACCAATTTCCTGGCATCGATTGCTGTGAATGAAAAGGATTACTGAAGTGAAAGATTTTGAGTCACTCACAATAGATGAAATAGAACTGAATCATTATGATTTACACCTTGAGATCGTTAACAAAGACAAGAATTTATGGCGGTATCTAAGCGGTAAAGTGCAGGGAACAAAAGACATAAATGGAATCAATGAAAAGGGAAGGCTACATTAAAAGAGCAATAAATTAACGAATAAAGTGAATAACACCAGAGAATAATTGGGGTTCAAACGATGAGGGACGTTAAGAGGGAAAGCTATGGAGAGGATCGTAATGATTTGTCAGTGATTTAAAAAAGAAGGCTGCCCAAAATGCACAGGGATTTTTTTCATTAACATTTTTCTACAAAACATTTTCCACATTTGCCCATTCTGTTTGAAGCTTGACGGACATACAATCTTTAAGGATTGAGTCACCGTTACCCATTTTTGAACTTTTTTAGCTAATTCCATTCTTAAATATTGTTGCGTGCGGCGTCCACTTTTTCACACCATTGCATTGTTTCCTTATTCGATCGACCCTCTCCCCTGCACGTGCTCTCGCCGCAATCACTTCGCAACCCATCCCACTCCCTCTCATCCTTCCGCCTGTACTTATTCCATCCTCATCCAACCTAACAATTCCCTTTCCACCAATTCCCTCCTCAGGCCCCTCATAGCGGAATCTGACCCCAAATGCCCCCGTGGCTCCGCTAGGGGGATTTTGACCCTTCCGGATAGCCTGAAGCGGAGAGGTTTCCTCCCCGTTCATTGAGAGCAGCAGAGGCTGCGTCAGATGCGCCTGAAGGATGGGCGTTCGATGCCCAAGCCACTGAATAATTAATTCAACGACCTTAGGGTAAGATGAGGGAAAGGGTTTACGAGGAGGGACAGGACGGACGGGGATGCTGAGGATGAGAGATAGAGAGAGATGAGAAAAGAAGAAAGGCTACAGCTGCACCACTAGAGGAGACGGAAGACTCGTCGTATGGAAATGCGGCGTCCACTAGCATTCGAATGCATTTAAATGAGTGCAAAATGAATCTCGGGCTCAGATTGAAATGAAGTCTGCCCTTTGTAAAGAAAAAGAGAGAAAGAAAGGGTAAGTGAAATATTTGCATTTATTGACCGACAACCTTACTGGAGCTCGTTTCTCATTAAGTACCATAAGACAGTGCCCATGTTCTATTTCCTACTCTTACCGAGCCTACTTATCACGGAAAACCCCTTGTCGCACACAGCGCTTGCACACAGTAAGTCAAATTGTTGCGTGGCATTTACTTTCGGAAATTTCTATGACACGTTTACAACTTTTTGAAAACATGATGACTACGACAGGAATTTTAATGAGTTTGACAGTCTCGCAAAGAAAACTTTAACAAAGACCCTCCACTCTCGAGAAAATTACACGAAGGACTTTCCAAGGGCCAATCATTCTTTTGGTGGGGTGAAAATATTTACGGCCTCTTTTCTACGGATTTAAATTACCTAGCCTCCTGATACCTTCTCACGAGCAAAAGTATTGTTGCCAGCGCATCTCCGCTAATGATTTGTCAGGAATTTGAAAGACCACCTTTTTCCGGTTGTTTTCATAAACTCCTTCTCGCCGAACTTAAAAAAAAAAAATATGGGCATAACGATGACAGAGGATCAACAATGTCAAGTGGCCTCTAACAGCAAAACCTAATCTCTCCGGCGAAAACCGTGTCTATGCGAAGAATTTTGGATAAGCCGAAGAACATTCCTCTCTCGAAAACGCAAAACACCAGTCGAGTTGATAAAAATGAAATTCCAACCACTTTTCAAAATCACAAACTTCATCCTTTTAAGCTTTTTAAACCACAAAGCTCGCCTGCTTGCCAAGAACCCACCGCCGTTAAGAAAATGGAAGGCCGTAAACATGACTGCTTGACGCCGTCGAGAGAATCCCCCCATGATTACACCCTGATGACGCAGAGACGCGGAAATTGGAATGGAGAGAATGTTTTTCAAAAGTAGACGTCCAATTTATCAATTTAATTGAGCTACTGGATGATACAAGATGTACTCAACTGTTCAGAAAGGAATTTTTGTACCAGCAGAAGGTTAGCTAAGTAATTAAGCATGTAAATCCCTTATGTGATACAATATTACTATCACCATAAATAAATAACTGACTGAAAGTAGCGTGTAATGCAAATTTAAGAGTATATTAACTTCCAGAGATAATTTTCACCCAGCTTTTTTTCCAATGTCATTTACTCTAAGCTCATCCTCAACTACCGTACAGATTAAAAATTTTGGCCTTTCAATTGGTGAGATTTCAATTCGGGTTTTCTAGGAAAATATTTTTGATCCGAAAATAAGAAATTCTCTTTAATGAGACTACTTCATTACAATTCTTAGATGAAATATAGTAATACGTTGCCTTTTCCATTGCATCGAAATTAATCAGCTAAGTTGAAAACTGTGGATAGGACTACTTTTATATGCTTAGAGCTAAGAATTTGAAATCTTCTGCTGCTGGAATAATTTTTAGGTGGCATCAAACAAGAAGAGCATTTCTGACTTCAGTGGTAAATAAGTTACTTGTCAAGAAACCACTGAGATGCACTCTACGATTTATCGGCTGATATTTGAAATTCTTACTCATAGTTACTAACCACTAACATCACCACAATCGAGAACCCAGGAGCAAGAAGGGGGCTGAATCGCCCCATCTTCTTGGCTCCCTATCGATTAACACTTGAAAGGGAGATGTATCCAGAGTACTTACTCTCAGCATCTACAAATAACAGGTCATAGCGGTCATCTCCATTCTGTTCATCGTGTTGTCTACCATCGCGCTCACTCTGAACACCATACCGAGCCTCCAGGTGGTGGACGAAAAAGGAAACCAGGTGGACAACCCCCAGCTGGCCATGATCGAAGCCGTGTGCATCACATGGTTCACCCTCGAATATGTCCTGAGATTCAGCGCCTCGCCCGACAAGTGGAAGTTCTTCAAGGGCGGTCTCAACGTGATAGATCTCCTAGCCATCCTACCCTACTTCGTCTCCCTCTTCCTCCTCGAGACCAATAAGAACGCCACGGACCAGTTCCAAGACGTCCGCAGGGTCGTGCAGATCTTCCGTATCATGAGGATATTGAGGATCCTCAAGCTGGCGAGGCACTCGACCGGACTCCAGTCCCTAGGATTCACGCTCAGGAACTCGTACAAGGAACTCGGACTGCTCATGCTCTTCCTCGCCATGGGCGTGCTCATATTCTCGTCGCTAGCGTATTTCGCGGAGAAGGAGGAGACGGGAACAAAGTTCATTTCCATTCCGGAGACGTTCTGGTGGGCGGGGATCACGATGACCACGGTGGGATACGGGGATATCTACCCGACCACTCCTCTGGGAAAAGTGATAGGCAGTGTGTGCTGCATCTGCGGGGTTCTGGTCATCGCACTCCCCATTCCCATCATCGTCAATAACTTCGCCGAGTTCTACAAGAACCAGATGAGGAGGGAGAAAGCCCTCAAGCGCAGGGAGGCCCTTGAGAGGGCCAAGAGGGAGGGGTCCATCGTGTCCTTCCACCACGTCAATCTCCGGGACGCGTTCGCCAAGAGTATGGACCTCATCGACGTCATAGTGGACGCTGGTGAGTACGAAATTTTCTCGACTCTCCACAGAATCTTCTTGTAAAAATTTGCATCCGCCGGTGGGGACACAGGATCGACTTCGACCGGTCGAAGAGAGAAACCTGAGTGCCCGCCGGTTCCGGTCAGTCCGGTGGTAGATTTTAGAACTTAATTTTTTTCATTTTGTACATTTTTATGCTTAATCTGGAACGACTGATTTGTTCATGCTGGCACAATGCTTCAATTTAAGTCCACCCTCACCTCTTAAATGATCACTCCAACTTGTCGAAAGTGTGCATAAGGGATTATGAAATATAGAACGCGGTTCCACTCCAACACTAATCTTAGCAAGGAATTGCGATCAGTCTCAGCTCAGTCCAATTTGACACACACATTCAACTCACACGGACTGAATAGTTTATGACTTTCAAATAGCATGTCGATAAAAACGCTCCTAACACATCGACTTTAACCTCCTTCGGTTCTGTTTGACTTCCGAAAATTTAGAAGCTATAGTTTTCAAAATTGAGATATCACAAGTTATTACAACCTATGTGAAGAGTGGACATGGCTCAATGGACTCTTTGGGAAAACGACGAATAAGTATTGATGACCACTCTACAGTGATGATACAGAAAACTTGTGTTCCAAAGCTATGATCATTGGTTCGCCTCGTTTATCATCAAATCCGATCTAGTCTGGCCGGCCTGAGATATCGAACTGACTGGTTCTAACTCCGCATAGTAGAACTTGGATGGATCCCTTAGTTGTTTAGTCTTATATTGGAATGACTAGAACTATTAAAAACGCATAAAAAATGCATAAACAAAAGTGTACTGATTATGATAAAAAGATATAATCTAATCAATAAAACATATATTCATAATATTTTTCTCGGAGCGATCCTGGTTAAAGAAAACATAATGAAAATAGGCCATTTACAACTGATATATACGACCATACTCTTCTAATACTCATACAGTTAGCCATAATTTCCCTATCTTTTCCTCGGTAGAGGCATTTTGCGATGGACCGAGGACTTATGTTTTCACAGTGTGTGGAACTTTTTCGGACGGAGAAAATGGCTGTCTTTGAAATTCTCACGAATGCGTCGATATAACTCGCTAATACATTCAGTTTCTTTACTAATTATTGTCAATTTAGGAATAACAAGAGAGTTGATGGCGGTTTCCAAATGCTCGACATTTAGGTCATGGAATTCTCATATGTCACATTTTGGTTGAATGACTCACTGAGTATAATAAGCGAGGAACTGTTCAATAAAAGTCCGACACTTCATTATAGGAAATGTATACGCTGTACTGATTCACTGATCGTTATACATTGATAATTATTCACCAAGGATTGATCGGTCGTGGTTACCATTTCCACAGTGCTTTACTTAAGAACATAATTTATGAAATTATTTATGACGAAATTCACAATTGTGCTTAGATTAAATCAAGAGAACATAAATTGAGGTCCGCAAAATCTGGAGAATAAATAGAGTGAGCACTTTTCCGAGAAGCCGTTCTCGTGGCCCAACGGAAATGCTTTGCATGCATGCTATATCCTTGAGCTACTTGATTGAAAGTTTTTTTATAAATAAAAGAACTTGACCAGTGGTAAGTATATCTTATAAATATTGTTCTACAAAAACCAGCTGTATTGCCTAAATTAGCAAGGCTTTTTTGATAAAATGCTAGCATTAATATTTTTATTTTTAATTCTATTTTCTGTTAATCCTATTATCTTCGGCTGTATGATGAAATGGATGTTTCTTATTTTACAGGATACTTGTTCGGAGAACTTTTCTGTATTTTTCAGCATGCAATTACTGATTAATTATTATTTTTTTCTGCAGATATGTATCCCGAGCTCTTCGTCACTTTGCATTAACAAAGAATATTTACCATTGCAGAATACACGTTATACAACAGTGATTTCACCAAAATACCAATAATGACATGTATCTCAGCAGAGTACCTAATTATTTAATGAACTGTCTACATTATTGGGTATCATGCATGTTTTCCAACGATATAATTTTTTAGTAGAATAACATTTTACAATCCCATGCGAAAAATTATTTAAAGAAATTTTAAACTTGGTATCTCACATGAATTGATATTTTAAAAGTTCAGTCACGCTTGATTGTCAGTTAAAATATATAAATCTAGCCTCAATGGCTGCCTCATTTTACACATAGTTTAAATATTCCAAGGACTTCATTAATATCAACTGCACAGCCACATGGAAAAACAATTCAGTAGAAATAATGAATCTCCGATGTCTTATTTTACTTCATTGTCTTCGCCAGGGTGAAGCATAAAAAGTGTGTCCTTCCTCGAAAATTCTGTTTTCATTGATGTTCAGTGCAAGAAAGCTCCAATACTTCAGCCATTTTGTATTAGTATTTTAGTACCTACAGTTATTTGGAGATAGATGAGGTTCTAAGACAGATAAAATCATTAGTATTATTTCCATAAAACTGGAATATGTATCAGACTTTATGAAAAGCACCAAACATCATACATCATGGTCAGAAACGAAATTACATCGGGGAGAAAATGTCACTAGGTTGCGCTCATCCGAAGGAATGACGCTATAAAGCAAAGGCCGCATGAGTGCCAGAGGACATCCCATTTAAACAAGAGGCAAAGGCAGTCTCTAGAATCACGATAGGGTGCAACCAAACTTTTCTTCCCACCCTGGAGAAAATCCTATGAGCTCCAACCCTGAGGCTGGCGCTTATATGAAACTCATTTACCACCGTAGACTCCCACGCGTAACTAACATGCATCACATCCGGGAGATGCGCTATCTACGCCGCATGAATCTGAAAAGGAGAAAGGGGCGGGGCATCACCTCACGTAAAAAAACCACCTCGGGGCGAGGCGCTGCAGACAAGGCCCATTAAAAAGAGGTCAAAGTCGGGCGGAGGATTGTTACTTTGGGGGAGGGGGAAGGGATGGCGAGGGTGGGATAAGGACCGAGGAGGGCGGAATAGGAACTACCGCCTCGAAGGGAGGAAAGGAAATAAGACGGAACAGACCTGAACCACCGCTTTCCAACCAGAAGTCGTGGTTCACGAATTGAAAGCTGCCAAAAAGACCTGTTTGTAGGACAAATCTACCCCGAATTATCGCTCATTTTCAATGAGGTTCCAATGCCTCACCATCAAAGGTAGCGTTCGTTGATAAAACTTGGTGCCACGCCTGAGTTCATATACGGAAATGTACTCGAAGAATCTGCTCTAAAATAAACTTATCCTAAGAAAAGAGAAACTCTAATTACTCGCTATAAGTGCCTTTCTTTTTATTCGAACCGATTTTCTTGACTCCGACTTTATAAGATTAGCGTCCAGTAATAGTTCACCAAATACGTTATGTTTAAGTTACCTAATACCATCGTGTCCAATTTACTTTATCGTGCCCAATTTGTCTGTTTTACCGCATGTAAGCAGCAGGCAAAATGTTGTCGTGGCAAATTTTATGAGGTTGTCTCATTTCATGCCACGGGGATGCTCAAGCGAATCTTATTAGCATTGCCCATCGCAGGGTATGGTTTTAATATACCTACTTCGAGGGATTTTGGTGTAGTTAGGGCAAGTTTCTCTCCAGAGAATTACATTTATGTCGATGCTTCATCTTTTGTGGAATGCCCTATTTTTGTCCTTTTCCGTACCATAAACATTCAAGGAACCTTACATTCTTACTTCATCATGCAAACTGATTCTTCAAGAAAACATTATGAACCAAATGAACATTTATTTAGATTCACGATTTCCTCTGGTCGCTTATATCACTAACAAGATAGACGCCCGCAGTTTCAATTTTCAGTTGCCATAACTAGGCCTGTAATAGCTATTTCGATTTAATTTGATAATTTTTTTCAGAAAATCGTGAAAGCAGAATTGAAAAAGCTGGATATTAATTTTTTAGCAAACTGCGGCACTAAAATTCATCCCTGACCCGGTTTTCCAGTGAAGGAGGGCAAAGAATGTAATTTCGGAGTCCTTCCGGTTTATTCACACCTCCCGGAAACCACCCGGAAAAGTGAGCGAGGAAGAAATGGATTCCAAGTCTTTCTCTACCCATGACCTGCAAATAAATTTAAAGCGAAATAAATTGACACAGAGTGAGGGCACTTTTTTTGAAGAGGGAAACGACTTTCTGCATATTTATACCGTCCAAAAGCGATGCTCCTCGCGAGAGAACCTGGTTGGAGCATGCATAATTCAACAATAAGGCCATAATAGCGGCGATTTATATGGATCAGGAATCTCCCTAATATTCCTCGGGAATGAGTGAATTAAAATGGATTGTATCGCGATCTCACTATTTTAAGCCAATAGAGAGTTTCCAATGCTTTCGTTAACTTCAATTCGGCTCTTGGGATCTGGCTAATTCCTTTCTTTTGATACCATTTAAACATAGAGAAAGTAATGGATAGTAGAAGAACTCTTCGCTGGCAATAACTTTCGGCTACTATTGTTAATTCCGAAACTAGATTATTTGTCAATGGAATGATTCCCACAAAATAACTTGAAAGTAAATAAGGATTTGAGGGCTTGACACGAGAGTTCTTGTTATGAATCCAACTGTATACATTTCGACACGATAAAATTACTGCTTTCATTAGCGGGTGAACAGTGGTCTAAGATCCTATATCATGTGTAAGTTTAAAATGTTCAGTTTTCACAAAGTATTTTTCAGTATTCTTATACCCTCCACAGAAAGCCTAATGCATCTATGTCTGTTATACCACATAAAGAGGAGCATATTAGCAATTTTATATACTGGAATTAGTCAAGTATCATCATCAACTAAACAATTCATGTCCAGTTGAATAATTAACCGATGTTTAGAAGTCACAAATGTTTTCTACGGGTTAAAAGTTTATCCTCGGCCTCAGAAGACCAAATCTTAAATCAATCTGCTCATTTTAAAATCGATTTTTTTCCGCCCACAGAATACTCTCAGTACTATGTACCTACAGATACATAGCCCCTAAATTTTCAATAGGATATTCATTGCTTTTAGTAAAATTCCCGGCGGTGAGCTTAACACCATGTAGCCTCTTAAGGTAAAGAAGAAAAACAAACAACTTTGTTGATTCGCTTTTGAATTCAGATATTACATACCAAGATTTTAACAAAAAATCACCCAAGCCCATGACCTAAACTATTAGAAGTTGGTTGCGTGAAACAATAATTCATCAGTGACATTCATTGATAACTATATTTATCTTTCTCCTCGTAGTTTTTACTTGGCTTTGTCTCTCTTCCTTCATCCAAAATCGTAAAGTAGTTTTAGATGTAACTTAAATTGCTCGCCGAGTTTAATTACGTCGAAAGAACGAGAGATCTGGCCACTATAAAAATGTAAGCAAGGCCATACCTCCTCTCCGACTTAATTGCATCCTTTTGGTCTTTGGCGACCGGAAGGACGTCTTCAGCAAGCGAGCTAGTGTCAGGTCAGAGGCCCCACGGTCGCATTTGGCCCTGCGTGATCGTTTTCCCACGACAAACGGAGGAAACTTCGTCATTTACGAGGAAATCGAAATGCCCCTAGGACACCATTTCGTCTGTCACCCGTCGACCAAAAGGCTCGCTCCCCAATTGTCCTTCCTACCCTTGTTTACATTCCCCAAACAGCGCACAGCCTCCCCGAAAAACCCATACTTCTTCCTCCCCGCCTCCGAATGCCCCAGTTCCCAGCCCATCCCATCTCTTCTGGTCCATTTCTCCGCTTTCTCTTTTGCCTTTGCGACCGTCGTGCTCTGTTTATTTCCCCAGCAGCAGCGTCGCGTCACGCGGAGTATATTTAGCGCCGCGCCCGCAGCTTCGGAGGAAGCTCTGGGGAACCCTGTCAATGCCGACTCTCCCTTGTGCCTCTTCGCGGGATTCCCCGGCGGGTCCCGGCAACGACCGCGACTGTCGCCCGGCTCGTCCCAGTGCTGCTCCGCCGCATTCGCTCAATTTTTTCCACTGCCCTCCTTCCGTCTTGTGTGTGTTGATAGGATAAATATGTTAAGGATGGGCAATAACATGAGACTGTTTTGGGCTCGAGCCCCAAGGAACAATTTTCCCCGAAGCCAGAAAGAATATACCGTTACGCACTATCCAGTGAGCCGCCGCACAGGAGTGTGGCAGGGAGTGTGAAGACACCAGAAATGAAAAATGACAAATAGTAAAAAGGAATTAGAAAAACTAACGAGATAAATGTGTTTTGAGTGATAAGTCCCTCGATCTGTTAGCAGGGAACGTGAATTGTGTTGGGAAAAGAGAAATTCTTTAAAAAATTGTTCGAGAGGGTAACTCTTTACATCATGCTATTACCTATATGTATTTTTAAGTAAATATAGATGTACAATATATACATGTCTTCACGGATAGCCCTAAAAGCCGCCGCAATGGCTTGCAGTGGGGGTTGTGAAGACATAATTCCAGAGAAAGGGATGGAATAGGTTTGGGTGAGGGTAGCTTCATCTCTATTTGTTGTACCTTTGAATTTTGAGGAAGAATGAATAAATCTTTAACACACAATTCATGATATTTTACGGGATTTGGGTGAAGATTTTCTAGTCGTAAAAATTGTTTACTAAGTTAATTAGGCTCAGGCGAGTTACTTCATCATTTAAGATTATATCCAGAGTGATTACAGATCATTCATGGCGATTCAGGTGAATCAGTTCAACATAGCATCCCTCAAGTTAAACCGCTGTTGCCGGTCCAACAGATGTAGAGGGGGAGTAAAGTAATTCCCTCAGTTTCAACCTGAAACTCATGAGACCGGAATTTTCATAGTATACTTGGCCCTTCGTGTAATTCAGTCTGTCCATATAAATACTTTACCAGTGTACAAGCTCATAAGCATCTTCTCACATTTTAGCGCATAAACATCCATCTGAAAACTAAGATAATTTCAAAAATATCATCTCGATGATTTCAGGACTCACTTCGTTTAAGTTGCGCATATCTAATGATTTGTACCATGAACATTTCCGTTAATGCTTAATCCCCACCTAAAGTGTCCCCATGGTAGTGGACCCAAATATTTCCCCTTTTTAAAGTAAATATCCATATATTTAATCAAACCCAGTTAAAATGATGGCAATATGAACAACTACTTACTTAGCTATCTCTCAACTTCCACGTGCAGGCCATCTTCACGCAGCGACTACAGTACGACAGGCACCTCGGAAAAAATGAAAACCACGAGTCCTGGTGGACATTTTGGAGGTTATTATAGGATCCCTGGGAGAGCGTGGGTGGTTTGAGGTGGCGTGGTGGAGGATCCGGTGAGAGACGGAATGGGGGGGATATTTTCCCTCCTCTTCCCGACCTTCGGGGGAGTAATGATCCGCAGCATTTCAACCTTCAAGCCGTTGGCATTTCCTAATTCGCCAAGATTTATGGCCCCTCTCCAGAAGACACCCTGTTTCCTTGCTCGTAAAGGCGTGAGGAAGGTCTTCATGTCGTGAATGAGTAACTTCTGATATCTCCACCGATTGCATTCGTTCCCAGAAAACCTGGACCTCACTGATAGCAAATAGCAGCAATCGTTGTAACATGCACTTCTTTTATCCGAATAATTTTACCAATGAAACAGAATCAACTTTCATATTCTTGGTTCCGAGACACTTCTATGTTGTAGCATGGCATTATTACAAAAAAATAAAAGTATCTCAAGGATATTATTAGTCTTCTAAAGAAATTGGAATAAACTAATCGAGTTTAGAAACTCGAAGCTGTTTTTCTGACTTGAGAAAGAGCTACAATGAGCGAGAGCAATCTCTCTTATTGTAAGGGATAGAAACTATTAGTTTATGGTACATGGCGGGGTTAGTGGAAGTGTTTTAGTGGAAGCGTTTCACTGTGATGAAAAAAATCCAACTAGGTTTTTCCACAAATTTTTACTGAAGTATGGTCCCAGGTTACGAAGTATGACCAATTAAGACCTAATGACGATGCAACGCAATGAAGCCCAAGTGTACTTCAATAAAAATCAGTGGAAAACCAATCAGTTAAATCTCCTCATTAAATCAACAATCCAGAAAAGATTATCGTTCATCATAAAGTCTGTATAACGATGATAAAACTTTGCTTTCAAGATTCAAAACTAATTATGTTTTCAGATCCAATTTTAATGAAAAAAGATTCGCAGCAGTCATCATTCAGCTATGTTAGCACTATTGTCAATTAGGGTCTACAGTAAGCTACAATGCTGTCTTGTTCTATGCTCCATGCACAGTGTTAATTAATACTATTATAACAGCGATGCAGCGTGTATCAGGTTTTACCTAGGCGAAATGTTCTCTTAAAATGATAAGTTATTTCGGACTACGTCAACGGTTATATTTTCTAAGGTTTACTGCCTTGGCCGAGTCTCCTCGCTAAACTATTGAATATTTACTATGAGCATTCCGCGGTAGGAAATGCTAGAAAAATTACCTTTCTTACAGACCTCTTCCTCACTGAGTAAGATTGGCGAGAGTATTATAGGAAATCATTCCGAAGATAACTAGCCTTTTCAATAAATAATATAGCACCACTCGAGCAAGCTCCTTGCGATACTAGGTCTCCATATCCTGGGAAGACACATACGCAATATCCAAGCATTCTACTCCATAATTCCGAGTCTAAGGTTCGAACACGTTCTTTGGCGTAAGCCGAGTGTTTTCATGACCATCATGATCGTACCACGGAAACAAAGCTTGAATTAGGGATGACAATCAACTTCCTTGCGGCAGTCTCACCGCTGATCGTTGTAAAACAGCGTGGAAGCATTTCAGCTGAGCTCACGCCTCGAACTCCCTCTTCTATTATCCCACACAAGGTAGTAAATTATATGAGCATACGCTAGAATGATCAATGGAAGCGACTAAGTAAAGCGCGTATTTTGTCATCGTCTCTGTCTACTCTTCCCAGATCTTTATTAAAAGAATATTAAATTAACAATCAATTCTGATTGATATATTATTTTACTCCCACACTATATCTGCTGAACATTACTCCATCAAAACACATCCAACTTGCCATCTTTTCCCATTCCAAATTCTTTTTCAATATTTCCCTAAGTGGCTAGTAAATTCTCACACTCCCCGTACGGTTAATATTAATATTGAGTTTGCAGAAGCATAGCATACATGAAATGATATTTTTGAATTGGAAATCATAAAAAGGTTTTTATTTTGGAATTTCCAAGAATACGCGTGGATTCATGAGCTAGGAGCTCCAAATTGAGCTATAATCTCGTTAGCCGAAGTTTACATTGAAGTGATTTATACTCACAACCAATGGAGGGACACAGAAAGCAAGTGGATAAAGAAAAGCACAGTATACTACAAAAATTTTTAATTTTCAGTCAAGATAATGAAACTAAATTACCACTCTTTGCCATTTATATTTTAACAGATCTTTCTTTAGATGTCTAACAGAATTACTCCTCATTTCATCGGCCGTTTTCAATGATGACGGATAAGGGCGGATAAAGATAATAAGTGATTCTAGAAAAAAACAATAACAATGAACACGAGCCAGCGAGAAAGAGATCTGCCACAAACACCTCGTAAACAAGGCAACACATTATTTGTTTTCCTCGGGATCTCTCCCTTTACAAACACTCGTGTAAGTACGCTCCATATGCTGGCGTTGGTAGAATTTTCTAGGAGGTATACCTGCAGCCTCTTCTAATGATGCGGTAAATACCACAAATGTTTTCTTTCGTTTTATAAAATGGAGTAATACGTAGTATTTTATCGCTGTAAATACATCTCGATAGCCAGTTTTTTTGCAAAAAAGCATTTAACTCATGAGGATGAGGAAATCGCTTCTCTCCCGGTCCTCGACAAATGACGCGCTACTTCCAATGATTGAAATTCTATTAAGATGGAACTCCACCATTCACTTCAAACACCACCATTAAGATCTATGAAGGACGCTAATTTCAAGTCATTGATTTGCATTAACTAAAAATTGACGGCACTTTCAAGCCATGCACCATCCCAGCGACATTAAGGTCATGATTTCCAAACTCACAAGCCGTGAACACCGTTTTTTCACAGGTTCAACTTGAAAAAACCAGGACATTAATGCGATTAAAAGAGAAATATGGGAAAATTTATTCCTTCAGCCACTCCTGAGTGCAACTTTTGCGAAGCACTATTAAGCGTGGATTCTTCCATTACATTAAATGGCATTAAAGCAGAGACACAAATGTAATTCATTTGCAGAGTTATTAGGAAATCACATCTATTTGGAGAAAAACACAAGTTGATAAAGGAAAAGATAAGATTTTGTATTGAAGATGAAGATCTATCTGGACCTCTTCCACTTTGGCTCATCAGATGATGACGTTTTGCAGGAATTCCACCTTGCTTCTTCAGGTCAGAAGCGTTTGAAATGTCCTCAAAGCACTTCGCCGGTAATCTTTTTCATTTGTTTTGACTGACGATGTCGCGAGTGAACCTCTAATTCTCGCGATATGATCTGAGCAAAATCAAACAGGTCCGCGGGCGGCGACAACAATCCCTCCCCTTGTGGGAGCGCGGAACTTTTTGGCGCTCTTCCCCTCCCTCACCTTCTCCTCCTCTTCTGCCCCCTCCTCCTTTCCCATTTCGCCACCCAAGGACCCCCTCTTTCCGCCTCCACACAGACACAAACCACTCCCTTAACCCCCTCCTCTAACACCCTTTTCGGCTGGAGTGCCACGCGTATCGATTTTAAAGGGCGAGAAGTAGGGCGAAAGGGAGGACGGTTGGATAAAGTGGGGAGAGGGGGAACAGAGCGAAAGGGTAGGGTAGAAAGGGCATGGTTGGTGGGCAGGGAATGTTTAGAGTAGACCAGAGGGTTTGAAGTGGTGGGGAGTGAGGGGGGAGAGCATTTGAGGTGGACGTTCCGACGAGGGGAAGGGGGCATACTGAATAGGGAACATGACTGGATATTTGGTGGGCGTGCATGTGCATTCGAGTGGCATCAGCGTGCAAGTGCATTGTGCGTTACTCTGCCACTTCTCCCCCTGCCGCAATCTAAAAATTAGTTTCCCACGGGGGCGATCCTTGGCCAGTCTCTTCATTTATTTTTGCAGCATTCCTTTAATCACTGTCCGTATTAGTACTGAAGTCCAGGTCTACTTTTAATATACTGCTGGCCTCAATCCTCGGGGTTCAGGTTTAGACGCCATGCATAGTCACGCTCCATTGGTTCTTCGCCAGCCTTCCCATAGTGTCCTTTGATTCCTGTCGTAAGTTCTTGCGACTTCTTCCCTACTTGCAGTTCTAGGATTGGTGCCACCCTACACCATTCTAGGCCACTATCCTCACTCATTAACGCAATCGTCGTGATATTCTAGCGACTGCTCCAATTTTCCTCAATGGTATCGAATTGCATCCGAATATTAAATTGCTCCAATAGTTCCCGTTTTTGTTCTCATTTTATCGTTGACACTCATTTTTTTCCTTCACAAACATCTTATTATACAAGTTTTCTCATGATTAATACCCCCCATTCCACGTGAGATAAAGAGGCATGGGTCGGGAATATTTTGGATAAACTTGAGGTTTGGTTGTCCAATCGAGTGGCCCATGCGTGAGAGGACTTAAGAGATATGAAAGATTTGGTACTTCAGCTTCCCTGATGACGAGGGTGACGGACCTCGAAGCGTTGGAGAAAATGGATCAACTCATCCAAACGGAAATATGAAAAACCTTCATTTATCCAAGGATTTAAAAGAGTTGCCCAGAAGTCCTAGAATGGTTTATAGCAGTTTTCTTCCCTGAGCTATCCTTGTCCAACCTTTTCACCTTTTCGCGCACTTGGCGGACTCGCTTCATTAATACTTGTCCATACACCTTAGTCAAGGTATTCTTCCTATTTACTACTCCTCTCACTAGTAATCGCAACCTCTCTCATATAGTGTCGTGGTAAACTCGTTAAAAACGCTAATGCATATCAACCTTGCCACCTTGTGATTTCTTCCGCAGTTAAAACCCTAGAATTGGTTCCAATCCTGCGCTATCCGACTCCATTCTCCTCACTCAATTGTACAGATGGCAGCCTAGTTTCATTAAGAACTCCACCATGAAATTTTCATTTTCCTTCCACAAGTGCCAAGGTATCGGCATAACATAATGTTTCACTCCACTGTCAACGCTTCACCGGCCTGTCCTTAAAATACTTAATCAAGATCTTTCTTCAAATCTCCCCTATTGACGAACAACCATTTTACTTGCTCCCCACATTCCTCCAAAGATGATAATTTCCCTCCTTACATTTCGTAACCGATTCCCTTCATTAATCATCCTATGTAGTCCACTCTAGGCCCCCAGCCTGTACTTATCTTCAACTGCGCAAGCTAGTAAGATCCAAACGAACCTATCCGCGCAAAAGTATATTACCAATACAGGAAATCTTCTTTCACATTTCAAGCAGTAGGTACGGTCTTTTTTTCTATTCTCTCAAACTCCTCCCACTTCATTCGCGACTACTGTCTACCCATTGTATTTTCAGCATTTTTGCTCCACTTTTCAAACGTTTTCATTCTCCCTTCTCTCTCCTACCATTTTTTGAGATCTCACTTCCATAGAGCGGGGAATTCTATTTAAAATCCCTCACAAGGCATTTTCAAACCTCCTAAATGGTGTTTCCACAGGTGAAGAGCTCGTTTTACTCATTTAAGGCGGCCAGGCTAAAGTGTTTCACCACCATCTTGCTTTCCAAGTAATGTATCTAAAGCCTATTGACTCAGAGCCAATACAAGTTACAACTGTGCCATAACTTTCATCTTCATTATAACGAGTTGTGCAGTTTGGACATTTCATAGTTGAGGAAAAAGAATGTGCGTGAGATTACGCTTCTCATAAGTTGGTGTCTAGAAAAATGGAGAGGGGGCTGGGTTGCGAGGAAGGTAAACAAAGAAGTTTTAGAAATGGTAATGGTAGGAAGATGGAAAGATTACGCGACGACAGGGATAGTTAGAAAAGGATGCAATGATAGAATATGGTCGGTCATTAATACGGAAAATGGAAATATGGTTAGGAGTATGGCAAAACTACGAAAAATATGCAGAGTTCCAATCAACTGTTCGATTTAAATGTCCTGAAAACGACGACTATACTTTAAAACAAGTTTCGGAGTCAGTGCTGGGCGACTAAAAATCGTGAAACCCCATCCGCCTAGGGGACAGGGTTCGCGTGTGATTGGATCCCGAGACATACATTGAATGGAGCTCGTGACGCGCATTAAGATGTGAAATTGGAACTTTTTTCTCAGAGAAGCATTCCTGCCTTGCAGTCTTATGCGCTGAATCTGATGCGCGCTTTCCGCATGATGATTAAGATGCAAATCGGAACCATAGTAACTGTAGTACCATAACTCTCTTCGCCCTCAAGGATGTGAACAAATTATGTTACCATCCAGCGCTCAAATTTGGCGGACAGATGATGATGATACATTAAACGCTTCTCTAATTTCAACGACCTCGCCCTTATCCTTCCTGCAAAACTGTTCAAAATATCGAATCTCAAATTCTTTCAAATCATTTAAAATATAAGGAGATAATTTTACTTTAGTTCCATTGATTGAACCTCGTCAAATTATTAGAATTTTGAATGAACATGAGATAGTCAAATTTTGAGAATTCAGTGCTTTAGAAACCTTTCGAAAGGTTTAAGCTGAATAAACAACGTTCGTAAGGTTTGAAACGAAGTTCCGGACATCGCCAACACACCCTGCTGAGTAGGTTATTCGTTGATAAAACTCATTATTGAGTTTGATCTTCACGTATATTCTAGAATATTTTTTAAGTTGTGCAAAAACAAGCCATGCTTTTAACACGTATTTCCAATTATTTTATCAAAATAAAAATAATTGATGGATGCAAAACGACACTTCCAAGATTTTCGTTCCAATTCCCTTTATTTTCATTGGTTTGATTAATTTTGAAAGCCCCATCAGATAAATGCTTGAATATGCTTGCCGTTTTTTAGAATGATAAATTTTCATCGAAATATTGTGTTTATACTTATTAAACGATACTTGTAAATTTTGGAGCAAGATTTCAATATTATAAATTACTTTTAGATGTGCCATAAATATGCTCTATGGCGGTAATGAAACTTCTGCCGAACTTACTAAATTCCCATGGCTGAATTTTTCATGACATTGTGAATCCGCGATATATTGTATTTTTTTAGGGCAAGGTTTCATACACGTGTACTCTTTGTGAGCGTAAGGAAGGGCCTACCTTTTTATTAAAATGTATCGTATTGGTGAAAAAATTAAAAAGTTTTCAGTTTCGTTGCCCCTTCACTTTTTTTCCAAAAGTGGTGGCTCTATACATGACTCTTCATATTTTTAGAGGATTTTAGGGCAGATTTTTTAGAGGACTTTAAGGCAAAAGTATATCATATAACTGCGACTAGCTGTTCCAGACGTACCCACGCATCTTCATTTGGATCACTAACTACCGAAGAGACAGGAAGTGCATTCTTTAGCCACTTTTAGTTCTATTCTTTCCCAATTTCTCCATCAAATCAGCATCAATCGAATTCAGAGGATTTAAAGAAGCGGGGAAAGCTCCCACACTCGCTGCCACCAGTACCAATGCCATGAAGGTATAGATGCTGCACTCGTGCGCTGATATACACCGTAAACTTTCAAGATGTAAAGGATATTTCTATTTCGTCATGTCCATTTCACCCAGAATGAAAAAGACCAGGGCGAAAAAATCTGAAAAATCGCGGAAGTGTGGCATTTATATTATCACTCTAACAGAGTTACCCGTTGATTCTCAAAATGGAAGGATGAAAGTATGAAGTACCTACTACAGTAGTTCTATCTATATTACAGAGAATCATACATCCCATAAATAATCATATTTTTACCACGCGGAAATTGCCAGTTTAGTCACGGATAGCTCTTTTACTGACATAGTTTCGTTTTAAAACAGTAAAACTAATAACTATCAGGTTCATTCGTGCTATGATTATTTCTTATCAAAATTGCAAAACAAATAAAGCTGCAAGAGTAAAAATGAACTGAACGAAAATTGTTTTTTTATGGTATCGCCTTGCCCTCTCGAGGACGAATTGGCAACAAATTTTGAAAGAGTTCTTTAGCCCTCCTTAGTAAAAACGATAGAATCATGAACATTTTGTTCAGTAGGTTCCGTTGTTTTCGAGGAGAGTAGTAACGAACATATAGACAGACACCACTACCTTTTTATATATTAGTATGGATAGCTGCTCTAAACCTACGTCCAAAATTTAAAGGCAGACGGCTCATTACTCCATTCCTTCTGAGGCTAAATAGAAATCAGTAATTTAGGGACTTAGACCCCACTGGAATTATTCCTCTTCAGCTCTCAGACTGTATTGAGGGTAATTAGATGTAGTAAGTAGCTCCCGAGAAGAGTGCAAAATTCCACGTAGAACGCGATATCCTACACATACCGATATATACCATCGGCATGAATATATATGTACCATATATATTCATGTCGATGGGCTCTTAATTATAAGAATCAATGTGACGTGCTAAATGCAGATATAGGTACTACATAAAAGCCATAGTCAAATGCAGATATTGCATAAAAGCCAAAGTTACGCAAAAGTCGTCTGTGGAGAGGTGGGGATAGTAAGTACCCCTACTGCATTCTCACTGAAATTTACTTATATTGATAATTTAATTGAATTTACCTATGTCATAAAGGGCCAGACAATATTTCCTGTTCATAGTCATTGATCAGGTTGCCAAGAAAATATACTACTGTTGAAAACGGAGAAAAACTAAAACTTTTGGAATTGAAAACTTATTTTTTAAGCAAAAACGAAGCGTTCTACAATATTATTGCAATAATATAAAGATAATTCATTCTTGCTGTCATCCGATAGTGAAAATTTCGAGCCAACACCTTGATCATAAATAATTTTTAAAAGCGTAAAAGAAACCTCTGCACTGATTCCAATGCTTTTACTATTCAAGAAAAATATCGGGAGTTCATTTTGGGGACCCTGGGGCCTTTTTTATAGAGCCCATTGCTGAAGTTAGTGCGAGCAATAAATAAATAAAAATATGCTAGAAATCGTCCAAAATTATGGTCACTCGGCTCAGAATCTTTCGAGAAGACGAGTAAGGAACATAAAAACCACTTCAGTTTTATATATTATTACGAATAGATTATGCGTGTTCCTACCGCAAGGAGGTATTTTCGTGGTAAATGGTTTACCAAAGCCGGCCAAAAGTCGAAAAACTGTAGTCATAGGCAATTGAACTTCCCCTCCACGTTCAGTCACGCGGTTATAGGATATTTAAGTGCAAGGCTTAAAGGCTCTATTGGCGGAAAGCCATTAGATAGACAAGACAATCATAAGTTGTGCTCCAGACGAATAAAATATAGGTGGGGATACAAATAAATCAGATCATTATCTATTGTTTGTGACCCTGCTCTCGGATGTTCGACGAGTCCACGGTATTTTTCAGGATATTTCCTCAATGCAGTATCTACGTAGCGACTCACATCTAGTGATTTCACTTCTATTTAAACATATAAAGTAAAAGTTTTTTTCCCGCGACAGCTGAGATAAGCAAGTCAACTGATCCATGATAGCTATCACAGTTTCCCGAGCGGACTCATATTCAGCGATTGTTTTTCACTTTTATTCCTTTCTCCCGGCATAGAGAGATCAGTCAGTAAATCATATCATGGGCCCAAACTTGACAGTCACCTAAGTCCGCACCAAAACTAGAGAGTCCTCCATGTTTATTAAATCGCCAATCCCAGTAAATTACTGTTGATAAGATATGTACTCGAGCCATTTCATGAACTGGCATCGACTAATTACAGTCTCCGAGAGCAACAGTATAATGTACCTCATACATTCATCAATTCTTTCTCCATAGAATCACAGTTATCCACTTCGCTAACCCGTCATTCCCAACTCTTTCATCGTACGTCGAATGCAGTCTTTTTATACGTTTTCGAAAAATAACTTCCTTTCATTACTCCCTTACCTTACGATAATGTTCTCCTGCCAGTATGGGCAGCAATTTATATAAATAATTCAATGCAACACTATGCTACATATAGTACCACATATCGATTCCAATGAATTGAGAAGCTTATTTAATACTTACGATACTTTGCGACTAGAGGTTGAACTTGATTCTTCAGACTTCACTTTCTTCAGATCATTCAGACTTGGATGCCGTTTGCCTGCGCGACAACGACACCTTGCGAAAGGCGCGCTTCAATTTTAAACAAGCGTTCACATGGAGACGCGTATGCGTGTGTGCTGGGCCATGGCTGTCTTTAATCTTTGGCTGTGTATATAATCTTTGGTCTTTAATTAATGATGGCCATAGCCGGGCCCGAGTCAAAAGGTCAGTCCCGATCAGTCAGTCAGTCAAGGTGCTCGAGTTAGTGTGCACGGTTCAAAAAAAGTAAAAAAAAAAACAATATACAAATTACAATCGAGATATTAATTTCTTTGTTATTCCGAATTCAATGCAGGTCAGTAAGTACCGCACTTCCGCTCTAATCGTCCGGTCCAATGTCTATTATCACCTTAAAAACCAAGGGTCATCGAAATACATTAATGATGTTCCATAAATGAGTGTTTGCCTGAACTTGACCTCATGAAATATATTTGTCCCATTTTTCCGTACTTGCACCTCGATAAGCTTCATTTTCAGCCGCGTGTAATGACTGGGAAAGGTTAATCTAGCTACTAATAGTAGGAATTTCCATGCTCAAAGATTTCAAGCATATGGCAGACAGGCAAATACACACCCATTTTTTTCAAAATTCCCATATCCAACCTTGCCCTTTTCCAGCAGGATAATTGATCATATTCTTTGTTTAAAAATTCACATTTTGCTTAATTCCTCTTTGATATCAGAAGATGAAACAATGATGGTAGGGCATGTACAGCTTTTGGTGATTAGCCATTTATCACCGAGTTCAACCATGGAGTGTTGCAGTATAAACTGCCTCCCTCCAATTTTTTTACTTGACTAAGCAACCTAAAGTGATATATCTCATGATTATTTCTATTCCCCTAATAAACAACTCTGTTTCCTATGGAGTGAGCATTTTGCTTATGAGAAAATACTAAGCCCTTTGATCAATTTTATTTAATTCCAACCATTTTTAGTTCAGTGTCTGCCTTCCAGGCTGACTCACCAGTATCTGCTAAAATTCTTCAACTTATTACTCCTCTTTTCTCACTCTCTTGGATTTTTCTGAAATAATCATGCATAAATGTATGCATATTGTACCTATTCCTCCACATGATTGCCCAGAACGTAGAGCTTTCAGATAACAACCAAAAGGCCTGGATTCAAGTAATAATGAATCATCAATAAAGACATCCAGCTAAGCACAAGCTGAGTAATTCCTTGTTTACCAGATCCTTAGAGAAACATAACAAGTGGCTGAGAAAGAGGGTCTACCCCACCCCTCCCTGATGATTGAATTTCAAACTCAGTTGTGTGGTGCTTTATACTTATGTGCAGTCTCCCTCATTGATCAAGCCCTTCAAGGAGTTGAAGATATGTGCCAGTTTTTTTGTTATACTGTCTTCTATTTTTGGTGCAAATACTAGAGTAAATTGACTCAAGCTTATGTAATACACTGCGTTTTACAGCTCTATTAGAGTTGTTTCAATCTACCTACATTAGTGACTTTATACATCACATAGTTTAACTGTGATTTGTTTTCCATAAATAGTATTACTAATTGCATGAATGGCTAATACCTTAATGAAGGAATTGTGATCTATGAGTTCCTGGTCTGTGTCAATAAAGAATGTTGACCATATTCATAGCTGGCCTCTTCCTTCTTTGAAACAATCTCCTTATGGCCATTTACAGAGATCTAAATAATTCTGTAGGTACTGACAAGTATTCTCTAAATATCCCCCTGATGGAGATGAACCTTGTTAATAAAAGTTACTGTCAAAATCATGCTCTGTACCATCAAGTGCATATAAAATACAAAGAGGCAATAAACTGAGTAAGGAGTAGGACAATTAGCATTTTGCTATCAACTGAATACTGTTTCTTCTCAGAAAAACTGTAGTGGCTTCTCAAAGCCCGTAGAACACATCAAGGCACATCTGCTTCTGATAAGCTATCATATACTTCTGTCAGTAGTTAAACGTTCTGCAAAATATACATGAAATAATGAAAGGATGGCATGTATACCCGAGACATGAGATTCAAATGATGGGACTTATAGAGACAAATTTAATTAAATGGTGCTTTTGTTGGACACTGCCAAGATACACTCCCATAATTAACACCATGCACCACAACCAACAAGTAACAATAAACTAAATCATTTGCATGCAACACTATATTTAATAATGTGCACCATAAAAGTTTGTCTAAAAATATTACAGTACACATTGTTACTGCATGCTACAAGCATGAGTTGCACTTTCATTCCATTTTAAGATTGCTGTATAGGCCTTCAGTACACATATATGCTAGAAAAACTATAGCTTCCCTTTACTTTGTTGGCCCACATCTACTTGGTTAGCTTCTCTAACCACCTGAACCACTAGCTTACACATAAAATTGATATTGATGGAACCAGGCCTGAATTAGTGGAAACAATCCAATTCATGCTAAAAAAGAATGAGCTTTGTTGTTTCAACTGAATTTATTTCAAAAGAGTGACAAATTTTGTTGCATAGTGGCATTGCCATGCATATTTGAATGGAAATAGAATGGTACATTTTAGGCTGGGTTTGAGATAAAGGAAGGGAAGATGATTAAGGATTTCTCTCATGTTTAAGAGTTGAAAGCAGAGGAAAGAAGTGAGACGCATAAACAATAAGGTAGGATTGGTAGAATTCAAGGACAAGCTCCACTATGTGGAAGCAAATGGGGCAACCCTTGTGGTTGAAGTGTAAGAGGGGGATTGGATGATGGAGAAAAGTTAAATGGGGTAGATACTATTCTTGAATACACATTTTCCGACCTCTTGGGTTTTCACTGCTATTGTTGCATTCCTGTAGATTATTAAAATTCTGTTTGTAATTCCATTCCATATGTGCAATATGCAGTTATAGAGCAAACATTTCCAGGCAAAGTTGAAACTATGCATAATAGAAAGAAAGAAATTGCAAACTTCTCTAAGGCTATTTAAAATGGAACAGTATTTGGAAAAGGAGAGTAATATGATGGCTATCATCATGCCTCATGCAATGATCCCTCGCCTTTGAATTCAGTCATTTCTCAAGAATGTATTTGTCATATAATTTTTGTATTAGTCTTAATTGGGGATGATTTCATACAGCTTCCTTGACAGGCTGTCATGCAGGAGGCTCATTTTTTTCCATTAAAGGCCACATAATCTGCCAGAATCAATTCAATTGATGGTTTCCACTGCACTAGGGCTCCATAAATATAAGTGATAGTAGCAGAAGACAGTAAGGCATTACTGGTCATTGTGCCCTGAACTTCTTTATGACTTGAGAGTAAATTAAAAATAGTTATAATATTTCATCCAATCGCATGGTTTTTGTTTGATAAAGATATCGTATGGCTTAGATCATTAGAATCACCAAGCCTGTATAAAACTTTGGCCTCTGATAAAATCAAGCCATTTATGCATGACCCTGTACATATATTCATCATTCCATCAGATGGTGGAGTATACTTATGTTGCAGGTATTGTACCCCATGGTTAAAACCTACTAGAGTCAATACATCAATCTTTACATAAGGATGAATGATGACACCTAATCTTATGATGAGTGACTTATATGATTAGCGGGGTTGGATACCAAGAGTAACACAAAAATACAGTAATACATAAGGACATTTTCCAATTATTCAATACTGAAATGAATGTGTCCGATGGTTGCATGTCCCAAATGAAAGTCCAAAGATCTCAATATTTTATTGTGCCTGGGAATTCTAACAACTTTATGTCTTCTCCAGGATGCAACTTGGTCCTCCTGAGGGCCAATGGCTTTCTATTGCAAATTATATTTGGAGCTTTCCTTCTGTGGCCAACATGAAGTGGTATGGTTATAAAATATTTAGTTGGAATTCAGTAAGTTTCTTAGGACTCTTTAGACACAGTATTTCATTGTAAGGCAGTCATTAGTTGATAGCTCTAGATATTATTTAGATGTATGTTAAGAAGTTTCATAGATGTATTAACTGCCTCAGATGTGACGTTTAGATGTTTTTAATTTTTCTATACAAAAAGTTATATAAGCTAAATAGAATAGTACATGTTTTCTGCCAGTAAAAAAATTATACCTATGTGCTATAAAAATGTCTAACTGTTGACCAGGTTATTAGTTTATTTCTAAGAAACATGCATAAGTGTAATCAAGTACCTATGTAAGTACATAAGTATACAAGTACACAGACATAATAGTACCTCTCCCGTGAGATGAAGCTCATTAATCACAATCATTATAAATGGAAAAAATACAATTCATAAGTATAATGTTACAATTGCAAAAATGATAAGATTAAAAATGATGTGAAATGATAAACAAAACATCATATATATTGTAATTACTTCTTATCCTTAAAACAATCATTGACTGGGAAGACATTTATGTTTGCATGGTAAAAGTATTTGAACTGCCAATATTCATACCAAACTCTAGAAATAATATGTGACATTATTTTCTTTTAGCAAGTTGTCGTGGTGACTGGAATAGAGAAGCTTTACATTAGTGTTCTGAGTATTAATGTGAATTATATTGCAGCATCAATGTTCAATTATGCTTGGCCCAGTAGGATGTATGTGATAACATTGGTCTATTGTTTCCAGCCCACTACTACACCATATCCCTCAAAAATGTGCCTAAAAATAATCATAGCCCCAGCCACTCAAAAATTCTTCCTGTCCACTTCCCCATGCCATTCTTTGCCTGACACTCACCCTTGAAAAACACAAACCCTTGCAACTTGTTTGATTGTCTCGAGGGCCCACAAAAATTAAGTCTCGCCCATTTCTTCTACTTCTTTCTCTCTCTCTCCCCGTCTCTTCTTTTCCTTCTCCTTCCAGCTCCACTCCTACCTCCAGATAAGAACAACGAGTGAGCTAGTCCACAGGTCAGTCAGCTCCGAGGACAGAGAGAAAGAGAAAGAGAGAGACATATTTATCAGTAGCTTTTTTAAATAGAGGTGCACGGGTTATGCATTTAGTTCTTTGCAAGGCCCTGCTGAGCCACTTGCAGTATCCCTCAACCTTAAACTATGCTATGCAATTCCTCTTTTTGACTGCTCGTCCCCCAGCCATGCATACTGTCTCATATGCTTCCCTGTTTCTTCAACCCCACTAGCATCCAGGGCTGGTTCAAAATCAATTAAACATTAGTAAATTAAAAAAGACTGCTAGCTATATCTGAAAAATAGTAAAAGTCTATGTTTACGGTGAATAATTTCAAATGCACTGTTAGTAGGTTAAATATATCAATCATACACAGGTTCCACCTCACAAGTTGCATTAAAACAAATTTGTAAATACTGAAGTGAATCAAGCATTTTGACTTAACCTTTGGAAATACTTAAGGAAATATTTGCTACCATAACATATGCATGGACAATTTTGACTTTTCCATAATAACACCAAATAACATAACTTTTTGAAATGGAATGTACTCAATTTCGTGACCCGTGACTGAATTCAGAATTATGAATAAGAATAAGACACACATAACAACAACAACCATTGTCATACTACACTAAGTTACAATAGAAGGGACTGATTAAATTATTCAATGATGTTTCTTTCCCAAATATTTTCTGGCCAAAAAATATCATAGCTAAAACAATTTGTAATTCAGTTTCTTCTATATCAAAGCTGCACATATGTGGAAATTGCCATAAAAAATAAACAATACAGAAAATGGAGAAGGGAGTGGAAATGTTACATTAACCACAAGGCCCTTGGGTACCCACTTACCCAAAGAAACTAACTAAAACCATTTTAGCTTCACCAGATCCAGTATATGTATTCACATGTGTCACCAACAACGTCGACCATTACAACCAGCCCTGCCTATGCCTCCGGAACCAGTCCCATCTACCATTTCCATCCCTCCCAGCCGAGAGCAACTTTCCAAAGGAGAGAGCCAGACAAGTGCACAATGGTTGATGGAGTGCCAAGATGCATGCACCAGCAAATACCTCTGATGATGCAGAATCTTATTTTATTTGATAACTCCCAGCCTTTTTAGATGCATGTGCTCGTCTTCTGGGCCGGGAAACAAAAAGACTAAGAAGCACATAACCATGAATGATGTTTGAAGAAATGTTTTGTTTTATTCAGCATTGAAATAGAGCTCTATTTTTTTAGAAAGTTCTTATGTCCTTTTTGTCTTGTGGTAGATATTTTATTACAACTTCTATTTCGCCAAGGCAGATTTACAACGAAACAAGCATGAAGGATCTGTAAAATATAGTGACTTGATCTATTTTTAAATTATAAAATGCAACTGCTTCCTCTTTTGCTCTTTTGAACATTTATTGCTGCTGCTATTGTTGGTCTTGGTAAACATCTTTCGCCACATAATTCATCAATATTCCTCTCTTTATAAGATCAAACTTTTGATAAAAATTCCATGCAAATCATTAAATATTAATCATATCCTTCTCTTCTCATTTTACTAAAGGCTATGTCACTTTTTTAAATCACATTATTACTGCATGCCAACAACATTGATTTTTGCCTTCAATAGGTATGATAGAGCTAACTACCATGAACATATTCCACACAGTAGAAAAAATCCATTATAATTGAATGGAATTTTCAACTTCTGAAATACCAGACAGTTGTAAGATCATGATGAAAAATTCTTCAGAAATAGTCCTTGATAAGTTCAAAGTCTTACTATTTTGGAAAATGCCTCAATTTGGCTATTGTAACGAGCCACTTTATTTTAATGCAATAGCAATATTCAACTCATACCCAATACTTCAAAAAAGAAATAATCAAACTGCCAAAAGAACTTTGAATATGTACATACCTGGATAGCGGGCCATTTGCTACCATGTAGGTATGTCCTTCATGGTAAATTTTAATTCTTTTTACTGGAAAAACGGTGAGGGACTACTTGTTTCAAACTTTAAAATTAAAGTCACACTCAGAAGATGTAATTATTTCATTCCTGAATCATCAATGTAATGATAGGTTAACCTCTCTATCCTCTAAATCTAGTATTTATTTGGTAGCACTTCTCCTCATTATTAGTTTAAAAAATTTATTTTCTCCACCAAAAGAATCTGGTTTGAAGAAACTCACCATGTATATAAAGATATAGACTTCCTTACATGAATACATGCACCCTCATGCTGGGTTACATATCCCTATGACACCCATTGTGTGTGTGTGTGTGTGTGTGTGTGTGTGTGAGTACATATACATACACATTAATATATATAATGATAACTTTATCACTGCCTATTACTCTGAAGAAGACGGTTGTGTGCAGCCAAAATATTAAGCCCAGTGAATTTTCTTTTTTTGTGTTCGTGCCAGTCATGCCTGTGACGTCCTTTGTATTAAAACAAATACACACAAATGTTTATACAGAAAGATAGAAAGAAAGTGGATAGGAACACATAAAATAAACAAACACAATGGGGGTGTGAAGATGGAGGAATCGAACCAAGGACCTTTGGATTTCGCGTCCAATGCTCAGACCACAAAGCTACCCAGTCTACTAAGAATCCACTGGAATCGGCGGGGGCTTTATAGGAACAAACACTCCCCAAGGCAAGACCCATGAGAGCGAAATCCAAAGGTCCGTGGTTCGATTCCGGGTCCAGTCGAATTTTTTCCCCTTGGAATCGGCCATCTTTCCATCTTCACACCACTATTGTGTTTGATTATTTTATGTGTTCCTATCCACTTTCTTTCTACCTTTCTGTATAAAAATTTATGTGTGTGTATTCGCCGCTGAGCGGTCTGAGTGAATGAACGAACAATTGTATGGCCTGAACGGCTCATTTCCTACTTGGGTTAGCGTACCCCAAAACGCCTGTTCTATATCTTTCACCACTGTCTATGTGCTTGAGTTATTCTTTCATTTCACCTTCTGTGTGTCATTCTCTCTCTGCAGGTGGGTGAACAGCAGCCCTGGCACCATCTATTGGCCGCTCTCATGGGTCTTGCCTTGGGGAGTGTTTGTTCCTATAATTCCCCGCCGATTCCAGTATTCTTAGTAGACTGGGTAGCTTGGTGGTCTGAGCATTGAACGCGAAATCCAAAGGTCCGTAGTTCGATTCCCCCGTCCAGTCGAATTTTTTCCCCTTGGAATCGGCCATCTTTCCATCTTCACACCATTATTGTGTTTGATTATTTTGTGTTCCTATCCACTTTTTTTCTACCTTTCTGTATAAAAATTTATGTGTGTATTCGCTGCTGAGCGGTCTGAGTGAATGAACGAACGATTTATATATATATATATATATATATATATATATATATATATATATATATATATATATATATATATATATATATATATATATAATTATAATTATATATATATATATACAATTAAAGAGGAAACTTACAGGGGGTAAAAAGCTTATATATATATATATATAATCGTTCACTCATTCACTCAGACCGCACAGCGGCAAATACTCACATAAATATGTATATATATATATATATATATATATATATATATATATATATATATATATATATATATATATATATATATTAATATATAAAACCTAGCAACAAGGCGTTGAGGTTGGGGAGGGATAGATAGGTATATCAGTGGACACTCACAGAAAGGCGATCCATGGCGACACCGGTGTCCACTGCTCTCGGAAGCTTTCGGGTGAGATCCACCATTGGGAACAATCATATATTTCAGTCCTCAAATGTATTTGTACTCCTGGGCTTAACCTCCGATACCTTTCTCCGTATCCCCTCCTCTTACTCCTCCCTCCCTCACATCCTTCCAACCAATCACTTCCCTCAAACACCAACCACCCTCCTAGTCAGACCCTCTACCCTCAACTCCAGTGTGTCACTCTTCAGTTGTGTTTTTCTCCCGCTGAGGAAGGGTTCTCACCCGAAAGCTTCCGAGAGCAGTGGACACCAGTGTCGCCATGGATCGCCTTTCTGTGAGTGTCCACTGATATACCTATCTATCCCTCCCCAACCTCAATGCCTTGTTGCTAGCTTATATTTCTAGATTTATTTCCTTTTTCTTTAATATATATATATGTATATATATATCCACTCGACAAAAAACATGTGTAGTGCACAAATATTATAAAAATGTCGCAGGCGGGACTGGCAGTTACACATAGCACACACAAAAAAAGAACACACAAAAAAAAAAGAAAAACTCACAGATACATATATTTGGCAGATTCAACCGCCTTCTTCAGACTTATTTCTGAAGAAGGCGGTTGTGTCCGCCAAATATATATATCTGTGAGTTTTTCTTTTTTTGTGTGTGTTCTATGTGTAACTGCCAGTCACGCCTGTGACATTTTTATTATATATATATATAAGTAATATATATATATATATATATATATATATATATATATATATATATATATATATATATATATATATATATATATATATATATATATATATATATATATATATATAGAGAGAGAGAGAGAGAGAGAGAGAGAGAGAGAGAGAGGAAATTATTATATATATTATATATGCATATAGTCAATCGTTCATTCACTCAGACCGCACAGCGGCAAATACATACAAATAAATATTCAAACAGAAAGGAAGATAGAAAGTGGATAGGAACACATAAAACTGACAAACACAATGGTGGTGTGAAGATGTAATGATGGCTGATTCCAAGCGGAAAACTTCGACTGGACCGGGAATCGAACCACGGACCTTAAGATTTCACATCCACTGCTCTGACCACTGAGCTACCCAGTCTAATAAGCAATACTGGAATCGGCGGGGGGTTTATATGAACAACTCTCTCCAAGGCATGACCCACAAGAGTGGTCAATGGATGGCACTGGGGCTGCTTATCACCCACCGGCAGAGAGAGAATGACACACAGAAGGCGAAATGAAAGAATAACTTAACCACACAGACAGTGGTGAAAGATGAAGAACAGGCGTTTCGGGGTACGCTAACCAAGTAGGAAATGAGCCGTTCACACACATATATATATATATATATATATATATATATATATACACACACACACACACACACACACACACACACATATATATATATATATATATATATATATATATATATATATATATATATATATATATATATATATATATATATATATATATTATTCACACACACGCACACACACACACATACTTTGTACATATTATTACATGCTTACATGGCTAGACTTCATTAAAGAATACTCTAATCAGGATATTATCTCACTAATCACATTAATAAAAAATCAATAGCTTCTCATCAAAAAGAGGCATATTCACATACCTTCACATTTTTGGTAAATATCAACAACAGGAAATAACCCAAGAAAATAAAAACAAGTAAACCAATAACAAGCAAGAATGAAAATCCTCAAAATGGCTACGAATGAAGGTATATTCAATTGATTAGTAACAAATTTGGAGATAGCCATTGTATCATAAAAATCTGACCAAGAAATTCAACACAATTTAATTATGGATATGGATTATTTTTATAGAAACCATACCTAAAGATATATGGGCATTTCTATTTTTATTTTAAATTATTCACGTAAAATGTCAAGTGCAGTAAGATATAATGCACACAAATTCTGATGTTAGAATATAATTGTGTAGAGACTAGCTTTCAGCCTTCATTAAAAACATATAATGTGGCTCAAATACTATAAATTAGGCAAGAGATAATCGATGAAATCAATTTTTTTCATAGATTAAATTACAGCCTATATTAGTATCTTGGCCTAAGGTACTACCATAGGTAAGAACCATAAGTACCTTGGTACTTTTTGATCAATAAACACACCTAAAAATTTTGCATCAGAAGACATAGCCATAGATTTACCATCTAATTTCAAAAAGGGAGAGGAATGCAATTTGTTTTGGTAGGAGTGAAAAAGCATTAACATGGACTTTTTACTGCTCAACACAGCCCTGTTATCAGTACACCACGACAACATATTATTGACCTCTTACTGGGCAACTGCTTGCACATCATCAGCATTAGAGATGAGGTGATTTGTATCATCTCCATACATAATTATTTCATCATGTCCAGCCCAGGTGGGAAGGTCATTAATATATACTAAGAATAGCAGTGGGCCCAATACAGAACCCTGAGGTACACCTTTCGAAATGTGATCTTTTCTGAGGAGACCTTAGAAGAAGGTCCATTTATGCTAACAAATTGGGTTCTACCATTAAGAAAGAATCTCAGCCAATCGTTGCCTTTACCAGATAATACCATAACAATGCAGCTTCTTCAGCAGAATTACATAATTGCTCCACTTCTACCTCAATTCCCAGTCACCATTTTTCCTTTCAATCAGTTTTATTCACCACAAACAATCAGTCTTGCCTATAACTACTAAATAATCCATGATTTCCCACAAGGTCAGCTAATCATTTAATTATGATTATGTTTAACTAACTACATGCACGTTTGATGACATCACTAGGCACTTAAACATACGATTGCTAACAAACAATGGAGATAATATTTGCATTTGTATTTATCCACAGCATTTTTTATTATAACCATTAAATATTCATTAAAACTCATAGTACATTTTATTCAAGTTTTTTAAAACAAAATACAAATTGTTATTAGCATACTGTGGAAAAGTATGGAGGCAAATATTTCCATGAATGATTCAGGATATTTGTTCAATTGACTCAGATAACATTAAGTTTATTTCTTAATCACAGACATGCATTCCTAAATATTATCTACTCTAAGCTAATGCTTTGCTGGCGGCAGGAATCCTGCAGTAGTTTACTGGTACTAGTTTGAATCATCTCTTCCTTAAAATTACTTCACAGTGACCTAGCACATTAATAATTAGAGAGAGTGAATTTTCAACCCTCAAAAATGTCATGCCTAGAAATAAAAATATTATTAGCTTAAAATAAGTTTGAATCATGATCTTACATTCATTATAACTAATGGATGCCCACCAGACTGACACAATAAATATTCTCCAAAATTAACAATCTTATCAAAATTTCCAATTCAAGGGAGGAATCAGTTGCAACGCGTAGGTGAAGGAGGTAGCATCATAAGTCATCTCCCATCCTGTCCCCCTCACTCCATCCCCTGCCACTCCCCCCAATCACGCTCTTGCCATGAAACACAAAAACCTTGAAACCCTCCCTCGACCCGACCTGTCAACCCACCCCTTCTCACGTGATCCTTGCAGGTGCTGCTGGGGCCAATCCTGGAGGTGAGAGGGGCTTGAACCCAACGGCTTCCCTCACAGCCTCGGCCACAGCAGCCGGCGTGGCAGGCATGGCCGGGATGGCTGGGGCAGCAGTGGCTGCAGGTGCTGGAGGGGGCACTGGCGGCATGATGGGAGGTGGGAGGGGGGCGAGTGGTGGAGGGGGTACCGCAACCATCCGCCCAACCCCTGCATCTGCGGCTGCCGCCATCACACCCACAACGATGGTGGTTGCAGCCACACCATCGGCATCATCCCCACCGACGACCACGACCCCCCGGCTGCGCAGGCGAGAGAAGAGGCAAGAGCAAAAGGAAGAGGAGGAGGAGGAGGAAGATGATGGAGATGATGATGACGATGGCACAAGAACGCACCTACTCAACCTTGCGAGGAAACAAAGGCAGCAGCAACAGAAACAGCTGAAAGCACAACAGAAGCAGACCCAAGAGACACAGACAATGGTGACGGGGAATGGGAGTTCTCCCATGGCCAGATCGCCACCAGGAATCCAGACTCCGGTAAGTAGTTAAGTAAAGGAAATGACAAAAAAGTTTAATTTTGCTTATGTTAAGCAATGTGAGGCATGTCAAATCTCAGAAAGTTTAGATGAATAGAAATCATGATGATGGATGTGAAGTGTGTATAATTATGTGGTTGGCATCAAAATTGAGGCTATTCAATTATATTTTATTTTAAATTATTCATTTTATATTTTATTTCAAATATTATGTCAATAATGTGATAGGCAGTGTACCAAAGCTCTACCGAGCATGACATTTAGGTACAAAAGCTAAGTGCTTTCAAGTAACACTGTTGAAAAATAATTTATTATTTAGCAAGGAGGTCAGAAGCAGGAGTGCCTGATAACCTATTAATGTCATACACTTCTTCAACACTTCAGGAGACAAATTATGAATGAACAAATCCACAATTTGTTTCATCTCAATATCATTGATACATACATAATTACTTGATAGGCTACAACTAATGGTATTAATCCCAATTGAGATGAAGTCTATTTATTCCGTAAGTTATTTTCTTCCAAACATAAGTCTGGTCATATATTTGCATTTTTCCCTGGTTGTAGACTTTCATCCATGCCACATCAAATTTCCTTCTTCAACAATCCCTTGGAAATACATACATAAATAATACTGAATGACCTCAGGATGGTGTGCTTCAAATATGGTGCTAGATGATAAATATCATTACTATATCCTGACTAATGAATTTTTAATGATATATTCAGGGTTCATACTTAAATTTTAAAGAAAATTATATCATTGATGGCTGGAAAACTTTTTGTTGTAAATGCATATGCATGGTCTAGGATATTAATCATAATCATCAAGCATGACTTTAAATCCCCTTAACATACTGCCATAAGATCTCCACCCAGAGTGTATAAGTATATTTTAAACACTTGAAACTAAGAGAGCCAACGTGCTCAGAGAAATCATACTTTTCTCCACCAAGGTAATTTTTAGAGCGAGCAATTGAAATTTTTACGGTTTGGAGAACTTACATTGTCTGAAGCTGATGGTAAGATAAATGAAAATAACATGAATTTTGTACAAGAATCTATCAACAGGAGGGAGCAAGATTGATCTCATGACAGAAAAACCTCAGAGCAAAATTTCTGCCGGTAATATTTTCTTGTATGATTTCCATAAATATTCACTCTTCATGGTCACTCTCCATGGTTGAAATATCAAAGTTTTAGTCGTCTTCCTGTCTTTAGACCTTTCAAGTTTGATTTTTCAAGACTAGGGAGCTCATCTCATCAAAAATTATATTGAACACAAATGCAGGAAATAGTAGGAGAAGCTTCTGTAATGAAGGAGGAGATGTTTGCAGTACAGAATAACAATACTTATAAACTTGAGATTACATGGTCCTTCATTGGAATACGTCAGACCTTAAGATTTCTCCACAATGTTATTGGTTGTCCGGGGTTGAACAGGACAGAAACCACTGCCTTGTGGTTTGAAGAGGGATCTTTGAAGGCTAAGGGAGACAACCCTGACAGATAACGGCCAGCCGGTAGGCCCAGGAGGCAGTCCCTCCAACCGGCTAGCTCGGTAGGGCTAATAACCCACTTGAGTGAAACAAATTATTCAGAGTCAAATAGAGAGAGCCGGATGGATTAACAGAAATCGACTGAGCGAGCGAATGGACACCATTTTTAGTACATGGAACATAGCATCACTCACAGGAAAAGTGTGAAATTGTAGATGAGGACAGAAAGTACAAATTAAAGATTCTGGGTCTAAGTGAGACAAAAAAGAAAGGATTTGGAGAAGCTGCGTTGAAAGATGGATATCACATATTTTACTCTGGAGTAGAACAACGTAGCAGAGCAAAAGAAGGAGTGGGCATAGTGATGGAGGGTACATATAGAGACAGGGTTACCAAGTGGGAGCCAGTGAGTTCCAGAATAATAAAATTGAATCTGGAAATGGAGGAGAAAATATTAATTCAGGTATAAGCTCCGACACAGGATGCTGAACAGTTCGAGAAGGATCTTTTCTACACTCAGCTGCAGGAAACTATAGACAGGGTGAGAGAACAGACCAGACACGTTGTGATAATGGGAGACTGGAACTCCAGAATAGGCAGAAACTTAGAACGAGGGCATGGATCAATTGGACTGCATGGTGGGGAACAAGTTATGAACACCAATGGAGAGAGGATGATTGACTTCTGTATAGATAATGATCTGCTGATTGGCAACACCTTTTTTCCTCATAGAGCAATACATAAAATTACTTTTGTGTCTGAGAACAGAAGAGCAAGAAGTGTGATAGATTATTTCACCTACACAAGAAGTATGAGACACGCTGTAAACAATGTACGTGTATACAGAAGTGCTGAACTAAGTACAGAACATAGACTTCTAATCATGAAGCTACGGCTGTGTCCTCTGAAGCCCAGGAAGGATTTTCCCTATGAGAGGTTGAAAGTTGGACAGCTTAGAGATGAACAAAAGAAAAAGGAATACCGAGACCTAGTAACAGCAGAGTTACAAGTGAGGATAGAAGAAGTAAGAAGCGTGGAAAGCGATGGGGACCAAATGGAATTAGGCTGGAGGGTACTGAAAGAAACCCTCTTAAATAAAGCCAGATAAGTCTGTGGAGTGCAAATGGTGAAGAAGGAGGTGAAAAGGACAAAGTGGTGGAATGATCATGTCAAAGGAAAAATCAAGGATAAAAAGGTTGCTTGGAAATCGTGGATCCGAGATAAAACAGATGAGGCTTGGCGAGATTATGTACAGAAGAGGAATGAGTCGAAGCAAGCAGTGAGACAAGCAAAGGAAGAATGCTGGGAAGAGTTTGGAAATGAAGTGGAAGAAAACTACCATCATAATCAGCGAAAGTTTTGGCAAATAGTGAAAAGCCTAAAAGGAAAGTATGAAAAGAGAGTAAGAAAAGTAACAGATGAAAAAGGGAAGTTAGTGACTGAGGAAAAGATGTGCTAAGAGTATGGCGTAACCACTTTGCTGTGACTTTTGGACACCAAGAACAAGTAGAAAGAATGGTCGCAGAACCAAACCCACAAATAGAAGAAGGGAATGGAGAAGAAATAACACGTGTCGAAGTGGAGGATGCAATAAAAAGGATTAAGCTTGGTAAAGCTGCAGGTGCTGATGGCCTGTCAACTGAAATGATCAAGTTTGGAGGAAATGCAGTGATTGACTGGATGTGGGAGATATGCAGAAGAGCATGGAAAGTGAAAAAGATCCCCATGGATTGGGAGCTGAATATTTTAGCACCGATCTACCAGAAAGGAAGTACTACTCAGTGCAACAATTATAGGCCCATATGTTTGTCCTCCGTTGCTTTGAAGGTGTACACCAGAATCCTTGAAATAAGACTCAGAAATGAGGTTGAGGAAAAACTAGAAGAAGAACGATGTGCCTTTAGAAAAAGCCGCCAAACCCAGGATCACATCTTTACAGAACACCAAGTCACGGACAAATATATTAATAGAAATGGATCAGTCTGCCTAGCTTTCTTAGATCTACAGGCAGCTTTTGACACTGTTCCAAGATGCAGCATATGGGAAGCACTGCAAAAATAGGGGTATCTGTAGACCTAACTGAAAGAATTAAAAGTATGTACGTTAATGTGAAAGGAGTAGTAAGAATGGCAGGGAAAATGTCAGCAGAGTTTGAAATGAGGAAAGGTGTCAAGCAAGGAGATAGCCTTAGCCCTCTACTATTCATAATTTTGATGAACCAGATACATAAAGAATGCAAAAGAAAAACAGCAAGGTGCAAGGTAGGAAACTATAGGTTAAGGCCAGTCTACCTTCAGTCACTGTGCAGATGGCATTGTATTGATTGCTAAGAACAAGAGAGAACTGCTAGCAGCAGTAGAAGAATGGGCTAATGTAATTAGAGACCATGGAATGAGAATAAATGTAGGGAAAAGCAAGGTCATGGCAGTGTCAAAAAATGAGGTGCAGGAAAGGCTGAACATAACATGGGAAGAGCAAGAATTATAACAGGTTGACAAGTTCAAATACCTGGGGACACAAATTACTTGTGATGGAAGACCAGACTCTGAAGTGAGTCACAGAGTCCATAAAACAAACCAGGTATACTATCAGCTTAGCAGATCAATTGTAGGCAAGAGAGAAATATCGGATAAGACAAAGATGTGGGTGTATAAAACCATTTTTCAACTGATATTGCTATACAGAACGGAGAGCCTAACCCTACTCGATAAACACAGGAGTAGATTCCAAAGCTGCAAGATGCGATACGTCAGACGTGCTGCAGGGCACACTAGGAGAGATTGAGTGAGAAACACCACAGAGCCCAATTCCAGCAAGACTCAATCACAGATATGATGGAAAGAAAAACCTTGGGATGGTATGGGCATGTGGTTAGGATGGAGGAGGAAAGGAAGCCAAGAGAGGTGATGGAGGCAAGACCAGAAGGAAGGCGAGGAAGAGGACGACCAAGGCTGGAGTGGGAAGAATATGTGGAGAGATTGGCAGCCCGGCATGGAAAGAGCATAAGTGAAGTGAAGCGACTCGCTCAGATTAGGGTGGAATTCAGAAAGTGGCTGAGGGACCCCGATGCCTGACAGCATAAGAGGACTAGAGAAAGAAGAAGTTATTGATTGTCAATCAAGATCAGTGTGGAGAAAAACAAAAGGTTGGCACATTCCATGATGGAGGATGTCACCAATAGACAAAAATAAATAACAATCATCAAAGTATGAAATCAATGTGGCATAAATAATTATGAGAAGAAAAAATGAAAATGCTTTATGATAGGAATTTGTTCATGCTATCCATTTCTGATGAAATAAGTTTTCAAAACTAAGTGGGACTATAAGGATAAACATTTCTCTGTTTTAATTTCACTAATAACCAGTCATTAAAATATGTTATCAGATTAACACATATGTTATGCTAATTAATTGTACAAACACAAAGCATTATGGTAGACTTAAAACCCTGAAATCACTCTGAATGAAAAGAGCTTTTACAAGAAGTGTGGTACAATAAGTTACATCTTTGAAAATACATCAGCAATTCTCCAGCTACTCATTAAATTTTTAACTAATTTTTCTGAAGAACTAAAGATAAGACATAATCCTCTGTACATGACCACAGTTGCTGTATTGCATGGCTATAATGATAGGAAAATGGAATATTTAAGATTTAGTACTGAAATCAACCACAAAACAGCTGATAACATTTTTCAGTTGAATAAACTTGAGTCATAAAAATATGATTATGATAAATAAGTAATAATTAAGGATAACTATAGATATAATATGTGTATTTTTTAATCAACCAAAATAAACTGAGAAATCTTCTCATCTGAGTTCACATGTAGGCATATTTTAATCATCCCTGAAGATCAATCAAGAAAGGCTTTACTACTGGGTGGTGCAATGTTGAAAGCTGGAGTTCACAATTGTATGCTATGCAGCAAAAGGCTTTGCACTCGCAACAAAAACTTTTAACTCAGGTTATAATTGCATTGTCACCATTTTAATGGCCCTTTATCAGGATTACCTTCTAAGCCTTGGCTAAAACTTCCTACATTGACCGCAGTGTTGCATCAATTAGAGATGATTTTGCCAGATCCCGCTGGTACCTGCAATTACATATCCTAAAATACATAGTTCAACAAACTGAAACAAACCTGTTCTTAATCCCAGCAGACTTGGCATTCTTTCCATCATTTTACTTTTTGAGGTTGCTAAATATTATTTTCATCTTTAAAAAACATTTGCCTGCTTTGAATCTACATCATCCCTCTTTTAATTAAATGCTGTATTACCCATTGTGGTTATGACAGTTCATAACATGGGCATAAACTTCATCAATTTATTTAAACTAACTATATGATAAAAGCATTCTAATACTTTACTCTCTAATTATTCAAGGATAACACATCATAACATTGAACATGAACAGTCATGAACTAAGAATCTAAACATTAATTATGATTTTAGAATCTTAAAACATCAACAGAATTCAGAGAAAAAGATTGGAATAACAAAGTTCACACAGACCATTTAAGTTCATCATTGCTCAGAAAATTTATCTGAGGAATATCAGGAAAAACAAACAAGCAAAATTTTATATGGATTTTGAAAATCCTAACACCATTACTGACTGAGCCATTCTAAATGAAACAATAGTGCTTTGTGAAATGTATACCTACCAATCAACAATTTAATAATGAATAAGTATTTCTAAAAGAATATTTTTGATAACTACCAACTTCTGTGCAAGGATGCTAAATTTGAATGCCTAAAAATATCTAAATATCCTGTCAAGTTATCAGTAACATGTAATTTTTTGGATAGCATGTACTTTTATGCTATGCCTACTTCTGATTTCTGGAACTCTATTTTTGTTTTGGCAAGTTACAAATTTTTTTAACTAAATATATCATCCACAATAAATTCAATCAACTTCTAAATATAAAAATACTCTCTAATGAAGATAAAGTAACCATTAATTTCCCTGTTTTCATATTTCCCGCTGTACTGATATCAATTTTATTCTAATGGAAACAAACCATACTTTTTTATTTCAATGTCTGTGACAAGTCTGCATATTCCAAGTCAAAGTCAAATGTGGTAAGTTAAAACTGTTAACTTCACCTTATCAAGATATTTGATTTTTAGATGTCTGACTAATGTAATAACTTACTGACATTTGAAACTAATATAAATAAATTCTCTTCTAGTAAAAGTTATCACGGCAGGAAGCCAATTAAATAAATCTTATGACTGCATAATTAAGTATTCACAAATCTTTCCAAAAGATTATTTAGCAATATTTATATCTGGTAGATGAAAAATTGAAACAGCCACAATGTACTAACAGATAATTTTCAGATATATTTTATCTAAATTTTCCCATCGCAGCATGAAGTGAATCCTTTCGTCTGTTTTTTTTAAATTTTAACAACAAGCAACATCATCTTCAGCAAATCCTCTTCTCAGCCACCAGTAACTTCCATAATCTTCCTAAAGCTTTCTTGCCTTTAAAAAAAACCCTCTTCTATCTACACACATCTATTTCTTCTCTTTGTAGGAGGACAGCAAAAAAGACAAGAAAAGTGAGAAAAGTGACGAATTGCCTAGTGAGTTCGAATGTTGCTTTTGCACCTCGAAGGTAGTATTGCGTCTTTATTCCCTTTTTCCGATTTGTAGCCCTAGAAAGTTAATCTGTCACTGTAAATTAGTAGTGTGAAAAGAGTAGTGCGATTTCTTTGCCCGTAGTGCTGATTGTGCTCTCTGGCTGTTAAAAAAGGATGAAAGCACCACCCATAATTCACACTGCTTCATGAGCAAAAAGGGTACAAGAGCCAAAACTACTTATGTAAATGGTACCTTCCTAAGAAAAGCCTCACTTTTACGCCGTCAAGCATGGTATTTTTTTTATTTCATCAAAATCTCTTTCCCATAACCATTCCCTCTCCAATATAAATGATGGCACACCACATGATAGCTTCAAAATATTACCAATAGTTAACGCAAGTTAATATGCATTTAATCACATTCTTAACACTGTACAAAATGCAATTCAAGTGTGACTTTACCCCATCATCTTTACATTCAAACTTAGAAATGTACATAAGTGATCATCATTACATTAAACAATGGTAAGTACTAGTTTAAAACTAATCATTCCATACAAAGCCATTAAAATCTGCCTTGGGAAGAAACGTTAGAGTCCATATAATATTACTTGTATACTAGAACAAAAAAATGGAAGAATATACAAGTCCAGGAAAACGTTTACTGTAAACTGTAAAAATTAAAAGAAACTGACAGTGGCAGCTGTAGAATTAATATAACTGTACATATTTAGCATCAGTTCTCCAAATGAACAAGGACTGAGGGAGAGCAGAAATTATGAGTATTCATTGTGATTCAATTTTTAACATATTTAAAAACTTTCATGTTTCTGGCATATCTTTGATAGTATGTAACTCCCAGGTATCATATTTTCATGATTACTTTCCTCATTATTTTCATAGCAACTTTATTCTTTCTAAGTCACTCCTTAAAAAAAAACTATCAAAAATACCACATGACTTGAAAAGCAGGTATAATTTTTTGACCAAGATTTAAATATATATTTTTGAAAGATATAAAGCCATCCAATTTATTACTTTGAATTGAGCTGATGTTATACATTTTAAGAGATGTATAAGTCTTTGCTCCATAATATTGCAAACATTTGAGACTGCGAGAAATCATAGCAAACAAATTGATCAAATAACCTCATTATGCTCCCTAGAGATTACAGGCAACTCAAGAAACTAATGAAAATATGTAGTAGAAAATTACTAGCCTGAAGATTCATTTACCAAAGAGATGAAGTTTTTGTTTGCCTTCAGAATTAAGATTCTACACATGAACAGGTTTCGAAAGCTAAACCAAGTTATCAGCAGATATCAGCGTGCTGACTTGTGACATGTAAAATAAATCTTTATGTGCAATAATGATAGGGTAATAAGTTATACATTATTTATGTGCCAACCCAAAAACCAAAACGTCAACTCACTCTTGTACCCGCATACTGCTCCTGGCAGCCAAACTTACACTTCAAACTTTGGAGCCATACTGCCTTAGATTTTTCCAGTTTTTAATCTTTAAGAATGCAGTTTTTGAACTTGTTATTTATTAGGTAGGCTTTCAAAATATCAGCATGTTTATTTACATAAAGCAATAAAGCACCATCAACAAAATGACTTCTCTGTCTGCACGATACTTGTGGCTCCAATGATTCACTTCCTTGCACTTATTAAAGAAAGAATGCTTTGGTTCAATTTTTTTACCTTAATAAATTAATTAAGCGAACATTGAGACAAACTGTAATGAGTAATATGGAGTCAATTATATTATGCTCTCTTGGTAAGATAGGATTTTTTATTGCATACACATTGACATCTATAGTTGAGGTACCATAAATTTGCTGTCTTCATCATAGATTAAAATACTAAAGTATTTTTTTCAATAACTTGAATATAATATGAGTAATTTTAGCAAATGTATTTAGGAAATGAATCTAAACCATATGAGGTTGCATCCATGAGGTTACTAAAGCTTGTAGTAGTAATTCATACTGTATGCTAATCTATGTTTTTTTATAATTATTAACTATCACTGCTATGAAAGATACAATCTAGATTACTAATGACCATGACTCTCATCACATGAGACTGAGAATGCAGGAATAAAATTGAGTTTTCTGCCTGAATTTACAGCAAGATCTTAATTTTCCAAGAATCTAACCTCTCAAGATTACCCATACTTTTATTAACAACAAGATATTTTGGTAATCTCATATTCTATTTCAGGAAGAATGCCCCCTCACAAAAAAACATGTGCTGCTTAATATAAGATTTATGCATGTTTCAAATGCATGAGTGCTTTTTTGGAGAATGTAGTCTGCAAACTGCTTGCTGACATTTTGGAATGGTAGCTATTTCACGTGATGGTGATTGATGATTTTGAATGCTTATATTGGCTATCATATTGACCAAAAAATCATTTGAACCTATCATTTAAAACCATTATCTTCCTGTTCTATCATCATTAACCTAAGAAGTCTCCTCTCTATATGAATTTTAATTCTCCTGTAAAAATATATTCCATTAGTCTCTACTTTTGTAATCAAGTTTAATTGATATTTTGGGGGGAGAGTCTTCCAAAATGAAGTTTAAAGTTAAATATGGGTATATTTTTGGCTGATTAAAGTTACCAAAGGGATTTTTTATGGATTTATGCAAGGTTCTGGATTGTTTTCCGACAATAGCCAGAAAAGTTCTCCAAAAATTTCCAAACAACTCCAATATCATAGTTAAGAGAATCTGCAGGTTGTTCATCAGTTCCAAATGATACCTACATATTGATTCTCGCCCCTTCAGAATTTATTGAAGGAACAGACTTGTACCAATGACATCTATGTTAACATAATTTTCAATTATTTCATACATATTTATAATAGTTAATCGCTTTGCAAAATAATGTGAGCCTAAACTTTTAATTATTCCCTTTTCAAACTCTTACTCATGAGATTATTTTGGCAATAAACTTTTTCCACGCATTTTGAATGCCAATGAATGCCTAATTACATGAAGATGTGACGACATGGATCACCACACTTCATTTTTATCGACATGAAGCCACATCTCACACCTCTTTAACTAGTAACGTCCTACATAATATGTCAGTTGAACTTCTTTAATCATCACCTCATGGGCCATTCAATTACAATGCATCATAGTAACTAATATAAAAATGTTCTTTCTTCAATGATGAAAGAGTGAACATTTAAAATGTGATTGAATCATACCATACTCCATGCTAGGGTGTTTCATAACAATCAACAATGAAAACCTCATGAATGAGCCATGTATACACATAAATAAATTAATTAGAAAGAATACATCCTCTTGCTATTCAAGTGAAGAGCAAAAAAATTTAAGCTCCAATAGGATTGGTTGATTGATATATCAACAGATTGTTTTCAAATCTCCAGCCTCAATATAATATGCAACGACTTGCTTAATGACATTGAATTGAGGTGAATTGCAGTACATTTGAGTTCATTAAAAGAAATTTAAGACTTTGAGATAAAGCATGTAGCAATCATTAACAAAAGTACAATTTATGCTTTGATTAATATAAGCCATCACATGAAAAGAAAATGTGAAACATTTGGCATTTTTAGTACGTAACTGTATATGGCTCATTCAATGAGAATGAAAACCCAGCCGGCACAAGGTGGCAAATATCCCTAAATGAACGGATACTATCCCTACAGTTATGGGATAAGTCATCTGGTGGGCAGATGGGATATCTCTAAGCAAGGGATACGATAGGTATACAATCTGAAGGACGAAGAGATATTACACAGATGAATGTCCGCATAGATACGTATATTTGCCACGTTAGGATAAATTGTGTGCAGTTGTATGGCAATTATCCCTTAAACCCGATCACCGATAGGCTACGGCTAGCCAATCAGGGCTTGTATATCATTAATAAACAATTTCCGTGCCATCTATCGGCAGTAATAGGAAACTAATTTACACAGCACTATTGTTACATACTATTTACATGTGTAGCTAATTTTTTTTCTTTTAACCAGTCATGAAAAGGGCACTTTCTTGACCAAAACTCACCACTTACATGTGCCAACTTCCATTCTCGAACAGCGACCCACAATACACATTGCCAATTCAGCACCTAAACTGAAAACACTGAACACCCACAAAAAGAACTAGTGGGGCATTTTCACGACCACCAAAAGTACATACTCAAATGAAACGATGCCAAAGTCCCAATGATGGATATAAAAAAATAAGACATACAAAGGAAATAACATTTTTCCACAAATTAGTGTATTGACATACGATTTATTTAAAACAATGATAGCGGCTGCATAATTAACAATTCCGGTGGCGAGTTCAACAATGCCGGGCAGGCTAGTAGCTTCCATGATTTCCTCGAGTGGTTTATAAATGGTCTGAAAAAAATGAGCATGCAATAAATTTGTCATTTTCTATTGCTGCAGTCCTAAATAATTCTTCATAAGTACATTATTTAAATAAGAGTAACAAGAGGATAACACGATTTGGGCATTAATGGTGACTCATGTAAACTTCGACTCTGTTTCATGCATGCATTTAGAGGACTGATTTAGAGTGGTGAAGTCATAAACAATTACGTGAATATATTTCGAGCACTTAAGGAATTAAAACTAGAGACATCAATATAAACAACTGGAAGGATAATTCTTCACACAAAAAATACGGCGGCTATGCTGTTCATCAACACTCCAAACAAATTCATTCTCTACAAAATGTCATAACTTGAATGCACGATACATTGACAAACACAAATTATTATCAAAATTCCAAGCTCGCTATACAAATTGGAATCATTTTCTAAAGCAATTTGGGAATATTACAACTTGTCGTAGCAATATTAAGTTTTTGATTAAGTAACCTCGCAGGAAATAATGCATACAATCAGAATTTCACCATTCATGAGAATTTAGTATTACCTTACCTTAAATCGCTCAAGCAAAGCCAGAAGACAGAACAGAGTGTACTTCGATTACTCCATCATTACAGAAAAGCAAATTTCACCCACGGGAAATCAGGCAATGTGCATTCACTCTCCGTTCGAGTTCTCTCCATCTTTAAACTCGGCGCATCATGGTAGACTACTGAAGTCACAATCGCATATATCGCGTTGATAGATAGTTGATAGCTCTGAGGCAAGCGCAAATAATTAAGATACTGATGCTACTGCCCAAAAAACATTACAAAAATTCATTGAATTATTCTTCGTCAGTAAATATCTATTTACATACCACTTTGAGTAATAATATAATAAAGGTTGGGATATGATAGAGATAAAAAAGATAGCGGGGCACATATCGCTAACTTATACCTATTTTCTACCGAAGCAAATATCCCTTGTGCTGGCTGGGAAGCCTACACTTCTTTCTCAAGTACAATATTCATGAATTTCAGTGAACTTAGGTCATTCTTTATGTACTAATTCAGAATCTTGACCGATGGGGAATAAGTAGGAAATACTTCTGGTCATCAATGTCCCTTAATTTTGGAGCTAGTGTTGAATCTGTGCTAAATTAAATACTCAATGTTAAATGCAAATTGCGAATTTTTACACAATTTTATTTTAGTAAATATTTTTCTAATGAAGTATAAGCAATAGCCCATTTTCAAAGTAGGCAAGATGGTAGTACTTCTTTTAACAATGGCAGTGCACAAAATATTTAACTGAAGCAGGGTCAATATGTCTCTACAACTAAAGGCCAATGACAGAATCTATACCCTGCACATTAACTTTTGGTGTCAGTGTAGTCTAAACAGCTCTAGAAGAGCAGTTTCACATCCCAAAAGTAAGGGTAGAAGATATACAAAAATATGTAAGCCCTTTACCAAAAGTAATGTGCACAAACTATGTAGGTTATTTTTATCAGAAACCACCCCAATAAAGCCATGAACCAAGAGCATCATTAAGAGTATGAGTCTAAAGCTAACTATTGCATGGTATTGAAACCTGAGTAAACTACCCACTAAATGAACTAAAATATTAAGATGGCACAGTGCAGCCCTGTGAAATCAACTCACGTTAGTCAGAAACTACTGGCACTGAATTAAGAATCTATATGCTCAATTAAGAATGTTTTGAAATTCCTCAAGACATTCAAACTGTAGATGTTCTACTGCACATAATTAGAAAAATAATGGAGTTCCAATAATCAAGAAATTAACTGGTGTAATTTCAAAAAGTGTATAAGCATTCTTTATGACTCGTCAAACCTAAGTGAAGCCATAAAAAATCTTCCCTCATACAGGGACAGAAATTACTATTGCCATTCCAGTCTGTGTGATACCATCAAAAGAAGAAAAGGAGTCTTAGGTCCTCATAAGGAATACTAGGATAAAGTTAAGAGGAAGCAGTGAAAGTACAAATATAGGAAAGTTTTCATCACAGTTGAAGTAATAGATGACTAGAGGAAACCCTGACATTTCTTTGTGCCTTAAAATGTGTGTTAGTTGAATAAGTTTGACCGGGGATGTTAAGTTAACAACCTTATTGCTGAGATTGAAATCCAGGTACCTTCATAGCTTACAGAGCAAGAGTGGCATATTTTATGACTTAAAGAAAGTTAATATAAATACTAACAAAAACTACAGCAATCACCACTTTCATCATTTTTTTATAAGTTACATTTAGTTAAAAAATAAAATGCCTTTCATGTGTTATAAAATTACTTTTTCAATTAAGAGAATCATTGAGGACTGTTAATTTGAAGTATGTCTGTTTAATAGAGCCACTTTCTTTGAGAATTTACAAATATTGTCTACTGATTGGAGTCACAGCATTAATGGAAAAATGGCCTTTTCAAAAGAGCATAGTTAGAACATTTTTCCAAATTAAATTTATATCCTTCGCAGTTCCTAGCAATAAAATGCGTTAAAACTGGCGAAAGCAGCAGGAATCATACTACCATCCACTAATAATTCACATAAGACCTGCTAAAATAAGTATAAGCAACCTATATGCATTTGATGCCAGAGGTAATTATATGATCTAATGAAAGATATTGAACAATCCACAAGTTGTTACAAACTACAGACCTCCCAATACGGGTTTTAGCACAACCCATTAGATGTATCACATTATAAATAAGTATGGTCTCCACCTGATAAAATCTAACTGACCTTATCATTTCAATGACACAAAAAAGCCAGAGGCACAAGATAGATAACAGTAACTAGTTAGCTGTGAAAATATACTGGCATGTTAGTACAGTCCACACTAAAATTAATACAGCACCATTTGCCATTGAATGGGCAGCCCAGTACAAAAATCTTCTCACTGCAACTACAAATCCTTACACTCTGAACTCCACATGAATCATGTACAGTTAAAAAAACTTCCCTTCACCTCTTCCTCCCCAGCAGCAATTGCTGTCTCTAAGATTTCAAATGGAACCACTCTCTGCTATCAAAAACCAATAGAGTATTACAGAAGAAGAATGCAATTTTCTTGCCAATAATACCCTGATAACATGCAAACTCTTTCAAGCTAGGGTGAGAAATCAAGATTCAGAATGAAACAAATATTTACAATCATAACTAAAAGGAGCAAGTTTATTTCACTACACCCAACTAAATTAAAAACCAACAATTTGAGGGCCAGCCCACCATTTTTCAAATTCCTCTCCTGTAAACAGTGGCAAGATTTTACAAGTAAAAGAAGGCTTTCAGAGGAAATGGATTAAGTGTTGGCAACGCATGTGGTACAAGATATTTCAATCAGACAGCCTTGCAAAGAGCATGAACAGCAGGAGGAGGGGGTTATTTGCCTAGGTCAAGTTGGGAGGGTGGGTTTAGGATATCATGATTGGTAACCTTTTGGAGGAAAAAATAATGGAATGGGTATATAGGTGTGGTGGAAACTCACAATTAGAGCATCGAGAACTGGTTTTTGTCTCTTGCTGTAAAATGCATCATATTAGCCTCTGCGCCATCCTCATAGTCACCATTGTACAGAAATTCCCTAGTGCAGACTGATATACTACATATCCTACCCCAGTGAGAGGCCTACCAAAGATGCTGGTTTTTCTTTGGACACCAGCCTTAAGTGTTACCTTAAACTTGCTGAGTAGTAGATTCATAGCACACTCCCATTGATCAGATACCTCCTCTAAAAAATGTATGCATTCAAATTTGTATTTCAGTGCTTCATTTTGATGATACATTTTCAGAAATTTAAGTACAAAAAGAATGGTTTTACTTTTGTTAATTTTGAGACGGTATTAAACTCAGTCAAAATTGAAAAATCCTGTAATAGTGCATATTTTGCAAATTTGGAGTGGCTGGAGAGATTGATGGCTTATAATTTTACTGTATATGACACAAAAAGTGCAAGTTAGGATTGTCTATGAAGAATTTAGTAGAAATATTCCTTAGGCTTAGTTGTCTGTCACTGTTTGTCCTCTTCAGCATAGGAGATGGCTCATTATTTTTCTGACAATAAGAAAAACATATGAAGTAGTTGTAAGATGCTTTTATACAGTCAAAGCAAGCGATGTTTAGCAAGAATTAATTATAACAAAACAACAGAATGTAACTTCAAAGAGAAGTATGTCCAATCTGAACATACACATCAGAAGACATAAACTAGAGCATGTTTAGCACTTTTTCCAATAGATTTTACTACAATGCGGATGGCAATTGTCATAGTAATTAACAAAATAGTGGGAGAAAGGATATTGACAAGAGAGGCGTTTGCTAACATAATATAAATTAATTCAGGAGCTGTGATATATCATGCAAATGAAAGGTTAATAAGTTGATATGAAGCATTGGAGTCATAGGTGTAACCTGCACCAAAGGAAGAGAGGATTAGAATATGTTAGAGACTTTTACAATGAGAATTGTGATGAAGGAAGTATGATGGACTATAAGGAAAAAAACAAGGTCCCAGGTGTGGTGGAATAGAAAAGGAAGTTGTGAGGAAAACATTTTAGGGTGAGAATGAGCTGTTGGAAATGGATGTGAGTGATGTAGTGCAGTTACAAGAGACAATGATGGAGATGAATACAGATGATATTACATGAGAAATTCTTTATAACCTTCATGAAATTCTAAGTAAAAGAGGATATTCAGTTAGCTTAGTTAGATGATGAACTTGGCACAACATTCGGGGACAAAGATTCCTGTCCCAAAGCACAAGGATTGTATTTTTTTATGAGTGACTTCGTCATACTCAATGACTAAACTTTCTCAGTAACCATGCTCAATGTATATGGTAGGGTCCAGCCTTCAATATTGGTGGCCTTAAGATATTTCCCTATTTCATTTATGACAGGAAGATTTACAGTGACAATAAATATTTGAAGGGTAAAGAAATCAAAGCAGGGTTCCATATCATAAACATAGCCCTCCAGAATATTTTTCTAAGCTAAAGCTTGGGTCAAAAAATTACTGTACATATTCAACATTTTGCTATAACTTTCTCAACATCAGCATCAACAATGGCAGTAAATGCTTCATAAAGCATAGATAGACAGTAAATCATAGAATGATAGTCCTCTTTCTATGTGGTCATCTGATTTCTTTATTAGCTCAGCAAGAATGGAAGACATGGGGAGAGTGTCCACTCTACCAGGGGAATAAGCTCATTGGTGGATACCTGTCTAGGGACCAAACGATTTTTGCATTTTAAATCAGGATAAAAGAGGCCAATGACTAGAACAAATACAAACTATAAACAAGCATTCCGTATTCAACTATCCTACATGTACCATTAATGTATTGAAATACATATACATTTAAAATTATACCCAAGATAAAACAGCTAATTCTCAAAAAGTTTATACATTGAAATCTAAAATCAACCAGAACCTCAAATGTTTTGACCATCCATGTTAAGTGGAGTATAGTCAAACCATAAAAAGATAAAATTATTTAAATTTTGGACCTACTAACAGATATTTTTAATGGATACTTGAGATATTAAATGAATTCACTTTGTAAAATTCCACAGGTATTCTGTGGAATTTTACAAAGTGAATTCATTTAATATCTTAACTATGTTGCTCCACCAAGTTAAGCCTGAAAATTTATTATATATGGATACTTGAGTTTATACAATAGCTGTAAACAGTGGCAGATCTAATGGGAAGGGGGCTATAGCCCCCCCCCCCCTTGGGTCAAAATTTACACAAGATAAAATTGAAATTATCCCCTGAACCCCCCTTCGGCTGGGGTGTATTCCCCTCAGACCCCCGGTTTGCCCTCCCCTTGGACCAAACCTAGATCCGCCACAGGCTGTAAAGACGAATGAACCAAATATCTCATAGCAGAAATAAGTTAAACCAATGTTTTTCTTGTTTTATTCTGCATTAGGATGTACAATAAAAATATATTTGAAATAATTTAATTATATTTATGCATAGTAACAGGGGAAAATATCCCAGTTTTTGGTTGCATTAGGGTTGCTAATTGCCCATTCCAGCACATACAACCCTGCATCCATATTACTCTTAATAAAATCGGTATCACACTCTAGGATTGCAGTAGTCATGGTTTCGCAATGCCAATATTGAGAACTTCGAAATAAGCCTAAGTTTCTTATTGTGCTGTTTACCTGGACCAAGAAACAATTTCTTTAAAAAAATACCAAGAACTTTTTTTGGGCGATTAAAAATGTTTGTAGCTACATTTTTAAACTTTGTTTTAAAGTATTACACTAAAAACATGTGTGGCTCTAATTTATGAAAAATTTCTGTGCCATTACATAAATATTTGTCCAGTTAATATGTTTTGAAGTGAGCAGTTAGCTAGTTAGAGAAGCAGCCAAAAATCAGGACAAATCACCACAAATAAAAATAATTTAAAAACTTCTCACAAACTTGTCTTTTGTAACCTAATACATAATTAAACAAGATAAACACTGTCAATCATGAGTAAACCAGGATTAGTCACAGATAACTTTATGGGGTCACCCACCATGCCCATAAGTGCTCAATTCCACAGAAGAAAAATCATCTGTCTTGACCGAGACTCAAGCCCTCGATCCCTTGATTTCCAGAAGAGTGATTTAGCCAATTAACCTACCGAGACATCCTCTTCTCCTGTGGATGTTTGTGGGCCTTAAGGGACTAGATGTTTCAGACTGCCGGACATACTATACAACGAGCAGCCAAATCGTGCGCTAAGCACCACGGCCAGAAAGGTAAAGCCCAAACTTAGAACACAAAGAGGTGTTCATTCTTTTTTGAGCAATTGCGAGTACACCAGGAGTAGCCACAGATAGCTTTACGAGGTCACCCGCAATGCACATCAGGGCAAAATTCCATAGAGGAAAAATCATCCGCCTCAACAGGACTGAAATGTGGATCCCTCGATTTCCAGCTGAGTGCTTTAGCCAATTAAGCTACCAAGGCATCCTCTTCCCCTGTGAAACAACTAATCCCTTAAAGCACACAAACATCCACAGGAGAAGAGGACGCCTTGGTAGCTTAATTGACTAAAGCACATGGCTGGAAATGGAGGGATCTGGGTTCAAGTCCTTTATGATTTTTCATCTGTGGAATTTTGCACTTAAAATTAATATTGGTTTAACTCATGTTGCAATGAGCAAACTAATGGTTTTCTTGTAATGAAAGCTGATACTCATGTATCCAAAATAAAAAAATCAGGCAGTAGCTTTTTCGTTTGTTTATTATTTTGCATGAAATAACTGGTTTCCACTAACAGAAATGTATGATTCCTAGACTAATACTGGTCACCCCATATGATTCATCAAATGCCATGAGAAACAACCAACTACGTCTCAATCACTCGTATGAAAGCTGCAAATCAGAATTTTCTTCAGTTCAAAATATGGTAAAGAAATTTTAAAATAATAATCCACTAGGCATCACATTTGTGAAACTCTATCCTTATTTAGCCTGAAAAATCAATTGCATAGTAAAAAGTTAAGTCTTCATCAACTGAAGGTTACGTAATAAAATTAAAGATACAGAATAAGTGCACTAATTAACTGAATTTTAACTCGAGCAAATGTAGAAAAGAGCAAATCAAGGGTTTTGTATTATTGAATGGGACAAAATAATTGGTAAAAGAAAAGTAAATTTCCCATTATTAATAATTTGCACTAATCATAGAAAGGTTTTACAGTGTACCATGAGAAGGAGCAAATGGAAGTTATGCCCACAAGTAACATTCTATAACCAATAGCTTAATTTTTATAAATGTAACTGTAAATAATAACTGTGTATCTAATTTTATGCTGTATGAAGCCAATAGGGAATGCTGCTAGCTCTGATGGTCAAAAAGATAAGCTTAATAAAGAGACTAACACATTTTCAGCCCTTCATCTTTTCTCCAAAGAGGACATATTTTTTTAATAACTACATAATAAGCAGAATTTCCACCAATAATGAATTACTAACTTGGAAATAAGTAAAAACATGATTTGCTGGCATTAAATAGGCAAATATAATTCACGCCTAAGATCATTTTCTCATAGACCTCAGAAAAACAATTATAAAACCTTTTGCTATGAATGCTTACTTTTACCTATAGCAAATTTGATATTTATCACTACATTGCATTGCTTCTGCTATAAAAATATAACATATATATAAAAATTTAAATGAATGCTTCAATGCTTTCCTTTAATTCTATTCAACATACGCCTATATTTTCATCTGCTGTTTTTTATCTTAGAAACATGGCACTGTCACACCATAAAATACCCCTCACAAACTAAAATACAGCTTCCATTTGTTTTACAAACACATTCTTATAAACCTTACTGCATATGCATAATCAAACCATCTAATGTAATTAATTGATTTTATTTCACTGCCTTAAAATTGTGTTTAAAGTTAAACTTTCACCATTAATATTTTCCGACTGCTTCTTTTGATACATTCTTTTGTACAGTATGATTAATAAAAAAACAAACGCTTTGTAATAACTTTGTATTTTCATGCAGAGCTTTTTCAAAATAATTTTAAGTTTAAAAAAAATGAAAGTCAGGTAAACAAAACTTTTAAGTGAATTGACTGACAAGATTTCTGCCGATTAATCAACCCATTGGCAACAATGCATTGCAGGAGGATGGTGCGGTTGATGATGAAATGAGGGGACAGGAGAGAGGAGGAGGAGGGGGAAGGAGACTCGCGGGTGGAGAGACAGGTGCTGCCAAAGGGCATAATGAGACCCCTCTCAAATGACAAGCTCTCTCCCTCTCCCTATCTCGCCAATGTGAAAAAAAAGTTGTGACTCTTTGAGGAGTGTGATGTGAGAGTTGATGGCATTGACTTGGTTGAACTTGCTTATTTTTATTGAGAGTTGAGGGTGTCTCCACATATGAACGAGCAGGAGGAGGTGAGTGAGACAATTCACAAGCAGATAAAATATATATACCTATATAAACCATCCAAGGAAAGTGATTGTATACCTTAGACCAAAACATCTTGTAAGAATGTTTGTTTCCTTGTGGGATAAGAAAAATGACTGTGTCTCCCCCAGCCAACTCTAAAACCAAGAGTAACTGGTCACTAGTAACTACGGTATGATTTCCATATAGAGAGGAGTTCCTTCAACACCCCCATATCTACCTATCCTCTACTTCCATTCAATTTAGTGTTGAAAATCATCAGCTCGTTTTGAAAATTTTCATATAAAAAGTTGAACAAGCATGCAGAAAAGCAGACTGCATATTTTGGTGATATCAAACCTGCATCTAGAGTAGTTTTCACATTGACATAATTCTTTCTGCCACCTTATCATGAGAAATTTTTTAAATGGTTTTATTTGATAGCCTCTTAGATACACTTCTATACACAGCAACTTTGCAATCACACCCAGTCCCTAGATTTTACCACTTGAATTGCAAAAATTAGTAACATTTACAACCTTCAGTACCTCTGGCATAAACTCATCCATTTTGAAAGTTCCAAATGTGCACACAAAAAATTCTCTGATGAGTAGGGTTTGGGTAGTAAGAGTCCTCAAATATGATCACATTCAGAATGATAAACAACTTTTCCCTCAGTAAGAACTGCCTAATTTCATCAATAGTTTTAACTCTTCCAAATATATAAAAATTATAACATTGAAGGTAAGTGGACATTTAAAGCCATGATTGCTAAAGCAATGAAAGCGAAGCAAAGAAAGATGAGCAAATACTTCAGCTGTGATCTAGGTTCAGGATATACAGCATCAGTTGCATTGCTTAACATACTCACTACATGCATTCATTAATAAAAATGCCAATAATTTAAATGTCACTAATGGACATAAAACAGCCTTTGTCTCACTACCTCAAAAATCTTGATGATTCTCTCAATTATGAGAATAAAAAATTCACATTAAAGGCCAGTTCTTATATGTTTTCTCAACATAAGATACTACCATAAGCATCAACTCATAAATCGAATTCAAGAAAATCCCCATTTCTTCCAGCATTTTTCTCAATAAAAACACTTAGACATCAAGCCAATTAGCAAGGTTTTGCAGTTTAGGCCTTACACATTATTCATGGTGATAAATGAAACATTATTAAGCTATTCAAGATTTCATTGTCCCAAATTTTTAAAGAAGCAAAAAAAAAGCCCCACACATTTTTAACTTAAAAACATTGTTTCATCAGTGTATCTTAATATTCCCATGATTTTGCTTACACACAATGCTGCAGGACTTCAAAGAATTCATCGATGCTGAGAGTCTTATGCCTCTACCAACAAGAGACTTCCCACAGCATCAACTGCAAATATGTAATTCCCCACCGCAAAATGCCATTGAAATGATGTCATTTCGGCCAGGAGCAATAAAAAATGGAAATGGTGCCCGGGGACTGGAGAACAGTCTTGTTAGGCTGGAGGGCATCACCAAGGAAAGGAGGGAGTGTGCTGAGAGAGATGGTGGAAGCAGCGTGGATAGCTCAGAGACGTATGCCAGCTGCAGGACACACCCATCAGCCTCCCAGGCTGACCTCCTAGATGATGATTCAAACAATTTATATGTGAACCCACTTGAAGGCACGAGGAAAGTGGGGGCAGTGAGCAAGGGAGACTTGACAAGTCCCATGAGCCCATCTTCAGGTGCCCTTGTGCCATTTCCTTCCCCTCCGACCCCCGCACTGACCTCACCCTCCTCTCAAGTGGGCAGCGGGATGACAAAAAGTGCTTCTGGAGATACGGCACTCGTAAGTGCCTTGCGAGGATTGCTCGCCGAGGAGACAAGTGCGACATCTTTAGGGCAAAAGTGTGACAAGTTAGGAATGGGAAGTGGGAGACGATTTCCGCTGGGCGGGAGCAGAGGCAGCCTGGATGATGACGCCCCACTCCCAAAGCATCGAAAGACACGATTCCAACAAGTAAGTGCGGACATAATGCTTCCAAGAGAGTTCATGAGCGCAAAATTTATGCAGAGATTTGAACAAAATTCAGGCAGGGATCATTTCATTTTCACTCCATTCTTAAAAACTTACATTTAATCACTTTTTGAGCCCAAAAATAAACAAGCAAGACTTACTCAATTGGCAACCATTAATGTTACTCTTTAACTGTTAAGCACAATACAGCAAGTAAAAAAGTATTTCTGGCAATTGAAAAAGAATGTTTGCAGAAGAAAATATGAAAAATTACTTTCACCAAAATTAAATTTCATTAATTTGCTGCCAAAAAAAAGGATTATGATTTTTAAAATGTTTTTAACTGCAGACAACCAAAAATTATACCTTTCAGTGTAGTTAATCAGTTAACTATCGATGCTCCACTCATTAACTCTGAAATAATAAATCTTTTCACAGAATTTCAAGAAATGCTATAAAGGTTTATAATTAGAAGACAAGGCAACTGGCAATAAAAAACTATTGTTGGTTAATTTATTAGAGAATGCAGAGGTATGGGAGAACATTTCCTAACTGCACTTTTAGATGCCTCAAACCACTCTATACTGTAATATTATTGTAACATCCTCGCAAATTATGCTTCTCATTCACTTTTAACTTTAAAATTTTCAGTAGCTTAGTTAAACTAATTAGCTTGTTTCTATCCACCAAAAGTAAGCTTTTTGACACCTTATGCTTTATTATGTCAAACACTTAAAGGTAGAGAGTTCTCAAAGTGAAAAATATCTTTTTTTTCAACTTATCATATCTGAAATATGGAGCATGGGTTGTTTGCCCATTATCTACAGTCTGAAAAAATATCTCGAAATTTTTTCAATGCAATTGGAACTGAGCATAAACTTTATTAAAATAATTTACATTCCTTTTTTGCACCATTTCAAATACTTGGCAGCCAACTGTCTATTTTAAAACCATGAAAAAATAAAATATTTTGGCCAACTGCTTGCAGTTATGTGAGCATTTTAAATATCTCCAAATATTTATCAGTTAGCTAGTAATGTAAGAGCTAAGTTAGGCTAGTGTATTTCAAGCATTTTGATGAATCTGAATGGTATTGGCAACCCATTGAGCTTTTAATTTTATGGCTAATAGATTTAACAACAACATTATCTTGGATATTTGCTAATATCAATCAATCAACCATATCAGGGGGCAAAGCAACGCACTCGGTTTGGTGACTCGGAAAAAGGTAGCACAGAAGATGCAGATTGGGCAGATGCATCTATGACCTCTGGGACAACAGGCATCACCGCAAGCACAGCCCCTGACAAATACCACCACCATCGCAGTGCAAGCAGCAGTAGTGGCAGGAAACCTTCCCTCTTTGCAACTCCTGGTCGCAGCCTTGCTTCATCAGCAACACGCATCCTCAACCACCATTTATTTGGCCTTCAATCCTTAGCCACTTACAGGGCTGGTAAAGTGGCATAACATGTATTAATGAATAATATGTAGACATTAAAAAATACCCAAAAACATCATTAAGATAGTCAACAAATGGTATTTTAAACACCTGTGCTTCAACTATAACATGCTCCCACGAGACACTAACACACAAATTGTATGGCTATTTAGGCTATTTGATGTAAGAGGCTAGATCTAAAGTTAACCATCAAAAGCTTGTAATTCTTTCACAGTGGAGATTAATAATGCTTATTACTGTAGCATATTATTCTAAATAATGTCTCAGGGGTGAACTGGGTGAAAAGGTTTTGTATCAGTCAGCAAAAAAATTGATGTCAGAAAATTTTTATGATAAGGTAGACAAAGGTGTTTCAGAGTAAAAGTTTTCATGAAGTTTTTTCAAATTTTACAAAATTTTCCAGATAAAATTTCATGAAAAGTTTTACAGCAAAATATCGCTAAGATTGACAATGCCTCACTTTCATTCATCATCAAAATCTCTCTTAGCTGCCTCTCAGTAGTAGATGTTAATGACTTCCTACCCTGATATTTGATCAGATTATTTTCATGAATGAGCCCTCTTTTAATTACAGGGAAAAATGGGAGCAAGTCATCGCTGTCGGTAGAATCGATTGACAATACATCAGAGCATAGGCGTAAGAAGTCAATACTGAAGAAGTCAGACAGCACAGGGGGCAGTGCAAGTGGAGAATATGGAAATGGAAATGGAACAAAAGCATTGATTGGGTTTGGTGCTACAGGCATTGGCAACAACAGAGATGCCATTGGGAGTACAGATGGTGGAGCTGGATCTATAACACACAGGCATTTTCATCACCAGCGTTCATCAGTAATTGCAGATCCTGAAACTGAGAAACTCTTACCCACTGACTCCACAGCAGGTGGAAACACTTCTGATAATGGTGGAGCAACATCTGGTGGTTAGTATGCCTCCAAAAATGCCATCAACCAATGTGGTAACAATGAAAAGTAATAGACACACTCATCAAAGGATTTCTAACAATGACACCATATGTGATCATTTATATTTCAAAACATTTGAAATGAAAAAAGTTACCATCTTTTCTGAAAAGTTAAAGAGGACCCTATTTTCTGCAGCATGTTTTGAAAAGATTTAGAACCTTAGCTTTTTAATATTTTTTATGGAAAAATTGAGAGTTGATAATTTACCTCATAATATTCACAAACAGTGATGCAGTACTGAAAAACTAAGTTTGTTCTGCTGAGTCCACCAATAGGTTATGCTACGCAAATGACATAGTAAGATCTTCAGTGATTGACAGCCTCAGTGTGGTGGCAGTCTTAATAATTGCATGAAAAAACTACAGTAATATAAAAAATATTCATGGGATCAGCCAAGAGCCTCTAGTTTTTCATCACCTCAAAATTGAAACTATAGTATTCACACTGGCAAGTAGGGATGAGGATGTCCTGATTTATATTATATCAAAATATTGTTTGATATCATGTCAAAATATGACTTTGGTATTAAAATCTCAGAGCTAGTATTTAACTACTAGTGAAAGGTACCCATTGAAACTCAACGGGTGTGAAAAACACTGAATTTATTGTATACAAAAGCTACAAAACATGAAGAATACTGAGCAGCCTTCTTTGAGTCGTCTTCTGAGTGAATGAACTTAATTGCTTCCCTTGTGCACATATGTATATTTGCATTCAATGACTTATTTCAGTTGCGATATTCATTTTTGATATGGGCTTTGAGTGTCTTCAAACAGGATTGGAAAGTAGGGGTACAACCCAGCAGTTGAAAATGTCAAACGGATCATTTGCAGCAGCAGCCATGTTTATTTGACCAATAAATCCTCCGTTACCTGGACTGCATCTTATGCATAAAGGTAGCCATAATCATTGGTTTCAGTTTTTAAATCAAAAATAAATGTTGATTCTTATGGAAATTGTTGATTTTCATGCATGGTTGCTTCCTGTTCATTGAGCAGAATACCCCGTTCTTATTTCGGGTAAGATGAATGTAGTGACGTTATAATAGTTTCCACCATATTAAAACCGATTGAAGTTTCGCAACAGACAGGTCAATATTTGAACCAGATTTATAGCTCGGTACCCATCCATGGTTGGGTTAGGATGAGACTTGTGCGGTTCTTAGTGTAACCCGAGAAACACCACGGGAAGGTGACCGACTTAGTTTCCCATTTTTCTTGATATAGGTATCCTTTTTTGGTATTTTTGTGTTGGATTTTTTAATTTATTTTTTCGTTTAATGCTTATAAACACTGGTCATCATTAAAGCATCGGTATCAGCTCATTAGAAAATAAAATTAAACATTATATTTCGGCTTTCCCTCAGGAGTGTTGAATGTATACTTATTGTATATATGCATTGAATTTATCGATTAGCCACCTAAGCAATCCATCATGGGGCCCTAAGGACTCTGGGCCCATAGGGGCCTATGGGACTCTAGGCCCTTCTTATACAGATATTCTCTCAACATGATATCATGGGCCTGCAGGAAAAAAATGTTATTTAAAGAAGCGTGAATATCTTTTGAAAATCAAATCTTTGGTTGCCAAGGAAATATGATATTATTCGTTGTCTCGGGCGTGACTTCATGGAATCGACTTAACATAATGAAAAGTAAAGAAAACTTTGTAATTCCACATAAATATTTATTGTACTATAAACAATATAATAATCAATAAACAATATAATAAATATTGTATAGTACAATAAATATTGATGTGGAATTACAAAGTTTTCTTTACTTTTCATTATAAATATGATATTGTCGATTTCAGAGAAAATGTGAGATTTTTCAGCTAACAACATGACTTTCACAGGAATACGAAATGTAATAGAAAATCGATTGAAAGAATTAGAAACTTCATTTATTCAGCCACCCGATAAAAAAAATTCCAGCCCTCTATCTTGAGTGAAAGTAACTTTCAAAAAAAAGCAAAAAATGAAACCACTGCACCGAACCCAATGATTAGCATGGACCACCAGAAGAGCCTATAGGGGGCTTTAGCGGACCCCGAAGGCTTTTTAATATAGCCTATATTACCCACAGATATATTTTCTATCTACATGCCAAATTTCAGCTCAATCGGTCCAGTAGTTTTTGCGTGATTGAGTAACAAACATCCAAACAAACATACTTTCACATTTATAATATTAAGTAGGATAATATTATATGGCTGCATGGCTTTTTAGAGAAATTTCTGGGGGGTAAATCCTGAAATATTTAATATGGTAAACTATACTAACATATAAAAATGTAGAGGTCTCTATGATCGTTACTCTTCTCCTCCAACAATACTGAACCAATTGTCCTGAAATTTTGCATGATTCTTAGGTATATACCAAGTAGTGCTATTGGCTATATAAAAAATGCCTTACCACAGGGCTCTAGAGCCCCCAAAACAGACCCCTCCAATTTATTCCCATAATAAAAGACTTCAGCACAGAGGTGTCTTTTTTGCTTTTTAAATTATTTTCAATCAAGCTATAAGGTTGAAATTTTCACTCTTGGACAGCAGAAGCAATGAAGTAATACATTCTTTCAATTTTTTTTAAATGCTTTAGTTTTGCTTAAAAATTATATTTTCAATTCTAAAATTATCAAATTTTCTCCTCGATTAACAAGAGCATATTTCCTTGGCAACCTGAGCAATGACCTTGAGCAAGAAGTTTTGTCTGGGGCTTTTATGGCTTGCATTAAAATATAATGATATTAATATTAGCAAATTTCAGTGAGATTTCAATTCGGCTATTTAGTACCCATTCTCTCTATTAGCACTTCATGGCTTTTATGGAGTATCTGCATTTATAACATCACTCTGATTCTTATAATTAGGGCCCAGTATGCATAGTTCATTGCTTACTACATAGAATTCTCATGCTGCAAGAGACCAATGTTCAACTCCTATTTAACCTTAATACAGTCCTCTAGGTCAACAGGGATGGTTGGGGTTCTAATATGCTTTAAGTCCCTAAATCACTGCTTCCTCCCTAGCCTTTGAATCAATGAAGCAATGACCCATTTTGCCTAGAAATTTAGCTCTTAGGTTCTTGATAGTTATCTATACTGAAATATAATAATGTACTCGTGTTTGTCTCTTTCTCTTCAAGTATGTGCATTATGATTTCTCAAAAAGTACAGAACCAACCAACTTGAAATTTTGCATGTTCAAGTATATATATTAGGGAGTTTACAGCCTAAATAAAAAAGACCTCAGGGCCTATAGTGCCCCAAATCACCAAATTTAGAGCCTCATACTTTCTAAAACTGATAGTGCTTTTAACCGAAATCTATTCTAGTGTCTCTGATCCTCAAGTTGAAGGCTTCAGTTTTTTCGGTTATGATGCCTCCTCCATGATGCTTAGAAATGATAAAGACGTTATGGCTTCACCATAAGCTTTTAAAACCTAGAAGTCACGATTGTTGCCAATAGAGGAGATATGCACATTATCTTGCATTGTCATAGGGGCGTCTGAAGTGTTGCCTATACCGAAGGATATTCCTTCTAACCCTTCGTTAATTGCGTCACATTAGAGGATGCATTTGGTCGGATGGTATCAGCCTTATGCCATTAAGAACCAGTTTCATCAAATATGCGGAAATAGACAGAACATTTTAAAGGACATTAATTATTCACTATAGAGTTACATGTAGCGAATATAGTAGAGGGAAATATATAATTTTAATTTAAAATTTTATATTGATAGGACACTTGCTGCATCTTCCCTTTGCACATATTTGTGTTTTTCTAGTGTCTAAATTCGTTCAACATGTTTTATTTGCAGAATCAATTGAAGCATTTCAGAATGGTCTAAGTAAATACTATAGCTAACTATACATAATTATAAAATTAATATTTTGTCCTTCAATTCTTATTTTTCTCTTGGAACATAACAAATCATTCGGGCAGTAGAATGTCAACAAGTTTCTCTGTCTTCGTTTTCTTTGTTGGAATCATGTTGATGAACCAGCTGTTTTGATTGGCATTGCCAATATTTAATGAAGATCATAAGGACAAATGGTACCTGAAGTCGCTGATATGATTGCTTATCCCATAAAGTCTTCTTCACCTTCATCACTTTCAGCTGTGTGCCATAAATCTGAATCAGTTTATTTCAATCGCATTCTCTGAACCCAGTGATGATCATTTGGTAATATCATTATAGTTCGCCTTTTCTATCCATCTAACCAGGATGAAGGTAAAATAAAAAATAGCTAAAACAGTGTTACTTCATGAGAGGATGCATGTAAAATGAACAAGAGCCTACTGAAAAACAGCATGCAAAACTAATGCCAACTATAAAGTACAAACACTTTCAGCATCATAATTTGAGAATGAATGGCATCAAATGAGGGTCGTAAACCAACATTCTTTTATTTGCTCAAATTGGGACTATCATGAACACTATGTGGCTGACAAGGAAAAAATTAATATACAAAATTAACACCTAAATAAAAAAGGAGTATAAAATGAAAAATTATGTCATAATTCATGTTTTCGTCCATAATATAATAATGCTTACTCATAGTTATGAAAGTAATGTTCTGAAACTCCACTTTCTCAGGCGAGATATCGTAGAACAGCATAATGTCTGAGTCTTGCCTGATGATGACTGCTAGTCAGTCGAAACACATGTAGCAAGAGGTGGAAAAAAAATTAGTAGACAGTACGAAATCATTTGAGCTTCATTACTCAATGTTTTGAAAAATTATCAATATTTCTACATTCTTCTACCTCTGCAAACCACAGTGGTTCTTTTGTATACTTCAGATATTTTTTCTCCTCTTCATACAGACTCTAAACATCCTGCACTGTATAAATATATCTACCTCCTAATGGAGTGATTGCCTTCGTTCCATAATTGCCTGATTGAAATGCTTGAGCCGAGGGGAAGGTTGAGTGAATGAGAGTGTTGGTTTGAGGTGTGAGAGTCCATGATTCCAGTCATCTGTTTTTGAAGACAACCTATATTACTACTTTTTTGGGAAAATTGAAAACAAAGTCTTGCCTTTGTGATTTTCTTGTGAATCTAATGAGTGGAGATGTCCTTGCAAGAGGAAACTTTGACTAGGAAAAAAAATTTAGTTTATGACTTAGTTCAAGTGAAATAGAGCGAAATATTCTCATACCAGAGAGAAATTACATTATTTACCGTAATTAGAACATTGTTTAATTTATATTTGTTGCATTGGTTTTCTTTATTTCAAGCTAGATAAATCCATATTCACATAATGACGTCAGACGCATATGCAGACTTTTATTTTGGAAAGAAAATGGTTTCATACACAGATGATAAAAATGATGGATAAACAAATTTAAAAACAATCCTTTCTCACCTGAAGAATTAACAAAAATTTCCTTAGAAAAACAAAAGAGATACCTTTTTGAATACAAATAAATAATATGCTGAAGTCCTGACTGAATATTTGAGTATCTAATACATGAGTTTCTGAAACTCATGTTTTTCTTGAATTTACATCATTATAATATAAGCGAAATATAGTTACTGAGTAAATTTTTAAGATATTTATAATAGTAAAGTACTAAGTAAAATGAAGCGTACGGCAATTACTTTCAATGCATACTGCTAAAATATTGAAGCAACTCAGGATAACAAAAGTTGTCACGTGGATTCTATCAGACTCCAAAAATATGAAAATACTAATATTTGATTTGGCGATGTAATGAAGCAGAAAAACATATAAGTGACTAATAGACAGGCAAAAAATAATGAGATATGTAAAAGTGGAGGATCCTAAATATGCAAACCTAGTGTGTCCAAAGAAAAAATATTACACGGCATCCAGCAGATGTCACATGATGAACATGATGAAGGGTTAAGTTACATGTTAGAGCTGATTAATCCAGGATTATGATGGTTAGGATTGAATATTTTCTGGTATATAATAAGTTTCCTTTAGTCAAAAGTTGTGGATTCGAGTGCAGTGAAACCATGGTTTCCCTGGACACCGAAGGGCAGCAGAGATTTTTCTGTAAAGCCCTTATCCTTTGCTGGAAGCCATGAGGAGGGCACTTCCAGCATAGAGCTTAATTGGATAATATATGAGAACCCTTTGGCACCTTTCATTAATATATATTCAGCTCAAGTAGATGTAGGGTTTCTCTCCACCCTTCCAATTTCCCAAATAATCTTTCGTTTACTTTCATATCCACTAATCCCGAATATTGAAAATTATCCTATTGCCTTTCATCTCCCTTAATCACTACTTTGTGAGTAATGTCTCATGCATTCCTTAAATCAACAAATTCAAGTCTTAGTTGAGAGTTTAACACACTAATAGAACAAGCAGAGGGTTGACAATAAAATTACAAGTCAATTATTTCCTAGAATGCAAGTGGAAAACAATTACAGCATATATTAAACAAAGTTTCAGATTTTCTTTCACAGTTATTCCTATATTTTTTTCTGAAATATGAGCCACAATTATGTGATCAACTTTGCAGCTATACAGTTATTCCATTATTTTTTATTTAATTTATATCTTACAGATGCAACAGGCGATGAGTACTCCCCTAAGTTGAGAAAATCTTCCACTTCAACAGTACCCGCAAGACAGCATCAGTCTTCATTGCTCTCCTCTCCTGACAAAATTCAATCAGCTGCTGTAATTCCCAGGGGAATTGGACCCAAAACCAGCATTAAGCCTCATGCCTTACCGATAAAATTTATCCTCAACTCTGAACAAAGTGGCCCCAAAAATTGCACACCTGGACCAGAAGAAGGAAGGAAGAAGTGGGGTGTTGACAGTGGAGGCAGAAATGTAAACTTCACTAAGGGAGAGACATCAATCAATCCAATAGCCAGGCGAACCCCATTACCCTCTACTGGAACAAGTCATCCAACCACTGACCTCCTGCTGATCAACACTGTCACGCAGCCTGACTGGCTGCAAGGACAGGCCTGCACCAGCTGTGGGAGGAAAATTGCTGCTGAGAGCTGGTTAAAAAGTGAGGTGATGCCAACAGCCAATAGTGTGAAGGCAACAAGCAAAAGTTCATGGAGTCATAGTAACACCCAAGTGATAGGGAAGCCAAGTGCTGAGAATAAGGATACAGAAAGAAAATGCCCTCACTGTGGAATGATAAATGTGCTAGACAAAGTGTACATTTGCCCACCGACAAAGACTGAAAAGAAAACATTGGTTGATGATCTCTTGTTTGCTGACTGCTCACCCACAGAGGAAACAAGCTTACTTGAAAATGTAGCAAATAATCAAGCCAAGAAAGCAGAAGAAAATACATCACCATCTTCTGTAGTTCTGGGCACTTCGGGAGTCAGAAAAGTTCTCCCCCCATCATAGCATTTGCGGGTGGGCCATGCCAACAGCAAATACGTCTTCCTAGCTTCCTTTGGCATAATGGCAAATTCACTCTAAAACTGAACAAATGCTCACTGTGTGCATTCATTTGCCTTTCCACATTTGGCTTCAGAGGCCAAAAATCTTATTTGCTCAAACACTGAGCAAAATCTATAACAGCTATGAAGGAGTCATTCCAGAACTTGTCCTTGGTCCCATTCCTTCTATGAAATCATGAACGTCTAAATTATATTTTTTTTACTAATCCCCTAAAATATTTTACTCTGAATCTTGAGTATTGAGGATATTTTCTTCCGATTTTTTAAAACCAGGAAATCATCTTTATTCAAAGTGCATCATGACTTCCAATGAAATAGATATACGATAACTAAAAGCAAATGTCTTGATGGAAATGCTGAGATTAATACTCCAGAACATTTTCTTCCATAACATTTTTAAGAACTCATTCTAAATAAACAATTTTATATAAATAATAAAATTCATTCTCATCAATTGACATGAGCATATGCAAGTTGGTATGATCCAGATAAAATGCTAGAGGTTTTTTCATGAATCAAACATATTACTGCAGTTGAAGAATAAGTTTCCCTACTTTATCAATTTTAAATGATTTATGATACAATTTGTTTAATGCCTCATTGGAATGTCTTCTTGTAGTTATATGCCTTAAATGTCCTCAGTAGGTAAAATAATAGCAGGAAATACATTAGATGGAAAAATGAGTGACATGAGTCTTTTGAAACTTTGAGTGAGAATATTTTCAGCATCAGGTCAAAGAAACAATATGTCTTGGTGTGAAATGAATGACTGCATTCAATGCTGTTGTGAGCTACTTGATCCTAGAAGAAAATTTGGCAACTGAAATAGTGAATCAAGACAGCTATAATAGGTTGGCCACTTATAGTGAAAAATGTACTTATGTGAAGCTTTTGAGCCTGTGATTATATTGTTTTCCTATGTGTTGTCTTTTTCAGACAGGAAAGCTGCAATATATATTAAGACATGATTGATTTTGAAAGAAAATAATTGAGTAGAACATTAAGAGAAAAAATGAACAATAAATATTTAACAGCCAATACAGAGAGGAGGTTTTTATCTAAAAAGAAGTGCATGTGTATATTTGTTTTTAAAAAGAAAAAAGATGGTGCATATTTTAGAATGTGTGAATGTGAGTATACTAATTTGTATAAGAATGCTTTTCAAGTGTAGAGTTTAGAACTATGTGTTGGCATAAATCACCAAATTGTTGTTGTTGCTCTCGTTATAAACATGAACAGGTTAGAGAGAGGGTGAGAGAGAGAGAGAGACTATGAATTGTTGAAAATGGTTTTCCATGGATAACCACAAGAAAATACACTTACATGGTGTGTGCCAAGGTTTTCTTTCTTAGTTTGGATGGTTGGTTAAGGAAGTTCACCAATACAAGGTAGTCTGTAATTGCACAAAATTTTAGCACATGATTTGCCTGAATTCTGGTGTTATGTAGGTTTAGAAGCACCAATACATTTTCCAGAGCTAAGGTCAGAGTTTTGTGGAAAAGTGATTGTATTTGATAAGTATATTTGAGATACATTACTAAAATGCTCAGGCAATTCTCATGCTGAAGTCATTGTTACTTTACCATTTGGTCTACTTGTTTTCATTCAGAGTATGACCTTTGTGTTATAGCCAATCATGGAATTTTTATAAACTACTTTGTAGACTTGCACCAAGCAAATTACATGTGATCGAAAAGTTTTGGTATCACTCAAATAGAGGTTCAAAGTTTTTTGTGTGATAGGGTGAAGAGTGGTGTGAATAGAGGGGTATGTTTGGAGCAAAATGCTATTCCTCCTTAAATATACAATAATAATAATAATTCCATGCTCAAATTAAAAAGCCCACTTTGAGTGCTTGACAGAGTAAATGCTAAGGGTGAGTGAGGGCAAATACGCGATTCTCATTTGATTATTGGAAGAATTAGGGGGGAAGGCTATGAAGCTACATTCTAAGAGGCAAGCCTATAATTATTGTTGAGTGATATTTTTGTTTAAGGCCTAATATTCTATTATTTGATTGTTATGAGTGGTAAACTAAGAATTGTGTGAATTCTAAATCCCATCTGAGTACCTAAATCATTGTTTTATTTGCCATTATGGTCAAATTATTGTTCTCCATAGTTTGAACATCACAACCAAATACAGTTATAATGTTCACTTGATATAATAATGCATTGATAAAAACAGCTAAATAAAGTTTGCCTCAGAAAAAAGGAACATGTAATACCATAATTTCTACATGAACAATGTTGGTTAACAGTACTTTCACATTTCAACTGAGCAAGACAAGAATAAAAATGGATCTCAGAGCTGATGTCAATGAGAGGAACATAAGGTGAATAAACAATCCTAATTCTGATTGAGTTTAAACAATGACTGCATTCCACTATGCATTATGAGCATATTAACACTAATTTTTTCAAGATGGAGCACCCATTACAGAGAGGACAACACAACAATGTAAAAGCTACACACGTTATGAAGCCATTTGTGTAGCTGCCTACAGATACACAGCTGAGTACAGGGCAATCTACTAAGCTCACATCTGTATGGGTGACTACACAGCCAGTTTAGCCACCTCAACAGATTTAAGGACCCCTACACCGCAGGGCACTCTTGTCCCTAAAATGTCTCAAAACAAAAAATGCGACTCTGTAACTTAAAAAAAAATTATTCACAGTTGCCTAGGAAGCAATTAATAAGAGCATATCAAAATTTACGGAGCACAAAAGGTCAGTTAAAAGTTTAAGCATGGCTTTCTGATCCAAAATTGGTCAGAATAGACCATTAATTGAACTAATAGTGTAGCTGATTTCCCAGACATTTGAGCCATTAAGGTCAACAGAGAGTGCTAGGGTAAAGGAAAAGAGAGGTGCCCCTCAATATATCACAAGCCTAATTCAAGTAGTATGTTCACGGCCTACATACATATTGGGGGTTCAAATTTAAATAATATCTCAAGTGATGACTCAGAGAAATCTCTCAGCCAATTGGTAACCACAATGCAAATTCTGCCCAAAAAACCCAAAATATGTTTTCAGTTACCCTGCCATTTGCAGCAGTTCATACTGAGTGACTCACAGGGTAAAGTACCACTGAGGTTCTTCTCAAGAAAATAACCACACAGGGAATAAAACTTCAGAGAGAAACTTAACCACCTAAAATATATGAATGACATGCGTTCATGAAAAAAGCTGATATTGTACACTGCCATCCCCTCTAAATTGATCCACAATTTCCTTTCCAATTTTTGAAAAAATAAGTCGTCAGCTTCAGATCTGATTTTTACACTATCTGTATTCATTGCAGTAAAATTCAAAATGTGAGATCAATTTTCACGATTTCATAAACTGAGGACAAACTTGGCACATACAAAGCATACTAGGCTTTCATTATTAATAATAAAAGAAGTTAAGAATAAAATTCTAATTTTTCTCAATTCAAATGGTCTACATATGAAATATGTATTTTATCAAACATGGTCTGAAACTAGAAGGAAACTCATAGGAACTTTGAAAGGTAGAATTTGAAAACATTAATCCTGGTTAATCTAATGATACAATGTTTACCATTCTTCCACTTAGTGACTCTGATAATCCGTTAGAGTATGAGAACCACACTCATCATCAATTGAGAGGAATTAAAGATCAAATCTGTGTAATAAATTCAGCCAGCCAAGAGTCATTCATTAATTTGAGTATTTTACCAGTTGATTGGTACCTAGGTTTTTGGACGGTACTTATCCTAACATACTAATTTCTGGCATTTCCTTCCACTTTCCCTCCCAAAGGTGATCCTCCATTAGATCCCTATTAAATTGCTCACATTTTACACACAACTCAATCTCACAACTTGATTGTTATGTTAAACCACTGCCAACACCTTGGAGCTTCTGTCATCATTCCGCTTCTCAACATCAATTCTATCCCTTTCTTGTCCATAAAAGTCATTGAAATAACCATTTTTAAATATTTAACTGCGGGACAGTTTGCAATGATATGAATTAGGCAATTGTGATAGCATATGTGTTGTATGTGAAACTTGCGGGCATATAATTAGTTTTTTAAAGCTCTTCCTACAATGGATGTAAGTCATAATACATAAGCTGCAGCACTTAATATGTTGGATAAGGATTTTTCTTAACGCAGTCACTCTCTAATGTTGACTTAGCCCATGGAAGATCAAAATTGATATTGAAGACAAATGAGTCAAAATATTGTCTGCATGGCATAGAATTGCACAGTCAATGTATATTGGGTGCTTTCAGAATGGTTTCTAAACATTACACTCAGATACCTACAAACATCCAAAATTCACCTCTGACCTAAAAACTGCTTAGGCAAAAGCAGTGGGCTGCGACTGACAGCAGAAGTAATGATGTGCTCCGATTAGCTGATATTTGGTCTACCAGAAGCCCTAAAGATGGGACTTGACCATCTTCCTTTTGGCAGCACAAAACGACCAATGGCAGGGCCTAATTATGGCTTACATCCATTGTAGCATGGCATAAATAGTTTGACAAGAAAAGGATGGAGAGGTATCAGAAGCTACATTTACAATAAATGCCAGTTATAGTACGGTATTATCATTTCGCCAGTTTTTGTCCGATGGTCACCAAATTTAGGATTTATCACTTATTTTACATTCTAAACAATACTAGATATATGCGAAAGTGCTGCGACAACAATTAAAATATAACAAATATGGTACTTATCTTGAATATGGATGGGTACCTCGTCTGCTTCAGCAGCCATAACAGACGACAATATACGATTGAATCGGCTAGGCGACATCTCAGTTGCACTACTAACTATACACAAGCGGGAAGTTTTTCCCTTCTAAATGAAGCAAAATAATTTAAAATAGAAGGGGGAATTCTTGTCGCCCAGCCGCTTGTTGATTCGATTGTCTATTGTCGTCTGTTATGGCTGCTGAAGCAGACGACCAAATTTAGGATTTATCGCCCAACTAGCTATAAACAAGCGGGAAGTTTTTCCCTTCTAAATGAAGCAAAATAATTTAAAATAGAAGATAGAATTCCTCTCATTTCGTACTCTACCAGCTGATAGGTAGGTTTTTGGACAGAATCATAGGCAATAAGAAATCGTTATGATGGGGTTGTGTGTTTTGACTAAATTACAGTGGTATAAGGATATCTCCCTCGGACTGATCTGAGATCTGGTCACTTAAACATTCAAGAATTTATTTTCTACATTAAACTCATATGTAGAATTTACTGATTATCATTTTTGAACGAGTAAAGAACATGAAGTTAATTACTATTTTGAATTTCATATAAGTAAAAATGACCACTTCAATGGTCATGGAGGCAATAGTAATGTACAGTTAGGCTCAGGTAAACTTTGTACTCACAGGCATAAACAAGCTAGTTTCTGCAGCATTCAAGATAAATGTTTCTGGAAGAAATCTTGCCAAAGGATAAATGCTCTTGAAGTACTCACTGTGCTCTTCTGGCAATGCTATTTTGTAATGGAATGGCTAATAAGCAAAAATTGATAAATTCTACCTTTTAGCAACAATACATACAGAATAAGCTGGTAGTCTGAATATTTTGATTTCTTCATTTTCTCTCATTAATTAATATTTCTTCCTTCAAGTCATTAACCAGCATCCGCATTGTCCACTTGATCTTATGTTTTATATCTACTTTCATGGAAATAAAACAACAGTGAGCAAAGCTTTATGCAGCAAAACATGTGATATAATAACTGTCCATAAGGCAGAAGCACCAAATGGCAAAGCTGTATGAATATGTAGGCATCTACGAAAATCTGTGAAAGCAAGCACACTATTTATCCCATTGGCACAATTGTGTAGCCATTTCCTCATGGGGTATCATGATTATCATCATAAATAACTTCATATCCCAGTGGTATTAAGTCATTTTTTAAAACTAATTAGTAGTGACTCTTGAATTCCTTTGCTCCTTAGTCAAATATATGCTGGCATACCACATTTGCCAGCCATACACACAAATACAGGACCAAATGTGCATGAACAAAATAAAAGGAGCATGATTGTTGCCATGGAACCAGGGCATCTCTTCCATGATGGAACCATCAACATGAATAAGTTTTGAATACAAATATAAGTAACTTGCTAATAATTTCACATTAAAAAAGTTATTAATGGATATAAGACTAAATAAAACATCCCTTATGAATCCAGGATGATGTTAAGTACAGATGAAAAACGTGAGCTCAGGAATAACATTCTAAAAGGCCTGCAGAAACCTCACATTTGGGAAACAAGACACATTATTAAGAATGACATACCCATAAAAGTGCACATACAAGATCTGAAGGTAAATCCATATCAAATACTATCCTAAATGGTATAGGTATCATCAGTTTCCATTTAACTATGTTAGAGAAATCACTTTATTTTCCCCTAATTGGGTTGATTTAAGAATTTCATCTTGATATAAGATTTTATTTTAATTAGAATCAGTAATTACTCCTTAAAATACTCAAATGGAACTAATTGTGAGGACACTAAACTAATTTTCAGGATGTTTGAACACCTGATTTTCAACAATCAAATTTGAATCAATCACTGCTATAAAAATTGAATTTTGAGTCCAGTTCAAGCATCAATGCTATATTTTACACTTTTAAGAAAAAAATAAAACTTATCACAGCATATTTTAATCCAAGATTAAGTTGTTAATTTTAATTAATTCAACAAATAGTACAAAATAGGTACTCAATTTTTTAAGAAAATTTTCCTGAATCTAAACAAAAGACTTAATTAGAGCAATAAGCCATATAAAAGCAACAATTTTAAAATTTTTTGAAGATTTAAATGACTTTCACTTTTCTTGATCTTATTGACTGAATATAATGTGCATTCATAAGAAAATAAAATTCCACTAGTATTTTTTAGCTGCACAATAACTCTAGATGCAAAAAATGAATTTTTACTGAAACACAAAGAAAGTATTTCTTCAATGACTAAACCTTTAAGAAATGATAAGAAAAGCAAATGAATCAGTAAAACATGAATTAGTATTAAAAACCAACTTCATTTCTAAATGTTTGTAAAGTTGAAATCAAATTATAAATCGTAATACAGAAAAATTAGTTACTCTTCATGTTCAGGCTGGAGATTCCCTATTGTTACATTGACAAGATTGCATTCAGCTAAAAACAGCCTTTTACTAGATACATTGACAAATAATGTCATGCAATAAAATTTACATAATGAAAAATTGTAGTAATCTTATGAATGTGACTGGATCGATCTATCTAATCAGCAGAAAACTAAGATGGGTTCCTGACTTGCTCTATATCAAATGTAGTTTGAAGTCCATACCACAGCAGTGGTAATGTTTTTTAAAATCTAATTTAGGTAAATTGAAACAATACAGGTAAGATCATTATTTAATTGATCTATGTAACCTGCAGTAAAGTAAACACGGTCATGACATCGCGCTAAATCCAATGCATCAATATTGTCCCAGTTTATACTGCCACTGCAACGATGCTCTTTAATATTCAATTTAAATCAATAGTAACTATGAGGTCATGGCACTGGTGAATGGATGGATGGAGTACCTAGCTCAGGAACTAGCGCTGCTGGTTTCAAGCCTGGATAAAGGCAATGGGCTAACTACCCATTCTCATAAAAATAAATCCAAGACACCTAGACAGAAGCCTTGTAGAAATGGACGGATCTTTCAGAAATGACTCAAGTGGAAAAATATGGACTATGCTTTCGGAACTTGGAATGTACGGATGCTAAATAAACCAGGTGCTCAAACAGCATTACTCAAGGAAATAAAAAACTACCAACTAATGGTGACAGCAATACAAGAAACAAAATGGTTAGGTCAAGGGATAAGAGACACGAGAATGCACACAATTCAATATAGCAGAAAAGATAGAGGTAACAAAGAGTTTGATGTTGCATTCATAGTAGACAATAACATCAAAACCAATATTATAGACTTCAAAGCAATTAACGAACACCTGTGCAAGCTTCAGTTAACTTCTTCAATTTAACTATATTAAATGTCCCCACTCCTACAGAAGAACAAGAAGAAGGAATGAAGGAGACATTATATCAGCTTTTGGAAGAAACTTACAATAATTCACCAAAAAAATTATATAAAAATCATTATGGATGACATGAATGCCAAATTAGGAAAGGAATAACAGTTCATGGGAACAATTTGAAGGCATTCATTACATGATGAAACAAATGAAAATGGAGAAATCTTGATTAATTTTGCCAGTAGCAAAGATATGATTATTAGCTCTACATGCTTCCCTCATAGAAATATCCATCAAGTAACCTGGATGTTACCAGACGGGAACACAACTAATCAAATAGACCACATCATGAGAGACAAACAAACAATTGGATGTATCAGTAGAGGACCAATGGAGCAACAACAACAATTCCCATGGAATTAAAACAGCAATCAAGGAAACAGCTGTAACAACAATAGGCAACATGAAGACCAAAAAAATAGCAACCTGGTTTGATGATGAGTGCCATGAAGCAATAGAAGAAAGAAACAAGAAACACAGAAAGTAATTAGAAAAGAGAACCAGAGAGAAAAGAAGGGATTTTGGAGCAGCTAGAAGAAGAGCAGATAAATTATGCAGAAGGAAGAAGAGAAAACATGAAAATGACCATATAAGTAAAATGGAAAAAGATTTCAGGGACATTAATCCAAAGGGGGCATATAAATTCTTAAAAAGCATTACAGAGGACTATAAACCCCAAATTAGTCTGCACAGAAATGAAGCAGGACAAATAGAGAGTGACCCCAAAACAAAAAATATATGGAAGAGATATTTCCAAACCCTGCTAGGAACACAAGAGGAAGAAGAACATGGGCATGGTATGAATCTACATTCTGATATGAAAGAATGAATAGAATCACCTACATTAGAGGAGGTGAGAGAGACAATAAAGATCCAAAAGAATAAGGCAACAGGAATGGATGAAATGCCATCTGAAATGTATAGACTAGGTGGAGAACACCTAATTGAACAAATGTATCCTCTGATTACAAATATATGGGAGGAAGAGACAATTCCTAAGGATTGGAGAAAGAGAATTATATGCCCTATACACAAAAAGGGAGACAAATTGAAATGTGACAACTACTGAGGGATCTCTCTTCAATCCACAGCATATAAAATACATATTAACATACCTCATTAACCAATGACTTATACCCATAGTAGAGGATATTATTGGTGAATATCAAGCGGGATTTAGGAGAGGCAGGTTAACAACAGACCAAATTTTCACAGCAAAAGAAATCCTACGCAAAGCCTAGGAATATGAGATTGATGTATCTAATGTATTCATAGATTTCAAACAGACAAATGACTCACTCAATAGAAGAAAAAACTATCTAATACTCCTCGAACTAGGAATACCACATAAATTAATAAGATTAATAAAAACGACAATGGAGGACACAGTAGCAGAGGTAAATATCTAAAACCAACTGACAGATGTATTCAAAATCTCAAAGGTTCTGAAGCAAGGAGATGGACTGACACCTACCTTATTTAATATAGCTCTGGAGTTCTTAATAAGGCAGATGGAGTCAGGAAGAGAAAACTTGTTAACCAACAAAATAACACAACTGGCTGCCTATGCAGATGATATTAATATTATGAGCCAAAGAGCAGTAGCGGCACAGAAAACCTATCTACAAATATTAAACCATACTAGAAGTATTGGCCTTGAGATTAACCCATCAAAATGAAAATACTACTACAGAAAAGAGGGAACAGGGTATCACAAATCGTGTTAGAAGACCCCATTGAGTCAGTGGACCAATTTATATAACTAGGGGTGGAATTTAATGCAGATGGCACAGAAGAGGGAGAAGTCCAGAGAAGAATAACACTAGCCAATGAAGCCTACTTTACAATGTCGCATGTACTTAGAATGAAAAATACCCATTATAATTGCAAGCTGAAAATATACAAGACCCATATATAAGGCCCATTGCATCCTGTTGATGTGAAGCATGAAGTGTGACAGAGAAGATGAAAAGTATACTTGATTGATTTGAAAGGAAAGTGCTTAGACAAATTTTAGGACCTATTTGGAAAAACAATATCTGGAGAATCAGATTCAAAAATGAAATATATGATCTTTTTTAGAGATCCCTCACAGTCAAAATTCATCTGACTAAAGCAACTGCAGTGGGCCAGGCATGTGGCAAGATTGGACGACCAAAGTCCACCAAAGAGAGCATTAGATAGCCGAATGTACGGTAAAAGACCATTAGAAAGACCATGTAAGTGCTGGGAAGATGAAGTACAGGCTGATACACAGGATCTCCTAGGACTACGACTCTGGAGGAGAGCAGCAACAGACAGGAAAGCATGGAGGCAGAAGTTAAAGGAGGCCAAGGCCCAACCTTGGGCTGTAGTGCCATAAGAGAGAACCATGAGGCCATGGACATGCTTGCATTTCCTGTGAGTTTATGTCACCTTGATAAGCACACAGCAACAGTGCACAAAAAGTGCAATTCATAGAATATCGTGGGGTTGGTCAAGCCTGGGGTGTTCGATTTAATGTTTTCCAAAGTATTGAAAGGTATATACAATGAACATTAATAACCTTGGTTGAGCATTGAGGTACATACTGGTCAAGTAGGTGACTAGCAATGAATTATGAAATACAGCATTCTGTGTTTTTGGCATATCACAACAAAGCTGCTGATGGATGCTCCTCATTGGCTCAAGTGATAGGCACAGAAACTCATTCTTTCTGCACACAATACGCAACCATGCACAACAAGATGATCATTATTTACCACACACACACTGCCGACTAGACTTAACATTCAGAATGCTCACACTTTGGCTTCACCTCTACGTAACAGAGTTGCAGACCCCCACCCCTGATATTTTTCACGGTGATAGAAATGCAGAGGAAACACAAGCAAGATGGCATTCATGCTGTTTACAATCCAATTTTGGGAAATTGTGACAATTAGGGCGTGATCATTACAGAATTGATCTACTAAATGGGCAGTAAAGTAAGATGTGGTTATACCCTTGCTCTGAATCCAATATGCCAACATTGTTACAGTTGTTGCTATGATGGCTGATGCTATTATAATCCAACTTTAATAAAAATTGTGACCAGAAATACCAACATTTTGGGAGATGAGAAAATGTTGATGAATCTTTAACTCAAACAGAATTTCACTATGCACCTACCTACACTGGTGAGCATAATTACTTAAATTATGCAATTTGATGGGAGTTGACTGTTTTGTTTGCGATTGCAAGATGAAACCACTTTTCTTCAGAAATCTGGAAGGGGAAAAAATCATCTCAAATTCTCGCAATAACAGTATTACATTTTTTGAACAACTTAAAAATCATTATCGACTTCACTTGAGCTTCTTAAAAATGCTTGAGTCGATTTGACCTTATTTTAAAATTCAACTTACATTTCAAGCTGCTCACACATCCCTATAAAATTTCTGAAAAGTCAACCCATACTATCTCATTAGAGGCTAGGTAAATGTTGTCCCACAAACTCAAAAATGTTTTGTGAAAAATCAAGGTCACTTGAGGAAATGAAAGTAACACCATATAACATAACAAGCAAAGCAAATTCATAAAAAGCAAAGCATGTTTACCCCTACAACTTGTATTTTTATGGAAATAGTCATTAGGAAAACACAAATTTTGGGAACTTTATAATAGTTCTCCGCACCAAATTTAGGGGTTTTGGAAATAGCCATGGGGATATCAACTGAATTCATGTCTAAAAGTCCCATATGAAGATATAATTTAATAGACATAATTTGATGAAATAATATTGGAATCCTTAAGGACAAAGATCTCATTTATGTACTCTCCGTATAATAAATGTTGCATAATTTACTGACAATGGCTCATGAATACCCTAAGCCAAAACAAACCCAGACCTTCAGGCCCAGACTTCTCATGGACTGCAATAGCACTGGCTCGATTTTGTCAAAGGAGTTTTACCAAAGCCTTGATTCTAAGACCAAGATCGGCAGCTCATGTCAAAGAATGTATGATAAGTTCTTGGGTTTCACCCTGGGACAGGATCTCCATAGCTTCCAAAGTTTTGATGAGTACCTCCCCCATTATCATCAGGGATCCAGGAACCCAATATCAATCTTTCTTTCTATAGGGACACTGGCCACAGGTTTAGCAAGATGTGGGATTTTTTAATCAAACAGAGAGCAAGAGAACACAGATGAGAGAGAAGATGGCACTACTGGCTTATCATGGAACTACTGACTGACCACCCAGCTCAGGTTATAAAAGGCAGACAAAGTGAAAGATAGACATTGAATTCCTGGATTTACAATGACTATGGGCAAGTAGCTTGTTGAAACATTGGAAACTATGGAGACCTGACCAAGTATGAAACCTGAGAGGTTCATACTATTTGCTGGGAAAGCCTGTCATATATCATGTCAATGAATGTTTATAAAAGTTAATCAGATAAGACAGATGCATAGGTTGTGAGTATTTAGACTCCACATGATAAAGACTAACACATTCTAGCATCTAAGAGCTATTTGATGGAAAATTACTCTTTTTTTTACACCATTAACTCTATCATTGCTAGGCAATTTCATCAGATTTTTCCAATGTATAGCACTATGAATTCTTCCCTTCTACAAGAAGCATATATCAGAAATCAAGTGAAACTGTAACTCAACTCTTAACCCTTTGAGTGCAGCATGATGTGATATCACGTCATGGTAATTTTACGCTGGTATTGATGACGTGTTATCATGTCATGGGTACTGTGAGTGTTACAGTTTTCACTAGGGGGCCTAGTGAAAGTTCCCTAGTGAAAGCTAGAACACTTATGGTACCCTTGACGTGATATCATGTCATCAGCACCAGTGTAAAGACAACCATGAATTGCTATCAAGTCATGCGGCACTCAAAGGGTTAATGAAAGATTAAGACGTTGCAATGAAGCAAATTTTCATTACAAAAGATTTGTTTCTAGAACACAAACATTATGGCCACATTATAACATGAAATAGAAGGATAATTTACAAGCACCTTAACTCCATTATCATAATCTCACTACTTGAAAATGTATTACAGGAAAAGAAGTATGGCAAAGCAATTTCATTTCTACAGGAGCATTTCCTCACATCTGAACATTTGTGCAAATCAGTGGACATCACTTCAAGTTCAATTGGCTCAGCACATTTATTACACCTAATGCTAACGTGGCTGAGAGATGGAGCATCTCTGGAAGTAAGCTAACATGAATCCTCTTCAGTAAACCCATACCTGCAAATCACTAATAGAGTGGACTCTCATTATTACGAAGTTCACTGGACCAAAAAATTGGCGGTTTGTAATAATGGACTTTGTACCATCATTTCTTGTATAAACATCGCAAAAAATGTCCCTCAGCTATTATCCTGGTCTCTTCCATCTTTCATGTTTAAGAGCTGAGCTGTGGAATGCTTTGAGATGTGTCGGTATGATTAAATATCAAATTATGTATAAAGATGTGGTATCCAACACATATTCTACTACGTGGTAACAAAACATGCCATTTCTTGTCCTATTCATAGCAAACTGGGAAATTTATTAAGCTGGGAGGTTAATTCTGCTATGCTGCTTGGGTAGCTATTATATTGCGAAAATAATCCTGATGAATCTAGATTTCTGGTGTACTGTTTTCTCGTAAAATTTGATTTTACAAAAGTTGTGAGTACTGCCAGCCATTTTCTCATGTATTCTAATGGTATCATTATTGGATTTTACATAGATACGATGTAACCATTTTATGCAAGGTTCTTTCAGTCCTTTGTGACGATATTAATTCGATTTTATGAAATGAAACAACCGGACTTTGGCAAATTCTTGTCTATGTTTAACAAAAATCTTCAAGTTAACGCCAAGCTTCATGAAATTCAACAGTAACAAATCAATATGGAGCATTTTAATGGTTTATATATTATTATTATACTTCTCATCTTTCAGCACGTAAAGTTATTAGTTCAAGGTGTTCACTTGTTCACAATATGAGAGTTGTGCTGGAACCTTGACCTTGAAAGACCTTGACAGAGGATCCCCCTCAGCTGTCACAAGTGACGAGTTAAAGCTTGCTTTTGTGTCCCCCGCAAGCAAGCACTTCATCACACCAGTGTGTGCTGTTGAGTAGTTGATACATAGTTTTGCTTCACGAAAAATTGAAGAACCAAGCCATATCAAAATGACAGCATACATAGTAATTCTAGACAAAAAAATGAAGATTTGTAATAAATTAAAATTACAACTCATGTTATCAAATGATACCTGTGCTTCTTAACTCTTTTGCACCCAGTCCACACATTAAAAAATTCTACCCTTCATGAGTGCCTAGAGCATATTTCTCCACATGGAATTTTCACGATAAGGAATCACATCGATGTCAATAAAAGTCAGCAGGATTTTGGATACTTTCCTCGATTGCTCGGCAGAGGAAATCACAACCCTTGGTCCATTACTATCCCTACTCATGGCCCATACTCAAAAAAGACTTCGGCAATTATACTAGGGATTAACGATTAAATTTGATCCAGACAAATTTGATTACATAGACTAATAGTAAACCACAAAGCATGAAGTCAGTCTCACAAACTGCTATGCTTCCAAAACCATTACATTTTTCCCCACCCCCATTGATAAGTCGCCCTTGTCCCCTTAGGTAGCTTTCTAACATTAAATAAGTAATACTCTTCAAAGCTCCACAATCCAGCCTTAAGAAGATTTCATTTGATTTTGTTTGGAATTCCCAGTCACACAACAGAGATCTTTGTAAAGGAAATTTTTCCAAGCAATGATATAATTATATCATGTAAACATACACAGTCATCAAGCACAACCATTTTGCAGCTTTATTTCCTTGTTGACTCCATGGATAGTCAGCCTGGGCTGTATGGATTTACCGTACCCAATGCAGCAGGAGAGCTCTGATTACAATTTCCCTGAAAAGTTGAGTGTCTTCGCCATTTGATCAATTAATCAGATTCAGGAGGTGATTGTGATAGGACCAATGATGGGGACAAAGTTTTTTGTGAACATGATAAGGGCTTATCCATTGAATACTCTGAGGATGAGCAAAGTGAAACCAGTAATAGATCGCTCAGCACAAAAAGTAACCTTTTAATGGGAAAAATGGCTTCGCCTGGAGAAGAAAAGAGCTTCAAGGAACTATCTCAGAAGAATATTATTATTACACAATACCCTGCATTATCCCTATGCTAAAATCCTTTGGCACAGGTTTCCAATTTGATGACAAAAGTAATGTTTTGATAAGGTAGTGAAGTTTACTGACAGAAAAATGGAACATGTAAGAAAACTAATAAGCCATATGGACCATCCTGAGTATTCAAATGTTAATAAATTAAAACCAAGGCAACGATCAGGCTTTTACCCCTCTCCTCAGATTTAAAGTCTAATAAAAAAAACATTCAAAGGCTTTGTCCTGCAGTAATACTAGGCAACCAATAATTTCTTGATTGTGTCAAGACGCTAACGTAGTAAGCAGAGAAACTGAAACCATTGGAGAGATAAGCTGGATATTTGGACATTCCATTGAGAATTCTTAAGTGTTTTTCAGAGGACCCTGAATCTTATCTAGACAAAAAGCCGATACCATTCCACACCAGAAGCACCTTTAAAATGTTTATGCCAAAAAAAACTTGCAATTATTGGATAAAAGTGATGTGTTTGGTAGATGTTTAAACCAGTTTCCTGTATGGTGTACACATTTATAGTGGCAGAATGCAAATAACTGCAAATGCCTCCTCAGGTGTTTTAACCTTTTCAAATACTTTTTCAGAGTAAACACAAATGTAACAGCAGACACCTTGTTTTCATCCCCAGTCACTAGAAAAGCTGCAACATTGAAGACTGACATACAAGAGTATGTTGAAAAAAAGACATTTTGCCTCAATTTTACCCCAACAGAGAAAAAATAGTTGTCTTCATCATGTACTGATTTGCAAAGGAAAAGACTCATCTTGTAAGAGCCAGAGGAGACCAGAGTAGTATTGCCAGCCTCCTCCATGTACCAAACTACTGACCAAGATGAAACCAAATTACCCCGTGCCATTCTCATCCACAATCACATAATACGAAAAAATACGTGGACATATTGGACAAAAAATATTCAAATTACAATTGAATTGAGAAAACAAGAAGGTGGGTGGCCTTAGGCCCTTAATTCGAAGCTTGGAATTCTGTCAATATCTTTTTGTACCTACAACCCGACAGGTGGATATCATCAGATATAATGCTTTTGTTTTTCAGATTTATTACAACTGAACCTCTTCATTCTCTTATCATACTCCCATGTTGGAACTGAATGACAACACAAGTTTCGCCAACACTCCAGCCTGCAACTTTAGGGCAATAACCTTGACTTGCCAGGGCATCCTTCCCCGGGTTTTTCATGGAATTTTGAATAATGGAGGAATAAATATAGAAAAGAGATGTTTTCGCACTTAGCTAAATGGGAGAAAGAAGGTATAACAAGGCTTCTAGGTGGTAGGAGGTCCTGTATGAGGACAAATATGTCACACTGGGAGGTTGGGGCTTGTGACAGCAGTAGGTATTTGTAAACAGTGGTAAGGTCCAAAGGGGAAAATTCTTCTCAAGAAAACAGTGTCGTCTACAACGCTAGCATTCTGAATAAAAGAAATTTGTCTTCAGGGGCCTTGAAAGTTATGCCAATTGGTGATGCATTTTTACTGATCAAATGTGTTGAATAGACAGCACATAAAAATAAATTTTAATAAGTCACAACTAACACTTCGTACGCACAAAAATTTGAAAATCACTAGTAAGAATGTATAATATGAGTAGGAATAAAGCAATTTCATCACAATATAAAATTGCATAATATAATCTAAAATTGAGTGAAGAATACCACACAGGGTAAATTAGAAAAGGGTTCAACAGTCTAGTCTCTGATCTTACTATGTAGAGTTCACCTAAAAGATGCAGGAAGATTAAAAAGTATAAACCTCCAGCCAAGACACCATCAAGAAATTCAACATGAGGGAGACAGAAGAAGCAATATTGAATATTAGTCTGGAGTGATGTCATACTTTATGTAACTTTTTTCACATCATACTTAGACGGTTGTCTTAAAAAACTACTTAAATATTAACTGGTCCTTATATACCCTCTTTCTAACCTTCACTATCATCCTTACATTCCATGATAGCCCCTTAACTTTCAGGACTCTCTTTTGTGTCTCATTACAAACTCCCAACTCAGATGCTATACACGGATTTCACAGTGAGCTAACTACTGAGATCTTACCTACCTGCTGCTGGAAAAGACATTCAAACCATGGGGCTGTGTTCTTCAATGGCCAGGATACATTGCACTATTGTCAATGACCATTGTGATAACAATTTGAAAATCCCATCATATTATATCTTAAGATCAATATTACCTATGATAAACTAATATTTATTAATTTACTTAAGAGAAATCTTTGATAAAAATTGTATCCAGAGAGAAAAATTAGTGCTGTGATAACAATATTCCATGGGCTTGACAATATTGTATTAGACTTAAAAGATATTCCCACTATTGACCCTACATTCACCCTTCATATTGATGTAAAGTAACCTATGAGTAAAATAATTGCAATAATATAATAATTAATAATAATAATCTTTTCTACAATAATCCCAAATATCTGCAATCATAAAAAAGTTTTAAAATTACAGGCTGTTGCTGAGGTGGACCCAGATCAACAAGTTGAATCATTTTCAGAGACAGAAAGCAGGACAGCAACAACAAGAACAGGGTGGCATGAGGAAACTGAGAGTGAAATGATTGGCCTTCTAGTATGCAGGTGACACTCCATGTCCTCTCAGGCTCAAGGTGCAAAACCCTGATTCACTGAAACAAACACCCTCCCTTGTACTCTACACCCACCATTAATTAAAGCTACGTTTTCCGCTGGAATGGCGTGCAGCAAAACCCCTTTCCTTTAATATTCTCTCTCATTCTACCTGCTCTCCTACTTATTCCCCTAGATGACTCGGGAGTCACTATATCGTAACATGCGAGCCCATACAAAAAAAACTTATGAGTTCTTCCGTTCAGAATTGTTTTTCCATTCCGAGGGAAAGGTTAACGCAAATTACCGAAACTTTTTACACCTGTCTTGGTCTCAAGTGCAACAAATGATCCCCGCGGGTTATGCATCCCGGACTACAATCACAGTGAAACAGACTCGTTATGCTCATTATGGCCGTCCGTCAGAAATGGCCACTCGTAATAATCAACAAACTCGGTATACATTTACCATTGTGACCAACAATGGCCAAATAGTCACTCGCTATAATGGTCTTCTCACTAAAAGCCGCCCTTGTAATAGCAACCTTCTACTGTATTCTTCTCCTCTCTACTTTTTGGTGTCCTCGGTATATATTTCCAATTTTAGGATTTCACTCACCCTAGGCAAAATACTTATAACTTATTCAAAGAAGAATGATTTCTCCTATAAGAATTCCAAAAATAGCACTCACTGACACTGTAACTTGAGTATAAATATATATGCAATATGAGTAAACTATATTTAACAAATATTAACATCTTTCATATCTCACAGAGTGGCATTTAAGTTGGAACACTCAAAAACATACAGCCGCTTTCGTATTCCCGGCATTGGCTGTGAGGAAGAGGCTTGCAGAGGACGGCAAAAGAAGAAGCCACCTCAAATCCCTTCAGAAGGAGCCACAGATAATGAAGAAAAAGATGTAAAAGATATAGAGGATACACCTGAAGAAGTGGATATTCAGCTCAGCGAAATTTTAAAATTTAGGAGTGAATTGGAATTGCTTACAGATATCTATGAATCCTATAATGTGACTGAATATCTAAGAATATATGTAATTAGTGTCAAACCAGATTGGTATGATATGCATATTGAAGAGGCCTTATTCAATGCAGCCATAGAACAAGCTAAACTCATGAAATTAACGGTAGCAATGACTATGTGCACTAGCATAAGTGAACAAAAGATGGTTCAAAGCTTTGGAATGACAGAAATAGCAAATCTTAATTACAAAGAATGGGATGAGGAAAGCATGATTAGTAAGAATTCTGAAGAAAATAGCCATGCAGCCATAATGACAAAACTATTAGAAGTTGATGTAGACTCAGATGATGAAAAAGAGATATTAACAATAAAGCTAGCATAACACTTCTGTATTTATAATACCTTTATTCTCTTTGGCTTACAAAAAGACCTCAAAATTAAATTTAATTCCTTATTCATCCAAGGATTTTGCTACAGCAAAATATAGGACAAGTCAAAAGTAAGACAACACAAAAATAAAATAACACAAGATACAACACAGTCAGTAGATGCCAAGTCCAAAATTTTCTTCTATAAAGTCCTTCTTATTATAATATGATTTATAGAGTAAAAATTGTTTCAGTTTGTTTCTAAAAGTTCCCCTTTAGGGGGCATTTTTTTATGGCAGATGGTTAAAAGTTTTAGTAGCTAAATGAAATGGACTCTTATTGTATATTGCTGAGGAATGACAATGCAAATGTATATCCACTCTTTGGTGAGTGTATGGCCCATGTATTTGTGCATTGGTAGTTAGCAGGTTCATGCTATCTTGAACATAAGTATGGGGGAAATAAATGTACAGGCAAGGTAAAGTTAGAATTTTTAATTGCCTAAAATATGGCTCACAGGATTGCCGTGCACATATTTTTGCAATATACCTGATGTTTCTCTTCCGCATTATAAAAACTTTGTGAAAACTGGGATATGATCCCCAGAAAATTAACCCATGGCTCAAGGGGACCTGGGAATTTCCAAAGTAAACCATTTTCAATACTTCTGTATCAACGATTTCTGCTAGATTCCTTATTTTAAAATCACTTATTTCCAGCTTAGAACATAGCTGGTTGATGTGGATATCCCATTTCAAGGATTCATAAATTATTAAGCCTAGAAACTGTGTGAACCAAACTCTTTCTATTGGTAGACCTTTTAAGCAAAGGTCTAACTGTGGTACTTCTCTCTTTTTTAAAATGAATATCGTTGGTTTTATCTACATTTGCTGAGAGCTTATATTGGTTAAACCATTTCTCCAGAAGCTATTAAGAGCTATCAAGCTTCCCTAGTAGCATCAAATTTTGGGCCAACATCGGGCCAAAGTTGGCAAGGTCCGGCCAACGTTAAAATAATGTTGGGCCGACTTTGGCCCGATATTTGATGCTACTGGGGTAAATTTTTAAGAACTGTGGGTCCTTGTGGCCTATTGCTAATGAAGTATAATCTGCATATAATACTAAGTGTTCATTCTTTAAACTCATGGGCAAATCATTCATGTATAATCAAAACAAGAGGGGTCCAAGGAATCTTTCCTGTGGAATGCCAACATTTGTTGTTTACATGGGAGATAAGTATTTAGTCACTGTGTTGTTGGGGCCTATGTTGTTGATCTCCACCATCTATTTTCTATCCTTTAAGTATGATTTTAGCCACTCCAGAGCAATTCCTCTAATTCCATGAGCTTCACATTTATTCAAAAGAATTTTGTGGTCTATTGTATCAAAGGCCCATGAAAGATCATTGAAGATGCTAACTGAGTATTCATCCCACTAGGTCAATATCTTTTTCAGAAAACTTGCCAGAGTATCATTTGTGCCTTTTCCCTTTTGGACCCCGTATTGTTCGCTATTTAAAATTTTATTTTTAACAATATAGTTCATGAGCCTTTCTTGCATTAAAGACTCCAGGATCTTAGAAAAATTAGTCGGTAAGGACACCAGGCGGTAATTATTTATGTCATTCTCAACCCCTTTTTTGAGAATAACTTTGATTTTTGATATTTTTAGGTAGTCTGGAAATGAATTCACCATTCATGAAGGTTTCATTTATAATGAAAGTCAAGGGTTTAATTATTGCAATAGCACATTTTTTAGATAGTGACAAGAATGTCATCAATTCCAACTGATAATTTACTTTTGAGACCCATGTACACTTCAAGACCTCATTTTTGGTAGCAGGAAAGAGGACCATAGAAGATTGTACATGTCTGCTATACTGTATATGAAATCCATCCTTACACTTAGTACATATAAAATATATGTGCACGTAGCTACCTCTGTGCAGCAATAAAACATGCTTCTCCTGCACAGATTAACATCATGCAAGACAGTAAGGTTCTTAAGACTCTTAATACACATCAGTGCAAAATTACTTCAGTGAAAGTGTTATGCATGATTACACCACCACAACAAGATATACATATTTACTCACCATCCACCTTGATCAGTCCTCACAGCTGAACTCAGACTGCTGGGTTACAACTGGTTTGTGTTTAGGAATGGGATGTGAATCCATAATACTAAAAGAGTTTGGAGGATGGTAGTGAAAATAAAAAGAAGTAGAAAGAGACTTGGAATATGGCCGAGGTGTTTTGCTAGCTTTGTAGAGAAGATTTAGAAAGAATTGATTGGATGAAATTCATGGCAGTAATGAAGAAATAAGGAGTTAATCTGAGAGATAGACACTATATAAGTAATATTTATATAAAAGGTCTATCTGAACAAATAGCAAGAGTCTTCAAAAACACAGACTATAAAATAGCACATAGTAATCATAAAACATAACACAAACTCATTTATTCGAAATTAAAATCTGAAACTCCTAAATAACTAAAAAGTAACATAGGTTATTCAATACCGTATGATCATTGTGATAGCATATATATATAGGCCAAACATCCCAATATCTAAAAAATAGAATCTCCCAACATAAAAGTTCAATAAAATCCAAAATTCAATTATGTGCAATAGCAGATCGTGCAATCAAAAATAACCACTCATTTAATTTCCATGAAACAAAAGTAATAGATATAGAAACCAACCTATCCAAAAGATTATTTAAAGAAATGATACACATCACAAAAAACAAAACATCCTGCAATAAAAAAAACAGACATCGCCAAACTAAGTAAAATTTATTATATGTAATTAGATATTATTAAACAACACTTAATTTCATTTTGATTTTTTTTAACTCCTAAATTTATAACAATTGACAAACAAATAATAATCAGCAACGAAGGTATCAACCAAAAGTAATTCGAAAGGAACTCTCTCTGAGGTAATAACAAAAATCACATGTATACATATTTAAAAAAAACTAAATATGTAAATTGTAAACTCGATTCATTTGATGTACAATACAAATATTAATCTTCATTGTAGCCCTGAAGAAGCATAAATAAAGATGCGAAACGTTGGTGAAAGAGGAAAAGTTGATACATGAATTATGACCTACAATCTCCAGAACAATAACTTCATATTAAAAAAAGAGGTCACAAAGAAGAAAAGACCTCTAGCATTTACTTTTTAAAAATTGTTAGAAAACCATACACTTAATAGAGAAGACAAATGCAGGAAAAACTGAGCAGAGAAACTGATTGAGTCGGTTACATTTGCTAAATCCTATTTGACTTGTCTTGTGATGTATTTCAGTCACACAGCAGATAAGGGACTTCATAAGAGCCTAAGAGGTACAGGATAATATACAATTAAGATCATAGGCAATGAGAGATTATAGAGGAAGATGCAGGATTGAATATCAGGGAAGGAAGAGCATAAAATGGAACACAGTAGGGCATCACAAATAAATTTTTTAGATCATCCAGGAAGATATCAAGAAGTTGAAATATCCCAAATAAATGAATCTGAAAAGTTCAAAGTAAACTAGCACACTGAAAATGAGGTAGAATCAGGGGGAACTTAGCTATTTTTACAGTACATACATTATATGCCTGATTGAATCCTCGATACTAAAAGCTTTCTATTCTCTGATGATACAACTAGATAAATGCCAAAACCTGTTCTGAAGTACAACAAAAAATAGGGATAATAATAATAAGGCATCTTTATTGGGGTAAGAATGAGACCAGACAGTCCCTTCTTCCATCTAAACCCAAAATGGACTACACAGCAATATCACCGCAACATTGGTTTCAAAACAATGTTTTCAAATTGAATTGAAATAATATCATTGAACAAATTGTTTTGAAATTTCAATAAATATTCAACAAATTTTTAGCATAAATTTTGACAGAGATACGTCATCATCTGTCAAACTTTACAATAGGGCTCTATTTTTTTCTGTTAGTAAATTTTCTGGGTGTTTAGATTGAATGTTCCCTAGGTGGACCACTTACTATGCGAGCTAAAAATTTGAATCAAATAAAACTTTCATTCAGCTAAGATAATGGTACTTTATTATTGGCAATACATCCTAAAATGTCTTTATTTCTCAAATTTTCATTCTCATCCATCATACGGTATTTTCTGGGGCATCCCTAATCTAAGCCAAAAAGTTTTTCAAAATCAGATGCAGCCTCTAACAAGGGGAGTGTCAGAAAACCGGGTCTCAGATTTTATTCAAACTTAGTAGTTGTACAGACCACTGTATGTGGTTCATGTATCACCCCACATATAAGGTTATACAACCAATAGTTAAAACAAAAAGGACTTTAAAATTTTCAAAATTCCTTTTAGACGGGCTACCCACATAACTGACAAGCTGGACGGGTGGCTGACGAGCTCGTCTCTGGCCTAGAGACACGGGTTCGATCCCAATACAGGGTATGTTTCTTCTGCTGTTTTTTTTAGTTTTTCTTTTACGGCATCCTACAATCCCTACAATGCACTCAAGATTTTTTTATTTTTGCTCGAAATATTATTTTTGCGTGAGGCAAATTTTTCATTTGCATACACGACGTCAGGTTTATTCTCTTTTTTCGGTCGAAGGCAGCCTTCTAATTTTGTCACTTATCTTTTCACAATGTATTTTCATTATTCCTTCATACACATGATTTCCATTTTCTCTAATTATTTTATAATATTGTCTTCATATTTTTATAATTCAGGCATAATTCTTAATAATTAAATATTCAAATTCCTTGTGGCTAGGCTACGTAAAACAGCTTTTACATATGTCGAAAGCGACCACTCGAATAAAAGATCCACGAGCGCTTTTACACGATGCATGTACCTGCGCGAGTAAATACGTGAACATATTCATCTTTAACATAGCATCGTGTAAAGACCAAAAATTGCACAAAGGCATGAACATGTGGCCATAAAATAGCCCTTGTTCTAATTCAGTGAAAGTGTTTCTGCAAGTGTCCGAGCGTCAAACCGCGAAAGATATATGCATCAAAAAAGATATATGCATCTACAAAATGCCATTTTTTTTGCCGTTTTGAGAAACACGAGTTTCCCGAAAAGCTCGTTGTTATTTTACTTACATGTGCACAATGATAAAATTACGAAAACTCGAGCAAATCCAGATCCGTGACTGTGCGACTTAAGAATTATTATTATTAACCGTCAATGTTACTGACCTTCATTGAATACTGACCTTCAATGTAATTTGATTTATTGTAACAGCCCTGATGATGGAAAGATAAAATTCCAAAACTTTGGTATGAAATAAAAACTATTCGTTTATGACCTAGCCACGAAAAATTTGAATACCATAAAGAATTATGCTTGAATTGTAAAAATATGAAGACAATATTATAAAAAAATGAGAGAAAATGGAAATCATGTGTATGAAGGACTAATGAAAATACGCCGTGAAAAGATGAGGAAGTGACATAATTAGAAGGCTGCCTTCAACCGAAAAAAGAGAATAAGCCTGACGTCGTGTATGCAAATGAAAAATTTGCCTCACACAAAAATAATATTTCGAGTAAAAATCAAAAAATCTTGAGCACAGTGTAGGAAGCCATAAAAGAAAAACTAAAAAAACAGCGGAAGAAACATACCCCGGATTGGGATTGAACCTGTGTCTCTAGACTGGAGATGAGCACGTCAGCCACCCGTCCAGCTTGTCAGTTATGTGGGTGGCCCGTCTAAAGGGAACTTTGAAAATTTTATAGGCCTTTTTTGTTTAAACTAATGGTTATATAACCCTATATGTGGAGTGATTCATGACCCACATACAACGGTCTGTACAACTACTAAGTTTGAATAAAGTCTGGGAACCGGCTATCTCACACTCCCCTTGTAAGAGCTATCCTAAATTCATCCTGCAGAGAGTCATGCAGGCCACATTTCCATGAGCTATAAATTATACCCTAATACATATCTTTAATCACTTTTCTTAAGGAAAATATGCATATATATGAGCAAAACTATATAGTAAATCTCACATGCGTTAGTATGCTCTTCCTCAGATTTGGCAGCAATCATATTCTTGTACACCTCTTTCTTTTCCCTGACTGCAATTTTCACTTCTTCATTCCACCAAGCATCACCTTTCATTCTTCCCACCATTCCTTTACCACATACACTTTCAGCACATTCTACAATCACCCCTTTAAAACACTCCAATGCATCATTCATATTCTCCTTTCTGATATACTCGTCACATTCTCTTTGCTTCAAGGATAGAACATCCACAAGCATCCATACTGCATTCTTACCTCACTGTCCAGCAACCTCTCTATTTTCACTCTCAACTGCTTACACGCAACATTCTTCCTTGCCACCTATTTTCTGCCCAATTTCAATTTGGAGAGTACCAAATAGTGGTCTGTTCCACATTCAGCACTCCTCGTCACTCTCGTGTCCCACACTAACTCCCTCAATCGCTCATTAAACACAACGAAATCAATCATGCTTTCACAATCGCCCCTTTGCCAAGTATGCATATGTATTCTCTTATGTTTAAACCATCTATTCGACACAAACAATCCTTTTTCCAAGCACACACTCAAAGTTTTCACCATTATCATTCACTTCAAGGTCACCAAATGGCCCAACCACTCTCTCAGATGCATCCCACCTCACACCAACCCAGCCATTCATGTCACCTAGTACAATTATTCTGTCACCAGGGTCACATTCATTCAAAACCTCTCTGTTTTTCCCAAAACTCATCTTTCAAACTGTCACACTCTCCATCCGCTGGTGTATAGTACGCCACAATCACAACTCTCTTAATACCTACTTTCATGCGAACCCAAAGCAATCTAGGGGATACTAAATAATAATTCCTTACTAGTAACTTAGCTCTCTCATTAAGATTGAGTCCTAAACCTTGACTGCCATGTACATGTGTACATTATCATCAACTCCTGACCACATTGCCAGACCACTGCCATCTATAGTAACAACATCCCGCCCATTGTGCTTAGTTTCACATACAAAACATCCATTTGTCTCACTTTCATTTTATGCAACAGCTCATTCTCCTTTCCATATACTCCTCTCATATTCCAAGTACCAATAGTACAGTTCGTATCGCTAAGTCCGTATCTTGATGGGCCAACCTTATTCAGCTTCCGCTGCCAATTGCGGCTTCGGCCATCTGAGGCTACTTTGTGACTCTCATCAGTAAGTTGTAATAGAATATGCAAGGTTACCAGTCTTTGCAGTACCTGTACCACGTGCAGCTTTCCTTGCTTAGGGTTACGGCAATCTTAACGGTCAATTTTGGCACCTTTCGCCAGTATGCCGCAAGAGAAACCAAAGCATAGTAATACCCTAGGCCCGCTTTCACTATTCTACTCAAGCTAGGACCCCTTCTGAAAGGACTACATTGAGAGCCTGCATAACCTTGCCCGCAACTCACCACTAGGAGCTATATGCTGTGTACTGACACACCAGGTCACAAATGTATTCATGGATAAATGTGTTAGAGATGCATGTAGTGGAAACAATGGTGATTTGATTCGAAAGGTAAACATGCGAGTTCTACTATATGCGGATGATGTTGTTTTGATCTCTGAGAGCCAGCAGGGATTTCAGAAGCTCCTAGATAAGTTTTGTGAATCAACAGACTGAATGGAATTGAGGAAGTTCATGCTAGACTAAAATAGTAGTTTTTGATACGGAGAATGGGTAGAATTACTGTATGATGATGGAGAATGGTGAAGTAATCAAACAAGTGGATGACTTTGTGTACTTAGGTAAGGTGTTTCTGAAAGATGGAAGGATGGATGAGGAGATAAAGAGATGTGCGAATGCTGGAAGGAAAGTGGTAGGTAGCATGTGGAGCATATCAAGGAATGCCTGTCTAAAGCGAAGCGAAAATCACCGTGTACAAAAGTGTGATTCTCCCCACTTTTTTGTATGGAAATGAAACATGTGTATGTCTAGATAGACATGCAAGTAGACTAAACGCCGTGGGTATGAGTTATCTGAGATTGTTCGCTGCAAAAGTAGGATGGAGAGGGTCAGAAATGAATGGATAATAAATGAAAGTGGGTTAGATGCTCCACTAATGGACATATATGAAAGAAGTGTGCTTAGTTGGTTTGGCCATGTTGAGAGAATGGATGAGAGTCGAATAACGAAACAGATATATAAGAGTGAAATGAAAGGTGCGAGAGGTAGAGGTAGGCTGAGAAAGTTGTGGTTGAATGTGGTTGAGGAAATTCTTAGGAGGAATATTAGGAGTCTTAAAAACAGGAGGGCGTGTATGAAGCCTTGTATAGGGTAAATAAGGCAAAAGAGGTTTGCAAGGATAGGTCAGTATGGAGGAAATTATTGAAGCAGAGTTAGGTGTCCAAATATGTATTTATGAGTGAAGCTTTGAGACTGTGCCTACCCCGGAAGGGTAGTGTGATTAGTATGTTTGTATGTAAAACAAAATTGTCCATCAACATCAAACACACTCAAAGTGTGACGTGCATAGTGAGGCTATTGCATCCAAATTATGCAGCATGGGACAATAACATCAGGGTGCCAAAATTTTCAACCTGCCCCCTCCCTACTTAAAAACATCCTCTTTTAATGCTTTCATAAGAACAATCTCAAAGCTTTCCTTTTAAACATATCTCCACACGCAGTGGATGAATTTCATGAACCTATTTTATTATTGGAGGAAAAAGTCCTTAAGCTTTCACATTTTTTTCTCAATCTATGTAGTGCCTATTTTATTATTGGAAGAAAAATTCTTCAAATCACCTTAAATATTTATAATGCACTTTTTTCCTTATGTAGTGCCTATTTTATCATTATCTTCTATTGCACAAGTGTATCATCAGAATCTTAATGCCTTAACAAGTGACCTCTGAATTTGTATATTTTTTATCTTGTAAATCTATTATACTTGTACATGTTATTAATGATGAAACTATGCAAAAACTTCTTTATGTGAATACAGTATTATTATTATAATAACAGGAGAAACAGTATATCTATACATAGAGCACTTAGGAGGAGAATGAATTTAGTACTACAGACATCATGGACATTTTCTAAAAGAAAAACATTTCTGTTCAGAGCCCCATAACATGGCTTAAAAAGGAATTATCCCTAACAGCACAGCAAAAACTGAACACACATAACATGTATACATGTTACATCTGTGGCTGAACCAATTTTGAATACCCCTTGTAGTCATTCCATGTCCCATATCTTCAAGGAATATGGGTTTAAGTTCAACATGTGTAGCAGTAAAGAGTGGTAATTGTGAGTAGTACAGAATACTAGTCTATGAGGATACAGATAATTTTATGCATTGGTAACACAATTCAAAGTTCTCAAACAAGTATTTGTATTATACATACATACTCATCACACCATTCCATTTCAGGGTAGGCACCATCAACAGAGCTAAAATAATGCTGTTAAGCCATGGAAACTGGCTGTATTCTTTACTTCAAGTAAGGTTGTACGGGCATAGTTGACAGAGGTATTCACTTACAGGGTAGAACTGGTGACAGTGACCTTACATAAGAATGAAGAAAAGATAGACAAAGAGTCTTATGTGGAATATAAACATCATTGTGTGGTGGAGAAATGTTGACTCTGAGGAAAGAGAATGAGGATAGCACACAGAATTTCATGGCAGGGATGTGATAATGGAAAAAGTACTAAAGACACAAAGGAAGATGAATGGGGAAGAGCTAGGCGTAGTGGATGAGGCAAGGAAACTGTGGGAAGAGATTAGGGGGAGGAAAAGTAGGCAGTCAGGTGTGGTAAGTAGTGTAGGTAGTGAGAGAGTAGTGAGTAGGTGTGAGAGGATACTGAAGAATGTGATAGACGCTTGGGCATAGCTATAGTGCTCGCAGAGTTTCTGTGCACTGGAGAATTTCTTCAAGCCTAGCTGTCCATGGTAGATGAGCAGCGATTGGCTGCCGGCATCCAATCCCGTAAACCAGTTCTTAGCTCAGTGCGCGCCGTGTACGAATACCGTAAGTGGCGACCTAAAAGAGTCTAGTCTTAACTCACTTTAAATTATCCTCCAGCGGGTGGCAGACTTTCTAAACTAAGTGGCCGTCAACCGTAAGTGGCGACCCAAAAGTCTAGTCTTAACTCACTTTAAATTATCCTGCAGCGGGTGGCAGACTTTCTAAACTGAATTAAATACGGTTAGATAAATTCTGATATCAGTCCCTGCGATAAAAATATTGGTTGTTATGATAATTAGTCGTACTTTTGTATTTGTATTTTTCAAAATATTGGTGAAGAGGATTTAAGTTTTGTTTATTTATTGTGTAACCAGGGTGACCTGCGCCGATGGGGATTACTTTCTTACCTCACTGTGGTGACTATTGCAATCACTGCAAGTTTTGACTTGATATCTATAGTAGTTTCTCGTCCAGTATTTCTATTCTAAAGGCCCCTAGCGTCGGCGAGGCATAGCATTCGTTTTCGTCTATCCTTTTGGGTCGCCACTTTCAGTATTCGTACGGGGTGCGCACTGAGGTAAGAACCGGTTTACGGGATTGGACGCCGGCAGCCAATCGCTGCTCATCTACCATGGGCAGCTAGGCTTGGAGGAACTCTCCAGTGCACAGAAACTCTGTGAGCACTATAATGCGAGTAGGGGGGTGAGAGGCAGGATACCCACCTGCAAATGTATGAGAAAAACTTTATAAAGCCAGCAGTTGTGGAATGTGTTGCCATATTTAAGGGATTCCAAAACCTTAAAAGAGTTAACTTTCCCTGCATATGTCTTATTCCCACTTACTGTAAAGTACTTGCATTTATTTACCTGATTTAGGTGTGGTCAGCAGACTCCCCCTTCTCTACCCCATTAGGCTATGCTCTTGGATAGAGGGGAGAATGTTCAGAATAGATTGCATATGGAAGAAAGAAAATTAGCTCTATATAGGTAGCTGGTTTAAATTAAGTAGGATGAAGCTGAATAAAGATTTTATTGAAGGAGCTAAGGGCTAGCATGGTTAAAAGACTACAAGATGTTACTCCTTCTGTCTAAACCTACCTTAACCAGCAGACCACCTTTAATAGTAATAACTATCCTGTCCTTGCATACCTTTATGCGTTCTGTTACCTTCATGCACTGCTTTGTGTATGCTCTCTAGCTCTGAAGCCTTATTACAACTCCTAACAGTCTCTCATCGACATTCATTCATGACATTCTTGGCCTACCCCTTCAACTCTCGTCATTCATTCCTTTGTCATTAATCTGTTTGGGCAGTCATTCCTATTTGGACAGTCAGACAGTTAAACTAGGCCAAACCAAAGAAGCAAGCTCCTTCCAAATTAGCGAATATCCTTATGTGGAGGAAGCACTGTGTAGGTCAGAGACGTGGTCGTTGTTGAAAGAAAATGTGCATTAACTGGAGGATTTTGAGATAAGAGAGAGAAGAAGAGAAAGCCAAAGGGCTGGGAATGTTATGAAAAGTCAAGACATTAGAGGTGGATATTCAAACAGGCGGCAAAAGTAGATGGTACTTAATGGTAGTAGATTACTTAATGAAAGTTGAGGATATGCCAAGGAGGATGTAGATTGGAGAACGCAAGGCACAGGCAGAGAAATGAGAGCAGAGAAATTGTGAATAACACAAGAACAGTAGAAGGTATTCAGAAAAGCTGAGGCTAAACATGCAAACAATAACCGAAAGATATAATTACTCGGCCAAATAAGGAAATGATATGTGACTCCGATAAAAGCAAAACCTAAGACATAAAATCCACGAGGGACTACATTGGGTACCATTTCAACAACAGCCCTATTGTAGGTTGAGTCTTCAGTTTTCCGGTGTTTCCGCCGCATTGTTTCATCTTAAGGGCGATATTTCGCCGGCTATCCGGCAGGCTTCCTCAGGTACAAGTGACTGCAGAATAGCCGGCGAAATATCGTCCTCAAGATGAAACAACGTAGCGCAAAAACCGAAGACTCAGCCTATGTCCAAGCTCCGCGGAAGCCTGAATCTAAACAGCCCTATTGCTGCCCAACACATGCTGTGCCTTAAATTTTGACTGCTTGAATTTAAAGGAGTCAGGGACACTTAATCTCAAAAATCAATCCCAGATCTTCACTCTATGCATTATTCGGACATTAAAGGAACATGATACACCATAAACCTTACTACAATGCTGCAAAAATCATGTTCGTGAAACAGCAATTCATCCAACTTTCCACCTTCCGAATATGCATAAGATAATATTTGTCAATCATTATTTTTCATCACCACCTATAATAAAAACGTTTACAATTTTTCTTCATTAAAAAAGCGCTGGCTTTACGACAAAAAGTCTGGCAGTCTCTTGCAGGGGTTCTGGCAGTGATGCAGAATGGGAAGGCGTTTGGGATATAAAGGATGACATAAGCACATGATTAAAAGCCATTTTTCGGTGCAGGATTTATTGAGCGACATAAACTGAAACTGAAACCAATACCGATAAAAAGCATTCACCTAAAAATACTCACGGTTTAAAAAATTAAGTTGAAATCCCACCACCACACTACGAGAAAAACAGAATGAATACAATGCGCATAATAAATAGAAGGCCGATAGCCGTCGAATAACAAAAAGAAAGCCCCGATCAAACCCCAGACCACGTTGAAACAAGTTAACTGGTAATTAAATTCGTAAAAACAATGGCAGATCCTGAATTAGAAGAAATTAGAGCACAGAGGTTAGCCCAGTTGCAGTCCCAGTACAAGGTGCGTTTCTTCAAAAACTCGTATGGTTCTCTATAATTTGAAGGCACATTTGTGTATAATTGTTTTACATTGTAAATACTTTCGAAGGGAAATCCTGAAGCTAACCAGAAGTCAGCTGAAGATAGAAAGAGAGAAGCAGATGAAATGAGAAATGGAATATTGTCGCAGGTCTTGAGCCAATCTGCCAGAGCCAGATGTAAGTATATGTCCATGGACATGAGATACCACAGACTCCCTTGCAAGATAGTGTTGGAAGTTCAGCTAAACCATTTGAGTAGCGATTTTGCTGGAGATTGATTTAATTTATTTGATGAAAGTAACATTATGGTCATGAAGAGCGTCCTCAAAGTAGTGAGGACATTATTGTGGCTAATGTAGTTCTTCTCAAGGTGTTTTTTTCTTTCTTTGATAGTGAATACTCTTATGGTGGGGAAGCCCGAAAAGGGTCGTCTTGTTGAAAATATGTTGCTAAATATGGCGAGATCTGGGCAGATAATGGGAAAATTAGGCGAAGAAGAGCTTATTGGTATCCTTGAAAAAGTTAGCGAGCAGACGCGATCACAGTGTTCAGTGAAGGTAGGTCTGGTTTCATATTTGTTAATATTCCATCATATATATACAATTTCATTGTTTATTCTCATATTTTACAGTTCGACCGCCGAAGAGCTGCCTTGGATGATTCCGATGATGAATTATGAGGTTGTGATCATTTGTTTACTCTCAAATAACAGAAGGGGCTTTTGGCTATTACGACGTGGAATATGCCACTAATATGAACATCCCCAAATGTGTCCAATGCTAACATCGCGAAGGATAAATTGAAACTTCAAAACTATTCTTCGAAGCTAATACTTAATAAAATGCTACAGCCTTCACTAATCAAAGACACTCGTGAGGAAAAGGTATTAATCGTCGCGTGTATTTTTTTGAAGCCGTACCACAGTTATATTTGTAACCCTAGGAGTGTGTTAGGTGAATATGTAATTAAAGGATACTGTAAGAAACAGTTCCATGATTGCATAGTTGATCCCAGGCTAAGGTCTACGTCGTTTCTTTCCAAAAACCTTAATACGCACCAGCTTTTGATAATTTGCCGGCATGATACTACATTCTTATGCCTTACTGAATAGCGCTTTGCCTAATTGGAGGCGACTTCAGTTCGGATCTTCGTTGAAAACTGCTTGCTATGTGCTCGGGCTAATATTCTTTCATTGAGGAGTGAATCTGTAAGGTGGTGAGACATTTTCATTCTTTGTTTCCTAGGTGTTAAAAAGGACTTTTTCTGTTTTGCAGTGACAGCTTTGAACTATGTCATTTACCTTCTGATGAACTTATACGTTCATCTAAAGTTGATAAAGCCATTATGTCAATATTACTATCCTTACTCTCTCAATGAAATTGTGTTGGTTAATAGATTTGTCACAAAGTTAATTCTGGAATCTGATGCATATAATTTTATGGTTTGAACCTGACTTGAAGTTAAGAGCTCATCCATCAGCAGTTACTTAGGCCTTCTGTACCCTCCTGATTCATGAATTCAAGATGTATTGTTGATGGTTCATGAGCTTGTCTTGCCTTTCCTGCATTAAGGTGGTGTTAACGTCTTACAAGTGAACGTACATTCTGCACTACTCATATTTTCAAAGTTTTGCAATAGTGCCATTCAAGTTTAGCCATATTACTACATATGCAAGCTATTTACCTAGCTGTCATAATCATTTGTCTTTTTCTAAGCAGTTTTTTACCATTTTCATTGATTTTTGTTGCTCTTATTTGTGTAAACACCAATTGCCTTGAAAGTCCCTGCAGATGAAAGTCAATCCATTACCACATTTATTCATTTATCACTGTCAACGTACTAATTAATAAAATTCAGATAAAAAACCGTTTATAACTCATTGGCTTCTTCAAAATTAAAAACAAGTTGAAACTTCTACTTTCCCGAACTACATTAATATCATGTAGCATCCATATTTCTGTAGTCACGGGAGGAACTTCACTTATTATAGAGTTAGGTAAAATTGGTAGATCATGGGTACTTCGACAATGAGCTAGTAAGGAGGAGAAATGCTCTGAAAGATAATGGTGCTCTAATGTGGAGGACATTTTTGCATAGTGCAGGGCAGTAATCATCATTTGTCGTCAATCTGAAAATTAGTTTCCTGCAGCACTCCATTCTTCTCTCTGCTAACTGCCTCTTTCCTACCTATCTATTTGCTTCGAAGTCCTTCATGATTTGCATGATGTATTCCATTCTTCCTCTGTAAGCCTTCTCCTTCAAAAACTTTTCATTTGGCTCTTGTGTCACGAAATATGTCCAATAAGTTTCTCTCCCCTTCTTTGTCACAAGATTTATCCTATCTCCAAGAATTTAGATAGTGCCCTTGTTGCTCTAATGCCCTTAGATGCCAGAAAAATGTGACTGGCACAGAAGACAGTTGGAAAAATTCTACTAAACTATTCAACTTAGGCTCCTGGCTTACCAGCCACCTCTTGACTTTTGGCCAACTAATTTGGTCATGATTCTGTTACATATTTTACATCTTATTTTTAATACCATGGTGTGAATTCTTGGAGCAAGCAGATGGGTTTACCATGCAGCCTGCTATCAATAACTTTTTCAAAAAGAAAGTTGAAGAAAAAGCATTAATTCAGTTCCCCTTAGCCAAAAATATTCAATTTCCATCACATGTACAACACCTTCAGTGTTTGTTTCAATGGGAAGGAATTGAATCCTAGGGTGAAGTAACACCCAATATTCCTGCATCAAGTTCACCAAGGTAGTTAAAGAAAATGGTCGAATATAATTCTTCAGTATCCATCAATACTAGCTTCAGTATCAAAATCCCATTTGAATGCCCTTGAATCGGGATAAACGTTCTCAGATGTTCCACTGGGTAAGTAGGTCCCGTAGTTTCGGAGAAACTTGCTCTCCATCTAGAACCCCTGAAGATGGAGAGCAAGTCATTCTCTGAAACATCCAGACTTGTAGACCTACTTATATGGTAGAACACCAAAGAAACATTTTCCAACAGATATGCCAGGGAAACCTAAGATCTTTCAGCCCTTAATCCAATTACTCTCTTTTCTCTATTTCATGGCTGTGTGTACCACACCTACCACATTATCATTTGATCTTCTCATCTGACTTCTTAATTCTTACAGCCCACTCTCACAGGGTCCCAAAGTCTTCCCTCAATGAGTAGATTCCACTACCCTAGGACTCCATGTAAATACTTATCTTCCTCCTTTGGATCATTGTGTTGGTCTTCATGCTTGATACAGGGGAAGGGCTAGAACAGTCTAATGACCCCTAAATTATCTGGAGAAATTGTCACTAATCATTATGGCCACGTATGCCAGTCAAGTTGTAGGAGAGGAGACCGACGAGTGGTAGTTCACAGGAGAGCCCAGTTCAGTAGAGTATATCTCTGTGAAGCAGCTTCAAAAATATGTCCATTGTGATGGCCTCTCAAGTGATTTTAATATAAAAAGCACTGTGGAGGAGGGGAAAGAATATTGGCTATAGGACTAACTGTGGGGTTAAGATATGCTGAAGAAGTTCGTTGAGAAGAAAATATGAGGTAAGAATGGGAGATAAAAAGGAATTTTGGAATGGCACTATGGTCTATGGAACTGATGATTACTCAGTGAAACACTCATATGATGATGATATCCTCACTCTATTTATGCCTTCTGAGAGTGCAAGGAAAGAATATGTTCAGATGAGGGTAGATTAACAGATGTTACATTCACCTGCACATGATTTCAGTGAATACTCTCCTGTTGAATTCCAATGGTTCTTTATTGCTCCCTTGCACACTCATCTTGGAGCAAGAGTGTTTCAGATGGCCTGTAAACATTTACTGGCAGAAGATCACACTGGCCAGTGACATTAATCCAGTGTCTTCACTAAGAAGTCAAAAGAGTTAAGACTATACCTTAGAACAGTTGGAAATAAGAAATAATTGGAATGATGAACACTTAATGATTGCATAATCCTGTTACAATGTACAGGGATAATCCACATGAAATATCCAGGCATGTTGATCAATATTTAAGTTAACCCTCATGCCAATTCTTTTGTTTTGCCAGATTAAATGTCAGTGAATTGGTAAGAATATGGGTACTTAATACGGTATTATCTAAGTCCGTGGTACTTGATTACAATTGATAAAAATTGCATAGCAATTCCTCTACAGACTATTTTAGAATACAAGTGTGTTTTTGATAACAGTAGTGCTGTACACAAAACGTCCAACTTTTTTTTACTTTTGAAGATTATATATAATTTTTATGAACACCAGTACTCCAAGTATTGAAGGAAGTGGATAACATTCAAAGAAGTGCCTTGATCAATAAAGTTACTGTGTAGCCAGTTTGGCCACCCACTGATATTCAGATAATTGTGTCGATCTCAGTCCAGATGGATAATTTTTTCATGGTGAATTTCATACAAGTGTGCATAACTTGCTAAAAACCTATGTTTAACATTAAAATTTCAATGGAAGAAAGACTTCTTGTTTCGTTCGCTAAGACTGTCATCAGCTGCCAGGACATTTTGGGTAAGTAATTAGTACATTGGCCACAGGATGCAAGTTATTTTTTGTATTACTAATGGATATTATACTCTGGTAGGACCAGCCTTCACACATATCACTGATCGTAAGCCACTGGAGTTGACCTGTTCTATAAGATCACAGCCTTGCATGCACTATGAGAGATGGATACTAAGCTTTGATTATGTTGGTAAGTAATAATCTGGAAAGACCAATATCACAGACATATGATCATAATTAGTGGAGAATTCGGAAAATGTCTTTCTTGGTGAAGAGGACCACTGTTTGCTAGGTAGTGAACCAGGCAGTTACAAAAGCAATGAAGGTTGAAGACATCCAAATGTTATTAGCAGCTGGCCTACTATTTGCAGATTGAGGAAAGCTATCCTGTCCGATAGATGACCAAGTGTTAAGAGATTATATGAGCAAAGTAATCTCTGATTCTCTGGTCGGCAAATTCGAACCACCTGAGCCAATTAGACCAACTGCCCAGCCAGAATATGCTTGGAGCGATATAGCAATAGATAATTTGGGACCATTTCCAACCAAAGAATATATTCTGGTGGCTGTTGATCAGAGGGTTGAAGCTTGTATGTCATATGGTCATTGGGTTGAAGCTTATATGACCACGCTAACCATGGCAGACTGCTCCATTGAAATTGTTGATGAAAAATTTTTCAGCCTGGCCTATCAGTCAATGCAGATGGACAGGGCACAGTAATTTTGTGGTGAAGCATCAGATTTTTGCAGAAAAAAAATGATTCGCCATTTACTAACAACATCTAAGTGGCCACAAGTAAATAGTGAAGAGGAGAGAGAATAGATCAATAATTGAAAGACTGAAGATAGGCCATGCTCAAAAGAGGGATAACTGGAAGACTTTGCATACCTATTTACATACAGGACTACTGGCAAAGATGAAGGACTACGCTGACATTTTGAGACAAGCATTTGAAAAGGCTTACTTTCCAGTACTTATGCCAGGAAATTCAGTCCTTGATAGGCAGGAGCAGAGGGACAAATTTTACAGGTGCTGTTCAAATATGGGAATACAGTTATTATGAAGACACCCGAGGGAAAGCATTTCATGCGCAACGGATCGTTTGTGACATCAAAACACAGTCACAGCATCCACACATTGAACTAAGGTATCAACACCCTGATACTACAGTACAATATGAGTGGTCATCACTGCTGAACAACCCCCAAATCCTGATTTACTGCAACCACACCCATTGCTGTTACCCCAATCAAATCAAGAGCATAGGTGCCCAGCCCACTATTGTGAGTTTGTGGACACTTTATAATTTTTTTCCGATTGTTTTCATTTTCTGTTTCAAGATGGTGATTTGTTTGTTGTAAGGAATAATTTTTCTCTCCTCATAGATTGGATATTATTGTTTCACCTGCTTCAAGTTCACTTTCATTTCTGTTCTTGAAGATAGCTCTTTGCTTTTCGTCTGGGATATTTTTTAAAATACTTTTTCTTGCTTTCCTAAAGTGCATGTATTATTTTTACCAACAACATCAACACCTTGTTCCATGTTCAGTTGGGTGGAAATAAATCATGCAGTAGTGAGGTACATTAAAGTGATTTGGTATGTATCTGATAGATGGTGCAATTAAATAAAGGCTTGGGCAGTACAGTTTGGCAACAGCCACACCAGCCATGAACAGAGGCAGACATGAAGTGGGGAGAGTCATTCCTCCCAGGTGTCCACTCCACCATAGATACTACCAAGAAGTGTTCTTGGATACTACATAGTTGATGAGGAGTGAACTTAAAGTAAAGAATACCCAACTGGTCAGCAAAATGAAGATGCATCCACTAAAGAAGTACTCAAAAATAGACGGCGTGTTACTGAAATGGATATGCTTCAATATTGTTCAACCAATAAAATCTTTTGTTTTGCACAAATTGACCCCAATGAAAATTTTCATTCAAAGAAGGGAACATTCTATAAAGGGAGCCCTCCTTATTAACAGGAAATTGATACTTTCAAGATGGTGTCCGGTACGTATATACACCTGTGTAGCTCCTGTGAAAACCCATTAGAAAGCGTGAAAAAAGTTATTTATTGTGGCCTGTGCCCACGTTTATTTTGCAATAAATGCTCAGGCCTTAATGATATTCAACTAAAAGCCTTATCAGACAGCCATGAAATTTTTTGGAAGTGTTTTTATGCCAAGAAACCAAGTTCACCTTATCTATCATGGCCGCCGATATTGAGGTGTTCAAGCTAGAGATGAGCTATTTATACAGTACGAGAAAACTCGACGTCATCGGTCAGAAGAAAGTTTCATTTGCAGAACCAGCAAAGCAAATGAAGGTTAATTAAAGGAAAATTCAGCAACCTGCATCGCTGACCCCTGCTGTTGCACCCGAAGTCGTGAATACTACAGTGAAAGGAGTAGACAGAAGCTTCAATGCAGAAAATCCTGTTACGAGATCAGTAGTCTCTCCATCCCCATCATTATCAGCTCAACTACCTGAATTGTTAACGGTAGAAGAAACTACGGACAATGAAGGTTTCACAAAGGTGAGCTCTGGGAAAAACAAAAAAAGTAAACACAAAGTTGTGTTCAGCAGTAGTCTGTGCTTAAGTGACGGTCAAAACTTCCGGAGTCCCTCGACGGTCTCTTTTCTGTGTGGGATGTGTAGAATAAGGTACAACACCTGATGATATCACCAAATATCTGCAGAAAAAATTACCGAATAGCGATTTTGTGCGTGAAAGCTTGTTTACTGGTGAGAAATTTCATTCTTTTTAAGTAGATGCGCCATTTAGTCTGCGAGAAGATTTATTTAAGGGCCAGAGGGAGTGAAGGTTGGTAAATTCTTCCCATCTAAAAGGTTTAATCTCTCCTCTTCACCTCCGGGGAGCATTGATGTGGAAGCTGCTCCTGTCCAAATGTCAATTAATACTTCAGAAATCCAAGCCAGAATGGTCACACGGCTGCAAAGTAGCTCCATGAGGAAAAACAGCTTATGACTACTCTTTCAAAATGTTCAAAGTTCAAGTAACAAACTATGTGGTATAGAAATTCTGCTTAAATGTGATTTGAAAAACGTAGATATTCTCTGTTTTGCTGAACGTTGGTACAAAAGTTGTGATTTAATGTCTATAAATATTCCCGGTTACTTTATTGGAAATCGTTCTTGCATAAGTGTGTACAAAAATGGTGGTACTTGCATTTTTGTCAAAAATGGTGTTAACTTCAAACCCAGTGACTTAACTGGTATTGAACAAATTGAAAAAGATTCTGAATTCTCCAATCAAATTGTTGCAATCAAAGGTATATATTGTATGTTTATATAGATCTCCAGATTTTAATACTTTTATTGATAACCTAATAATTTTACTGGAGAAACTGTTCAAAAATGGGAAACCTATTGTTATATGTGGAGATCTTAATATTAACTTTCTCCAACAACATTGTGGAAAAGTTGCACAAATCAACTCAGTTTTGGATTCATTCCATGTTAGGGCCATAATAAGTGAACCTACGAGAGTTACTAAAACAAGTGTGACCATTATTGACCAAATAATTACTAATATTGGCAAGGAAAAATGTCATGTTACTACCTTTAACACTGACTTTTCGGATCATAAAGGTATTTTAGTTAATGTAAGAGTAAATGAAAATTTTAACCATAACTCATATTTTATGTATATAAGGTACTTTCATACAAGTGAAATGCAGCTACTGGCTTATGACTTGCAAAATGAAATATGGGATGAAGTTTAAGCAGCTAACTCATTTAAGGAAAAAATGGATGCTTTTCTGGACAAATTCATATTTTATTTTGATGCAAACTTCCCTATAAAGAAACGTAAAATTTCAAAAACACAGACAAAAAAGCAAACCTGGCTGACAAATGAAATCATTAATATGAGTAGGCATAAAAGGGAACTGTTTGAGCTTGCTAAATCAACTGACAATGAAAGACCTAGAACAGATTATAATAACTTCAGTAAATATTTTAAAGATTCTGTTAGAAAAGCAAAATCAGCATGCAATGATCAGTTTATTGCCAACTCAAAGATTGTTTCAAAAGCTGGTTGGCAAGTTATAAAAAGTGAAACATGCAATAAAGCTACTGTTAAAAACTTTGAACTATTTTCAGGTAGCAATGTCTGAATGACTGCAAATGAAATAGCAGAGGCTTTCAATGATTATTTTGTTGAAACTCCAGGAAAAATAATTTCAGCAATTATCCAAAAGAATTGTGTCAGCAGAGCTGATTTCCCCCAAAGTACCCCACACTTAATTTTGTTATACCCTGTAACTCGATCAAATTATTGATATAGCTCATACTTTTCAAAATAAGTCATCCTCAGGAGTTGATGACATACCAGATAAGTTAATTAAATTTGCTATCCCTTTTATCAGCAAACCTCTAATATATCTTTGTAACCTATCCTTAACTGATGGTGTTTTCCCAAATCGCTTCAAATTAAGTAAAGTCATTCCACTGCATAAAAAAGGAAATGAAAGTGATGTAGGGAATTTCAGGCAAATAAGTTTACTATCAGGATTCTCAAAAATACTTGAAAGGGTAATGTTTAACCGTGTAATGAAATACTTAAAAATAAATTCTATACTCTCCAGGCATCAACATGGTTTTAGAAAACGTAGTTAAACATCTAAAGCCCTTCATGAATTCATTACAAAAGCATTAAATGCAATTGATAATAAACATGTCTATAGGGGTATATTTGTTGTATTTGAGCAAACAAGTGACATAATATTTTCGATTGTCCATTTTTTGTTCTCGTGGTTCTCGTTCTGAAATAAAACCAGTCCAGTGTCTGCACGTTCAATGAATAGCTTTTGCCTCCTGTCTTTTTCTTTGTGTCCACATGAATTCCCAACAACATTTAGATCTCACAAAGGCTTTTGAAATTGTTGAGCATGAAATCCTACTTAAAAAATTAAATAAATATGGGATCACGGGCATAGCCAAAATGGTTTCATTCATATCTACAGGAACGATTTCAACTGGTTGAAATATCTCATTTTGATTCACCAACGAACTTTAAGATAAATTATCAGTCTGCTAAAAGAGTTGTAAAATCAGGTGTCCCTCAGGGCTCAATACTTGGACCCCTACTATTTTTATTGTATTAATGACTTGCCATGTTGTATTTCTGAAGCAGAAACTGTTTTATTTGCTGATGATACCAGTGTTGTAATTCATGGGACAACATTGGAGTCATTACAAAGCAAAATACACATTACTATTGAATCACTCCAAAATTGGTTACAGGAAAACCTATTGGCCATAAATGTCCAAAAAACAGTATGCATAAATTTTACCAAAGAGCGAATGCCGCCAGTACAATTTTATGATGCTGACCCATCATTTGTAGATACTGTGAAATTTCTTGGAGTGGTAATTGAGCCATCCTTAAAATGGTCCTCTCACATCAATTCATTGATACCTAAATTTAGTAAAACTCTTTATCAGCTAAGATATCTTCGTCTTTGCACAAGCTATAACATTCTTAAAATGATCTATTTTTCAAACTTTCACTCCATATTAGCATATGGCCTTATATTATGGGGAGGATCTAACCACAGTAAAAAATATCAAATTACAAAAACAGGCCATAAGGACTCTTTTCAACCTACCTTATAGGGGGTTCTGTAGACCTTACTTTTGTATGGCTCAAATTATGCCCCTACCTGTTCTATATATATATATATATATAAGCTTATATTGTTTGTGAAAAAAACATGAATTTATGAGCTAAACTGCGACATCCACCAACATAATACCAGATCGAAATTGGACATTCATAGAACCAAGATCTACCAGTTTAAATACCAATGGTCCCCATCACAAAGGAGCCAAACTACACAACTTACTCCCTCAAAATATTAAGGTTATTAGTTCTTTAGACAAATTTAAAAATAATAATAAATAAACCTCTGTAGTAAAGCAAAGATTGTGTAGCATTTCAACTACTGCTTTATAGCAAGAGAATTGTTAAAATATACTGAATTTAAATGCTATTCATGTGTTGTATATTGTACGTGCTATTGTGTACTATATGACCAATTGATGACTACATGACAAATTTATTTATATTTTTGACGAAACTATGCAATATTGTATTTGCCTTCAGTGAATAAAAAAAATATTATTATTTATGAAATGGACAGCTGAATGAAAACATAGCTGTTCCTATCTTGAAAATATTTCAGATAATGGCAGCAAAAAAACTGCAACCACAGGTGAAAACGTCAATAAAGTGCAAAAAATAATTTTGGTTATTTGAGAATTGAAAGTATAACATAGCTGACACCATAGGCATACGAGGAAAAAGAGTACAGTTCAATTTACATCAGAAATGAAATAAGAGAAACATTGTTCAAGACCAGGGTCACATTAGTTGAATGCTGACCAAAAATGAATTTTGCAACACTATTCCAAAGAATCAATTGATTCAGTGCATTGATGTGCTACTAAGGATGAGCCATAAGAGCCAACACAGAGAACAGAAAAGCACTTGAAGCAGTGAGTGGAGGTCGGTGGTTTCCAAAAAAAATGGTTAAGTCCATTTCATCAGCTAGCATAATCATAGCCTGTGTTTTCTGGTTTGAAAAAGGGATTCTTTACACCAAATATCTAAAAATGGGTGAAAATGTAACTAGGTACTATGCAAATCAGCCTGACTAGCTGGATTAAAATATTTGCAAAATGAGGCCTGAACTGCAAACAAAAGACTCATTGCTCACATACACGGTGCTTCAGCAATGATAAACATGAGGGGGTTGAGAGACGAACTAATGGAATAACTACCCTGCACCCCAGAATTGGCTTCATTTCACCTCCACCTATTACCTGAAAGTTGATCTCCATATAATCTGAAAAAAATAGCTCCTATAAAGCATGCTAGATCATATGAAGAAGTGATAACAGCCATATTATTTGCAAGCCTTCCAGAATACCACTTCATGCGTGGAGTCAATATGTATGTTGAAGAAACAGGAACAAATATTTCATTAAATAAAGACTACCTAGAAAAATAAAGCCAAATTTTGATCCGAGTACCTGCCCTTCACTGGGATGCCAGAAACTTATTACCTTGCCCTCACGTGAATGGATAGTGAGGCTGACTCGTCTCAGTGAGGACTGGAAAGGCTTTGAGGGAGTCCAAAGACCACCCTGAGCTGTAGTGCCAGGAAGAGTTTCGTATTAATGCCCATTTGGATTCCAAAGAAAATTAAAAAAGCTACAAACCACTTTTAATGCACTTCTTCAAACATGGCAACTTGAAATTTAATATGTTCAATTTAAAACAACTAATGAACTGGTTAAAAAAAAGAATGGAACATTTTTAAGGATTATCTCAGATGTATTGAGCTGTGGCAAGAATTTCACTAGACAGACTTACAGTTAGTCTCCAAATTGGCATTAAAACACTTCGTATTTCTATGCACTTCAGTAGATTTATTTTTTGTTAATTCCTGTTATGATTCTGCACAACATACACCTGGATTAATTTATAACCAACTTTCAATGTTCAACCAAACTATATGTTCAATTTAAAACAGCTAATGGACTGTTTAAAAAAAAAAGAATGAAACATTTTTAAGGATTGTCTCAGATGTATTGAGCTGTGGCAAGAATTTCACTAGACAGACTTACAGTTAGTCTCCAAATTGGCATTAAAACACTACGTATTTCTATGCACTTCAGTAGATAACTTTTTTGTTAATTCCTGTTATGATTCTGCACAACATACACCTGGATTCATTTACAACCAACTTTCAGAGGCTCTTACACCAAACAAAAAATGTGTATATTTAAAATAATATTGGTCAATTAGATAATTTTCGGCCCACAAACTAGGTGCCCCGACACACACCGATGATTTGGCTATAATTTTATCTACACTAGCATGAGATACTCAAAATTGGCCCCGAAATAATGGCTACGACCTGTACACATGTGTGTTCAAAAAGCTAATCTAACCTTTCAGTTCAACTCTAGGGTGAAATACCGGCATTTGCAATAAAAACAGGCCGTCACTGTAAATAAGAACTTTAATGGGTGTTAAGTTAATGAAAATTTAAATGTCATAAGGCAATATATTAAGAAATCCGATATATTTAATCTTCATCAGCTTCAAGATTAATATGGTTACCAAATTTGCCATATAATTGCGCCTTCAAATCTGACATCACACCTTTAAGTTTATTGCAGTCTTCCTCAAGTTGCTCTATCGTTGATTTGAAGTTCGTTTTTGCTTCTTCCAAAGTGTTCTGTAAGTAATAAAAAATCAGAATTAGCCACATCATATTATGTAAGGCATGACACTATGTCATTGCGTTTGCAGTGTGACAAAAAAATTATTGGCTAACCTTAGTGCTTTCCAAGTCTTGATAAACAAACACCTCTCCAACAAGGTATGCGATATTCTCATCGTCGTCCATCAACTCAAGTTCTTCACATGCATCCTCCAAATTCTTCAGCTCATTCTAGAGTGAATTAACATCTATGAATAACCAATATCGAGAAATAAATATGCAGCGATATGGTTCAATAAACTGATGCCCTAGCAAACCTGTTTTGCTTTCAATTCTTCTTTCAAGTACTCCAACTTCGCGTTGTGCCTAGCAAATCTGTTAATTTTTTGCTGATCTTCGTATGTTATGTGAACGTCCGAATCCTGGCACATTATGAAAGTAAAAAGAATACTTAATGCAATAGGTAAATAAAAAGAATACAACCTTAACATGGGAAAATGAAGGAATGAACATGAATTACCGGTTGAAATGACCCCTTAGACAAAGTTGCCCCCGCGGCTGCCATTTTCAGCAAATATTATAAAATGGAAATAATATTTAAGCAATTAACTTTCAGTACTCTTGATATTGCAACTTGACAATAAAGATTACTGGTTTGCAATCCTTATTTGGCAGCTCACGTTTCGTGGGCGGTGGTGGGAACAAAATGTACTCTAATGCACTCTAATGTACTATCGCTCGTGTGTTTTTATCCAAATGAATTACGAAATTCGCTTGTTAGATCTGTTGTTTGTTTTGATGATCGATAAAGGGGGTAATTCGTTTAAGTTTTCATAGCTTCATTTCTGGATTTCGCATATGAAAAATGTGAAACCATACAGCAATATTATCACTATTGAGTATCGCAGACAAAATTTATTAGTGCCCTCAAAGTGCTAATCAATTTAATTATTGACCTGTCATGAAGTTGCTCCACACCCTATACTCTAGTTTATTGAGCCAAGAGGAGAGATTTACGCGTATTTTTCTTACATTTAAGTACCCATACGTATCTGGGTAATGATTTGACTTTGTTAGAAATGGCATACTTGTGGAAGTTGATTTTTGGTGTTGCTCTGTTGAATGGTAAGTATATTGGTAGATTGGCCAACTTTACGGAAAACAACTCAATTTGCGTACTTTAAGCGAAAACCTATCAAATAATATGTAAAAATGTATTATTTATTGTGCGATTTTTCAGTTTTCTCTAATGCCATTTTGGGATCAAGAGTTTTAGAGCTGAGTGACAGGTAATTTTCACCTATTTACTTTCAATTCAAGGCTCCCAGTTTATAAAATTACTCTAATTTAGCAATGATTACATTAAAAATCGTACAGTAGAGAAGGTAAGATCTCAGGCAACATTTGATTGCAAACTGGATTTGCTTCTAATTATGGGATTGTAATGACCAACCAGGTAAGTAATGCTTTATGGGCGGAAAATGTTGTTCTAGCCTTATTGGTCGCGTTTCATTATTTGGGATAGTTTTTACTCAATGAAACCTTTGTAGGCAAGATTAAAAGGGAGCATTAATATTTTAAATGTCGGTTAATCCATCCAACTGACGAAGCTGAAAATTTTACAATCTGTTGGGCGTACAATTTGTTGCATCCATATTATTTACTTTTCATTTATGACTTAAGTTTATTTCAATGGGCTGCATTAAATTTGTTGAACTTTGAAGTGACATTTTCGTTTTCATTTCAGGTTTCTGGAAATAAGGAAAGATGGGCAGTGGCTTGTTATGGTAAATGCCTTTCATATCATAATTTCTAATTGCTTTTTTGCTTTGATTTGTAATTATTACAATTCCTTTGAATGATTTACTCTTTACAGTTTTATGCACCATGGTGTGCTCATTGTAAAAGATTGGAGCCCATATGGGCTCATGTCGCTCAATCTTTACATAATACCAACATAAGGGTTGGAAGAGTGGATTGCACAAGATTCACCAGTATGGCTTCTGAGTTTGGTGTGTCAGGATTCCCCACAATTATGTTGTAAGTCTTAGGGCCACTTTACACAGTACATACTATTAAACAAATGAATGCATGAACTCTTTTGTGGGGAAAATTGATCCATGTAAAGCAGCATGTTGTATGAATGTTTGTAGGTTGTCTGAATGACTGAACGGGCAACAGATCCTGCATTAATTCCATTTATTTTCTTGAAGATTATGTGATACATTACTTAGTACAATGAAATGTACTGATTAATCGGCCTTTGTATGCCAATGAGATCAAATCTGTTACGTTTTATCCCATGCCAGAATGTGCCTTAACCCTTAGAGTGCGGCATGAAGTGATAGCTCATCATGGTTGTCTTTACGTTGGAGCTGATGACGTGATATCACATCGAGTGTACCGTTAGTGTTCCAGGTTTCACTAGAGAACTTTCACCAGGTCCACTAGTGAAAGCTGGAACACTCATGGTACCCATGATGTGAAAACACGTCATCAGAACCAGCGTAAAAATACCATGATGTGATATCACATCATGCGGCACTCAAAGGGTTAATCTGTAGATTACGTGTTACGTAGAAGAGTTCAAAAACCTGGTTTTAATGTGAAAGATTTGGCATTCTCCTGGTGATTAAGTAATTGATGTAAACTGTGATAGAGCCTCATATTGGGTGAGGTATTCCATGGTGCCCTTCATCTCAATGGGAAACTTTCCTATTGTCTTTGAGATTTCTGAATGATGAGTTCTATATTCATTCATTAGCCTTGAAGACAATGAGAAAGTCTCCCTTTTAAATGCCAGCCACCATGGAAGATCCTACTTGTGTAAGACCTGAGAACAGTTTACATCTGATTTTAATTTTATGAAATAATGTGATTTTTATTGACATCGTAGTTTCATAGTGTCAGAAAATTTTAATTAAAAATTATTTCAAAAATATTTTTCATGCTAATTATAACTTTTGTTCTAAAGCCTTAAAGGTGAGCGGAAATATGTCTTCAAGGCTGATCGAACCAAAGAAGAAATTGTTAATTTTGCTATCAGGATGTCTGGGCCACCAGTTCAGCAAATCACACGCCCAGAGAGTATCGATAATTTGAAAGCTGCCAATCCTTTATTTTTTGTGTATGTCGGAAACCCACATGGACCTTTATGGGTGAGTTAATAACATTTTCACTGCATTTATGTGAGAGATATCAATTATGCAGTTTTGTACCTCAATATTACTTATGGTGGTTTGATATAATATTGCTTTGAAATTCTCATAAGTTGACATTGGTACTAATTAACATCATTGTCTATAGAAAAAATTCCACATTATTAGAAAATACATTAATGCCACTTAAATGCATCTCCGTACCTATTTGATGGTTTTTAGTAATTTATGTCCCAAATTCAATAACTGAAGTCTGGTAAAGGAATTCTAGTGATATTCTCAATTTGCATGAAATATTGTTAACCTTTGTTCATTGACTTTAACACATTCAGTGCCCACAATACTGTTGTGGTATGTGAAATATAGTTATGTATGTTTATTGTCCCATTACCACAAGGCATACTGCATGTTCACTCACATTCACTATTCTTTTTCTTCTGTCCAGCTGGGCACATGGCAATACAGTTTGTTTGTTGATAGAATACATATGAGAGATATAGGTATCTGATGGTGAAAAGTTTTGTTTTGTTATTAAATTATTTAAAATGTGTATTTAATTACGAATAATGTAAGGTATCTGGGACAGCAAGAAGTTAAATACAAGGGCAGTGAAAATTTTAATGACCGACTTCAAGTGATTCTTAAAGTTATTTGCTACAGGCTTGTTCTTTTTGATTGAGCTTGTTATATTCCATGGTCGATCGTACTTTTAGTGGAAAAACGACTGTGAGAGTGAAAATGGTCATTTAGCTTGTTTCATTTCAAATGTAGCATATCATTTTAGAATTTATTTATCATTTAATATTTAAAGTTTTGTTGCTTCATTTTTATTTAATTATCGATAAGGTCCTGCAATAGTAATGTAATTGCAATTGCATTATTCCACTGAACTCCATTTTTATACATCCTGGATCACATAGACACAACCCAATCATTCTTTTGCCGAGGTGTCTAGGCATGTCATGTACACATTGCCCTCTAGAGGGTGTACTGGGGGCAGGCTCTACAACCTTAATCTGAATACCCTTTCCCTCTCCATGGTAGAGGCAAAGCTCTTTGCATGATGTAAGATGAGGAGGGAGTCCATGAATGATCTTGTATGTGGAATAATTTACTCAATTCCTGTTCCGAAAGGGTATTTGTCTGTTACTGATCAATGAAAAATCAAAACAATTCCTGCCTCAAATTGATCAGAGGTCTTAATGATTTTATCAATTCTTCGTTGTATCCCTGTACCTTAATACATATGTATGTACATCTACATTAAAAGTTGCACAACAACGATTACTTTTTACAGTTGGCGGTGCATTTCCACTGTATTTTCAAAGCCTTTCCTCATGTGTATCTTTAATAATTGCTGTATTGTTATTAATATTCTGCATTATGTCTTCTCATGTATGGTCTTTTTAAATGTAGGAGTCCTTCTACTCAGTTGCTGAGAAATTCCAACCGTATGGATTTTTTTACGCAGTTTCAGAGGAAATAGCTAGAAAGGTAATATTTTTGTACCATGTATAGTCATGTATGGTCTGACTTTTGGAGACAAAATTCTTGGTATGAAAATTTGGGGTTTGGAATACACGCGAGGCACTATTTTGACAGCTTATATCTAGCTGACTATTGTCTCTTCACCCAGCCCTGTGGGTTGTTGGTGTCATTTATTTTGAGAAAAATATAACACAGAAGAGCAACTTCCCAAAAAATAAATCATCTGTTGAGGAAGATTAAAAAAGCAACTTATTTCCAGATGGTAGAGAGCAGGAATAACATCTGTCCAAAAGTAATCCTTTTGAGCAAGTGATAATGGTAAACTCTTCTAAGGCAACGCAGTTCCGAGGTTTGATACATACCTAATCCATTACCCTTCAGCTTATGAGGATTATTGCCTGCCATATTCCTTGACATCCATGGCTTTAAAAATACTAAAATGCCACGGATTGGAAAAAAATAATTACACAAAACTATTAACTTTAAAAATAATACAAAATATTATTCGTTTCTGAACTCTATGCTTTTTGTATGAAGTACATTAGTGAATATAGTTAAAATTTAATATTTGTTGTTAAAAATAAAAAAACAGTTTGGGTCAAAAACTTTACTATCTATTTTAAAATTATTATTATTATTAAAAGTGACAACTTGTAATTAGTTATAGTAGAAGGCTGTTATGACGAGGGCGACTTATAGCGAGAAGGCCATTATAGCGAGTGATTATTTGGCCATTGTTGGTCACAATGATAAATGTCGAAACCATTCAGGAATGTGACAGAAAAAAATGCCAATAAAACAGAAATCGGCCGACAACATGGTTTAACTTCGTTCACCCTGTTTATAATTCTAGACAACAAAGACAAAATTACTGCTGCATTTAAACTAGGAAATGCCACGGGGAGTAGCCAGAAACTGCAACTGGCAGAAAATGTTCCATTAGAATCAGTGTTATTTGAATGGTCTGCCCTGCAAAAAATATTGGAGATCACATCAGCAGCACAATTCTAAAAGCAGAATCTGAAGAATTTGCACTAAGGACGAACTTAGAGATTTTATCACTACTGATGATGTTAATCTAAGAAGAGGAATCTCCTTTCATCGTATAAGTGGTGAAAGTACTCATGTGAGTGCACAAGCTGTGGAGAATAGGATGCTCATTCTAAATTTGATACTGGCATCATATAAGGCTTAGGGAGAACTTTGGTTAAGCACTGGTTTAAAATTACATCATTTTAAAAATATTATTTTGGAACATGTTTACTAGTCATTTCCATCTACATATTTAGTATAAACGATGATTTCAGACCTCACTCGGTGGAATTCCTTAATATCAGGGATAGAAGGATTAACTTTGCAATTCCGCATTGTAAAAGCTTTATTTACAACCGGTTTCACAGTTTATAATTCACAGTTTGCAAAACATTTAATAGAAAATGGACACTCCAGCAATTTTACCCCTAAAATTCTACACATTCAAGAATAAGGACCAAAGTTAGATGCTTTGGAAGAATTGGAAATTTTGTACAGGGCAAGTTCAAATGAATTTCATATTGCTAACGAACTTTTTTACCCCTCCTATTCCCCTCTCCTACATGTCCTTACTCATCCCACAACCACAACCCTCGCTCTACCTACAACCAATCCCCCACTGCGGAGGCCATTGCCTCCTCCCACGACGCCCTATCCAGCGTCCGCTTCCCGGATTATGTCCAATACCCTAGCTCCTCACCCCTCCCCATCTAATCAAACATAGAGCCTCCCACCCCCACCCATCCAACCCAATACCTTCCCAACGCCTTACCTGTGACTTTCCCTCCCTCCCCTTCACCCGCCCCCTCTCCTTCATCCATAGAATTTCATGTGTATATATAGAGTGGAAAATATGTCTGTGTACCTGATGATGCTGCACTGCGGCGAAACCGGTCGTAAATAAATCTTTTACAATGTGGAATTGCAAAGTTAATCCTTTTATCCCTGATATCTATTTAGTATGTGTACTATGCAGATGTGACAACTCTATTTCATAATTTTTCTCCCAGAAAACATTGGCCATTGCGGGGGACTAGTGCAACAAAATGGAGCCATTTGTAATCTGTAAGCCAGCTCATTTTGCTGACAGCGAACAATTCCTTGCACCTACGTGTCCAGTTCCAAAGCATGGATGTCATCGCAGATTTTTAGCTGTGAATTTGGACGTTTGATGCAAGGATTGGGAGGAGTACATAGGAAAGTCGTACTGTGTGTGGATCACTGTCCCGCACATCCCATCATTATCCGCACTCTCCCAAAATACCAGCGACAATGCTGCTTCTGATTCAGTCGACATCTACATCTTCATGGCTTAGCTTGCTCTTAACCCCCCACCCCTGATGAAACCTGATACTTTTTCTCGGGTTACCCTTGCCTAACTGATGGTGCTAAATCATTCCGTGATTAGCAGAGGCTGACATCACTTCCCTCTCTCTCGTATTTTGCTGAGGCTGATTCCTCAACACCACCCAGGATCATTCGAGGGCTGTGACTCAGAGGCTTGCTGACTTAAATTGGCATCATGGATAGGGCAACTTAGATGATGATGTTGGTTGTTCGAAACCTGTGAGTCATATATAAAAGTGCAGAAAATAACTTACAACCAGGGATTTATTTTCAACTCACGAATCTACTAAGTTACTTCACCTGCCTTGTAATTAAGTGACTAGGCAAATCTGTCACCTACTTCTCCGTCTCGCACAAAGAATTGCCAGAAAAAATTAAGTTGTCGTATGTGTGAACTTGACAAACTGGTCCTACTTTGGGCCCAACAATTTGATGGGGAATGGTTTTGAAAACAAATGACTCATTCCTTGCTATTGAATAGAGTAACCCTGAACCCTCCTTGTTTCCCTAAGTATCAGGCATAATATTTGCGGTTTTCTCCTTGTGATGCCTGCACCATGTAGATGTAAAGAAACATCATTAAGACTACATTTTACACCTGGCCAGACATTCATTCACACCAGGATTTCCACCAACAGTCGCTAAGGATGATCTTCTGTATGGTGGACTAGGTGAAATTGGCGTCCTAAGTGCGATATACCATAGAAAACTCTTTCCTAATTGTGTCATTAGTTCAATTGGTTGTGGCTCTATTGCGATATGACCGCTAGAGGTGCTGTTTTGACCCATTTCTGCTACAGATTCTCTATTTCCGATCAACTTATCATGATTGATTTCTTAATTTTTACAGCAGTAATGATTTCACGCTACTTTCGTTCATTAGTTAAATTTTTCTCATATACCATTATCCTCTAGTATATCAACCAGTTCCATGTGACACCTTGGATCATTGTATACATATATGTTTGATACCATTTGACCACAATAAGCCATATTTTTCCTGTGATAGTTCCATGAGAACTTCCCACTAAATGTCACCAGAGATCTTGCAGTGTGTGGAAAATTCGGAATACAAATAAATCTGATACTAGTTGACAATTTTTCCCTGGTAAACTTTGAAATTACGTTAGTGTTTCGACAGATTTACAAAAACATTACACCAAATGCTCATTAGTTCAATTTTGCCCGAACTTGATGTGAGGATTCAAGGTGTTAGCATTGCAAAAATAACTGGATGACTTAAACGAGCGATTTTTCAAATTTTGTGCAAAATTGCTATAGCGGCCTTCTACTGTATCTTTGAAAGGGTTAACCATAATTTTGTGACACATCATCTGAAAAAAATTAATATTATCCAACTATGGTATCTGCTCTTCTCTGAGTCTCTTGGTTTTGTCATCCAAATGCTCTATAAGAAAAATTTTCAGTCATAATATTTTAGCCTTTTTTAAGTGATAAATTACTAAATTAAATATAAACTTAATTTTCCTTATGTTTTGTAGTATGTCTTGCTTTAAAGACTGTATAACACAGAGTATTTGGCCTACTTCTAGTCTTATACAGGTATGCATCGGCTTTCGTCGTTTCAAATTATGTTGACTCTAATCATGTGGGTTAAAAAATTTTTTGAGCTGGTTTAATGAGAGTGCACATTTATCCATTATGACTTGATATGAGTAATTTGGAAAAAATACTATTTTTGGCTGGAAAAATCAGAGGCCAGACTGTACGCGAGGTCAGCTTATACAGGAATAAATTCAATATTTATTGCATTTTCTCCTTATTATGCAAAATATGTCTCAGTGGTGTGAAATCAAGGGCATTTGAAATAAATTATTGACTCTTGAAGCATAAGAGAGTATAGTTGGTCAATTTGAAAATTACATGAACTAGGAGAATGCCATGTCATGGGTTCAACCAGTGAAGCCATCCATACCCATGAGCAGGGAGGGAGAAGAGATTGTGGATACAGAAAACTTTCTCAGGTGATGAAAGTTAAATGAATGGGAACTAGAGTTTATGGTTGGATGTGCATTTTACCTAAACCTTCAAATTTCAAAACCATAATTTTTAGGTGCTTAAGGCTTTTGCAGTGCTATAGTGCAGGTAATTCCATTGGTTCTGAGTTTTGCTGCATTTTGTTATCTTGATAATAATAATAATAATAATCCTTTATTACGGGCAGGTGCCCAATTTTCAGAGCATGAGTAGTACATGTAACTTTTAATAAGTGTGATTCTAATAATGAATAATATGTTAATACACAACAGAAAGGAAAAAATATTTACACAATATAAAATAGATACACAGTATAAAAATAGATATCAAATATATAAAAAAAACGTAAGAAAATTCAGAAACATTCAGAACAAGTAATAATTAACCTGAAAGGAAGTAATTTAAAAAAATAGATACAATATCAAGTAGATACAGAGTAAACAAATAGACATCCAATACGAAAGTAATAAGAAAAAAGTCAAACACTTTGGTGCACAATATAAAATAAATATCCATGTAAAAATTAACAATTAAAAAGAAAGTCCTAAGCATTCTAAACAAGTCATAAGTAGACTTACAGGAAGTAAAATATGTACCAAAAAAATTAACAAACTTACGAAATTCTTTAGCATCATAATTGACTAGAAATATTCAGATAGACCTTGTAAACACCTTCTCCTATAGACAACCGGGGAATCATGGTGTATATCAATGTATGATATGAGTGAATTATACAGTCTTAATATGCGAACAATAGGTTCGTTAAAAGAATAATTTCTTCGACAATATTTAATATGATATAGTTTAGATCTCCTGGTGCTCGTGAATGATGCATCGAAATGCAATAATGCAAGTAAAGGCGAGCACTTGACAATATTATTGCATAAATTGTACAAATACAACAACCCTGCAAGTTTTCTTCTTACTGATAAAGTATGCAGATTTAATATAACCATTGTTTCAATGTAAGGTGTGTGTGGAGTATGGAATCCGGCATAGAAGTTGATTAATCTCAGGAATTTTCTTTGTACACGTTCCAATGCATCAACATGGCAATTGTAATAAGGAGACCAGATGACAGAATTGTACTCCAAAATGGGACGGACTAGGGAGGTGTAAAGGCATCTTAATGTGTAAATATCTCTTAAGTCCTTATTAAGTCTGGTACAAAAACCCAGCATACGTAGGGCTTTAGCTACGATGTTTGATACATGCTGGTCAAAAGTGAGAGACTTATCAAACAGTACACCAAGATCTTTAATCATGGAAGCACGAGGAATATGTTCATCACCAATAGAATATTTGAAGTTAATAGTTAATTTTTTTCCGATAAAAGGAAATACAGTTACATTTCTTAGTATTAATGACCATCAGGTTTATTCTACACCACTCTGAGATCTTTTTCAGACAATTATTGATTAGCTGGCAGTCATTAATGTTGTTTATAGCATTGAAAACTTTTAGGTCATCTGCATACATCAAATGTGGCAGTGGAGAGATTAGATAACTAAGGTCATTGATAAAGATGAGAAATAGTATGGGCCCGAGATGCGACCCCTGTGGAACTCCATAGTTGACCGGAAAAGGATTTGAGTATGATGACCGGAAAAGATGATGACATTTCGTGGCCAGTGCTGACCACATCTTCAGATCATGTTCGAATGCCTTCTGGTGGAACGGCCAGGCGGCATTCAGACCATATCTGAAAATGTGGCCAGCATTGGCCACAAAACATCAAGATAATGCACCGAAACCTGGGAGCAATGAAATTACCTGTAATCCTTAGTTGTTTCATTAGGCGGAGTCCTGAAGATTTTTTCTTTAAAAGCATGTATATATTACCATAAAGTAACTCTGTGATACTACTTAGGTGAGAAGGGCATGAGCATTGTCCACAAAATCTCCCCAATTATTCATTCCAAATGAAATAGATTAGGGTGCCTTTAATGAGAAGCTGGTGAGAAATTTCTGGAATGATTTGTAATGGAAATGTTTTAATTTTTTTGTAGTGTGTTTGCAATTGTATGCATTGTCCCATTGATTTTTAACTGTTAAGACCATATAAATATTTGGGGAATTAGTGGACTGTGCATGATAATGCGTGAAACTTGGGACTATAATTGCTTTTATATGTGACAGAAGGTATTAGGCTCATTGCTAGAACAGAAGAAATTTTCAAATCTTGTATTACCTGCAACTATAAATTCATTCTTCCTCAATCAGTTTTCTGTTAATAGCCATGTCTGATGTAAATGCATTATGGTGTATTTAATACGTGCTAGAAAAGGGCAAATGTCATACTTGACTATAAATTATTCTGGCTGTGTTGTTTCTTACCTTATTGGTTAGTGTTCTTGACAGTATTTGTTGCTAAAAGAATGAAATTTTGTGATATTAATTCAACTTTTTGCCTTACAGCATGTAAAACTTAAAAGTGCCCCTGTGGTATTTGTTTATAAGGAAAATATGTTCTACTTTTTTGATGGTAAGTTTATTATATTTTCTAGTGTCATTTCTTAGTATTATCTTTGTTATTCATTCATGAAACTGAAATGTAGATATCGCCACCTATACCTTAGATATTGTACCCTGCTAAATTAGAAAAGTCAATTTAAAAAATCATTGCATTCAACTGCCAATGTATGTGTGTGTGCTAAAAATTGATTTTTTTCAAAGATTGCCATTCAATTTATTTATTTATTATTGGACCATCTGAAATTGAATGACCCATATGTTTCTTTTCTATGCAGATTATTTGTTTAACTTTTTCTCAGCCATTTCTCTGGTTCTTATGTAAAAGCCAAGATAAATATATCGAATGAAATTTCTGGACGTACATTTTCTTGTGGTTATGGTTTTTTAGTTAGCTTAAGCTTCTGGCTTTCTTATCTGAAGGCAATGGTTTAAATAATGACTAAATATTGGTGGTTAGCAGCGCCACAGCCAACTTGAAAAATAAATCAATAATATGAGTAGAACTCAAGTCCTGTGTATTTTTTTAAGAAAATCCAAGCTCCTCATCAATTTTTAACATTAACTGTACAATTTTCACGTGTCCAGTATCATTTCTGAGGTGCCTAATGTCTTTAATGAGAATTCTCACGCTGAACTTTGACTAATAGAGCACTAATGTAGTTGCTGTTATATGTCCTCTTTCACCAAAGATGCTAATGCATGAAAATGCCTGGATGCCATGATTACCATATTCTAAAGCATAATTTAAGCTTAATTTGTAAATTTTTCTAGTTAATGCCAATAATTTCTCAGGTTACTTAAATAATGTGCACATTTTTTTTCTTTTGAATGCTGTAGGAATGAATCCACCTTACAAACAACAGCCAAAATAAATCAATTGCATATTTAAAAAATTTTGTAAGTCAGTGTCTTATGTGGTGTGTGCTTTTTAATTCATTTTCCCTCCATCTTATTCTACTGTAGGTGATGATTTTAAAGTAAGCAGGGTTGTTAGGGGATTGGAAGACAAAGCGATCCTCACAGAAAATGGAGAGGAGCTAGAGGAGGACAACTCATTAAATAATACTCTCCATGACTGGGTCAACAAGGAGAGATTTGAAACTTTTTTGAAAGTTACTAGGGGTAACCTTAATCAAGTGTTGCAGACTGGAAAATACCTTGTTTTGGCTGTCCTGCAGGAAAATAAGCTCCAAGATATTCCTTCGGACATGTTACAGTATGCATTTTGTCCTCATCTGAATATAGTGCCTTATTCTGAATACCTTTCTAATTTAAGTTACATAGGTAATGGCACTTATTTTTTTCATGGAATGTTTCAGTTTTGTGGTATTTCAGAATTTATATCCTATTAAACAGTCATTGTAGTCATATTTTATTAGCTATAAGGAATCAGAGTACAGAAATGAAGCTCCAATGGCCATAAAAAATATTAACACTACGTCAGAATGTGCACAGTTCAAACATTTATATTATACTAGAATAGTCTAGTAGTGTTGGTTTATGCATAGGTTAACTCCTCCCCATTGACCAACCTCTAGACACAAGCACTCAAACCAACAATGGGATCCTTTACTGAGCTAATAGGGGCCCCTGGTTAGAATGCTTGGGTTATAATTACCATTCACTCTTTCTGTGATTGTTAATGGAAATGAGATTTCATGCTAGGGACAAACAGCACTGAGCAAACATATGTCGGAAACACTCAGGAAACCCCCCTGAACTTAAAATTAATGGCAAAGCCAAGGTAGGGTACAAGAATGACGTTAAAAGCGGGATGACTCTAAGAAAAAGGAAATCATAAGGCTGTGTTAGATATGCGTATTTCTGCCACAAGGTTACCTTCCTCAGCAAATGGAAGGGAAACATGTAACACTAGGTTGTAAGTGAATCCACAGGAGGGCAAACATTGTATACATAAGTAAGTAGATGAAGAAAGTGCGGAGGAAATGGGAGGGAGGAGGAAACCAAAGATGATCAGGTGTGGGAGAAGAAGGAGAGGATGTTTCAAAGATATTGGTCTGGTGGAGATAGGTGGGAAAGGAAGTGAAGAAATAGTGACCATTGATGCAAGGAAAAGGGGGTAGGGAGGGTGGTTTGAGGGTATTGGTCAAGTTGAGGAAGGAGAGTAAAGGAAGTGTAAATCGGACTGTGGATGAGAGGAAATTTGTGGGGGAGTGAAAGAGAACCGCTCTTTTTTTAACTTATAAGATTTCAAATTGTAGTCTGAGTAGAGGGAAGAAGAAAGCATGTTGCTTTGAAGTACTGGAAAGAAAGCAATGGGAAATTATTTTTCATGGCCATTGCAGCTTTTTATCTTTACTTTACCACATGAGAAGTACCAGAGCTAAACCTTCCCCTATCTTATTAACCATAATGATATTACAAATACCTATTTACTGTACCCACCAATCTGTTTTCAGGTTTCGTGACATGGTAGAATCGGTTATTAGAAAAAACAGGGATAGATATCATGAGTAAGTTGAATTGGTTTTTCTAATTATGTACTTTGCTATATAAAAATTACCATTTTAATGTAACCTGTCTGGATGATATTTCTCTATACATATTTGATTATTGGCTATCTTACAAGCTTAATCTTGCCATCTTTGTGAATATTCTAATCGAGCTAAGTATTCTTATCCAATGTATTTACAGAACATTCCAATTTGGCTGGGTTGGGAGTCCAGATCTAGCCAATTCCATTGCAATGACAGTCTTGCCTTTACCAAATCTTTTGGTAATCAACTCAACTACAAATCACCATCACCTCCCTACTGTGGAGGCGTCTTCTCTTTCTCCAGAATCACTGGCTGCCTTTTTAGATGAAATCCTCAATCACTCAGTACCGGTTAGTAACAGAATGTTGATTATTTTTAATGTCTATCTGGTGTTCGGACACCTCTGTTATGAAGTACCCCTTGCTAATTAATTAATGTAAAAATAAATAACACAACATTCATGGAAATACCTCAAATGGGAAACACCTCAAATTAACCATCTGCCCGACACTATTCTCATTCATATACTATGATCATGCATCGTCGTTTTTCCACGCTCAATGTCATTGGGATAATTTAAGTCAGAAAGCTAAATACCACCATATATTTAAAAATTTGTGTTGATGTATTCTTCCTTGACTTGACTCCCTTTCTTGTCTTCTGCTTTCGAAACCCAGTCACGTGACTATTTTCTCTCATTTGGATTGGATAGAACGACGGACGGGTCGAATAAAGGGACGGGTCAAGTGAAATGAATCTGCAATATAAGTTTCTCATACTTTTGGTAGTGCCCCGATAACGCCGACTTTGAAATCTTCGCCTGAAGATCTGTAATGGCTGGGGTCAAAGTTTTCTGACGTTCCAGACCACGACAGTGTGAAATGCCACATTTTCTATAATCACCCTACAGGATCCAATTTATGCCCATGTTGTGTCATATCCATGTCTACAATGCAGAGGACTCAAAGTTACTAATGCCATCACCATGAAATCTGATTCAATTGGTCATTTACCTCATGGAAATCAGGGATAGCGGTGATGATAGATCAAATGCAATGTATCAAGGCCTGGCTACTCAACGAATTCACTGTAGTAATTCATGGATGAAAGTGTGTTCCAGTAAAATTCCATGGAGTTACCCTACCAACATCTTGGAATAAGTTAAAGAGAAGGCTTCCAAGGTGATTTTATTTTAAGGATTTCAGTTCTTCTGGTGGAACTATATTTCATAGGACTATATTTCACAGATGATAGCTTCTTTGGGTTGAAGTTTCTTAGCAGTTTATCACAGGTCTTATACATTATAATATTATATTGTTGAGCCACTCCCCTGATTGGGTTATTTGTTTCAAAATTTGAAATAATCCATTTTAAATGCAGAATTATATCAATTGCGGGGACGGCTATACCCTCGCGTATTCTTGGAAACTGTTTTTTTCTATTGTCTCATGAAATATGGTCAACAGGGGAGTAAACGCGGGTTTATTCATAGTGAAGTCATGGATTTTTGGATAGTTTTTTGAAGATATTGCCATGAGAAAAATACGGCCTGGACCGGGAATGGAACCATGGACATTTGGTTTGCAGGACCAATGCACTGACCACTACACCATCCAGGCTTCCTAATTCCCATGGCAATTTTGGTGGATACAATGGAACTAGATCTTAGGCCTTTGCGGTCCATCAAAGATGGCAGCGCAAAGGAGAAGAGGGCTTCAAAGAAGCCACAGCCAAGAGACAGTATCCTTCACCAGCACTTATGCCATACTTAGCCATTTGAAAATATTCAAACATGGCTCCAAAGGTCCATGGTTCGATTCCCGGTCCAGGCCGAATTTTTCTCATGGCAATTTCTTCAAAAGAATTCACCCGCCATGTATGTCAAGTATGGCATAAGTGCTGGTGAAGGATACTGTCTCTTGACTGTGGCTTCTTTGAAGCCATCTTCTCCTTTGCATTGCCATCTTTGATGGACTGCAAGGGCCTAAGATCTAGTTCCATTGTATCCACCAAAATTGTCATGGGAATTAGGAAGCCTGGATAGCGTAGTGGTCTGTGCATTGGTCTGGCAAACCAAAGGTCCATGGTTCAATTCCTGGTCCAGGCCGAATTTTTCTCATGGCAATTTCTTCAAAAAAAATGCACCTGCCATGTTTGAATATTTGGGGATGGTGACTGCGATAGGTATCTCAGTCCTATTTCCCATCATTTAATCGCATCATTTTTCCGTTCGAGCGCTCAATAAATTCAAATTGCTGCACTTGGCAGTGGGTTGATATGTGGTGCCACACATGAGTTATAAACCAAATAGAACTGTTTACATTATGGATGTGCCGCTGACAGTTAACCCCTTCCCTGACGCATTATTTTGAGGAAAGCTCCAAAAAGGATCATGTATTTTTATTGCATTTTTAAATGAGTTTTAGGTTAAAATAATGGAAAAACAAGGCTTTTTTGAGATATGAGTTATTTTTATTAAAAATTTCAATGTATATCTTTATATTATCAGTAATATAGTGAGACAGAAATTCATTTTTTCTTCAGTGAGAACAGTTATGAAAACAATTTATATATGTAATTATTGACATTTTAAATACCCTATTATGCATCCAAATCACATATTTATTCAAATTCAACACAAAAAATTACTATTTACTTGTTTGTTTTAGTATGATAAGCCCTAAAACATGGTGTAACGTATAGCATCACATCACAATCTGGGCAAAAATATCTACTTTCTCTTCGGATAATCTTTCCTCGTGCGTCTCTTTTCCTTGAGCACAGAAAGCACTTAAGTGTGGGGCATGATTTCTTCTCAGTAGGTGGGATTGGCTCAAGGAGGTGCCTTTCTGATAGGCAGAGGAGGGGGGAGGTTGCGGGTGGCCTACCCACTTTAGGAGAGGAGATTGGGGATGGTACTCATCAATAAGTTTTTAAATTTGATCTAGTCTAAGTAAGTAATTTGATCTAGTAATCTAAGTGTGACTTTCTCCCACATGATTTTAGGTGTAAGACAAAGGAATTCCACATGCAAAGCTCCATTAGGTGCATAAATAATTTTTTTGTAATATTTTTTCCCTCTATTTCATGGAATTGGGTAATCAGACAAATGCTGATCAACTCTATCAACACCCTCCATTTTTTTATTGTATTCCACAACCACCTTAGGTTTCAGAGTCACCACACCTATTTTTTCAACTGTTTCCATTTCCATGTTGTGGACTGTCGATAGGAGTGTTATGTCCTTATTGTCTTTCCAGCACAAAACCATCGCTTTGCTTTTCCTGAAAGCAGCAACTTCACCTTTCTTCATTTTTTTTCTTTCCATTGTTTCTGGCATCCCATTCCTAATTGCTCTCACAGTCCCAAATGTATCACACTCTATTTATATGAAGCTTCTGCCAACTGCGGCGATGTATAAAAATTGTCTGTCACAACGCAGTAATTCTTATCAAATAGGGGCTTCATTAGCAACATTACCACTTGCGATGACATCAGCAAGCTAACAAAATCATCGTCCAATTTGGTTCCTTTCCCAGTATAAATTGTATGGGACCACACATAACCACTCTTTGACTCGCATAATAAATACGATTTGATGCCAAATCTTGACCTCTTGGAGCGAATATACTGCCTCCAACCTAATCGTCCCTTGTGCAGAGGAAGACTTTCATCCACAGTCACGTCTCTATCGGGTGTGTACGACTCACTAAATTTTTTGTTGATCTTTTGATACTTTGTCCAAATCTATTCAATTTCGGTTTGGATGCATTTCTGCCACATATTCCTCATTGTTGCTGAAGTGTAAATATTTCCTAATTTTTGCAAACCTGCAATAGGACATCGTTTCACCCAAAAATGGCATCGACAGAATCTGCCAGCTGGTCCAATAATATTCCTGGTCTGGCTTTTTTACAATACGCTGCTGCATTATCAGCACCAAGATTAGCATATTTAAGGAGCACTTACTTCACGCCATTGTTCTCTGGAACCAGATGGTTTCTCTTGAAGACACTGACTTCCATTCTGATTTGTCTCATCATTAATAAGTCCTATCACTTCACTGTCAAAAAACTGGAGCACACCATCTTCTTGAATTTCAAAATTAAGTGATGAAGCACTTTCAAAATTGAACCTTTCGGGCACAAGTGGAGGAGTTTAACCACTTTTCATTTTCCTCCATTCGTCTTCTTCAGCAGGCTCATCTTCACACTCGGCATCTGATAAGGTGTGTTCAGAGAAGCTCAATTCAGATCCAGAAGTTTCTAAATTTCTTTCTTCCACCTCCACATCAGAAATGCTTTCACTGTCACTTTCCATTGCAGAAGAAATAAAGCAAAACAATGTAAAAATCACTCTGGCAATCAAAAATTACTCTCAATCTCGAATCACCAAAAAAAACGGACTTCAGTGAAATACTGGTGGAGAAAGGACACTTGATGTGAATGCTCATGAGAACAGCAAGGAACTAAAGTATGCTTCAATTGAAAATTGGAAAAAGGAAACAACTTTAGGCCGACGACTCTGATAACGGTAAAAGAATTTTAGGGGTACCCTGGGAAAAACCGTGGAGACATTGACGTTAGCTTGAATTGGGTCTTTCCAAAAAAGCCGAGAAATTTTGGTGGGGTTTAGAGAAAAGTGAGGAGTACCGAGAAAAATGAAAATCAGAAGAATAACAAAGGTGACTGTTCCCTACTCGAAGATACACTAAAAACATGTCTGCAAGCAGGAAAATAGCCCTTCTCCTCGTGTAAGCATGCTTTGAATCCAAAGAGTTCCACAACATAAACAGATTAGGCAAAGAAGCAAAGAGGATGAAAGTATTATTTTCACTGATGAGCCTTTTCATTCATTAGTGTTCACTGACCCACAGGTTAAAGGTTTATGGCCCTATTACGACAAACATTCAGCAGGGTCGGAAAGCGACCACACGCCCATGCACGCATTTGCCTGGGGCTTTCCAAACAGCCTCCACCTCCACCCTCCTGCCGCCGCCCCTTTCCTGTCATCCCCTTTTTCTTGGGTGACCTTGGAAAGGATAAAAATGCAGCATAGTACATGAGTGAGGAAGGGGAACCCGTACAAATGTATTGAAAAGGAGAGTAAGCAATTGTCTCTTTCTTGAACATTTTTTTATTTATCAATGGTTCTGGAATTGGACTATTTCTTCTGATTTTGGCTGAGAAAGGACATAGACCTAAATATGGTATAGAACGACTATCATCGTTCATATTTCAACATTTAAAGCCATTTTTTCATGTGGCTAAATGCCAATAGGGACTAAAAGGTTACTCACGAGACTGGCATTACTTGTTGAATATCTAATGAGTAACACGTCAGCGAGGAAAAGTTAATTTTACCCCAATATCGCATTTGATTGTCAAGAAAGGACGGAAAATGATCACAGAAATTTGCTGCATCATGGATAGATTCGACGATTTCTTCCTCTCCCACAAAACTTTTGATTACAACATGAATAGATCTAGACTTAGTTAAACGAAAACACACTTCGCTAATTATCACCTTGCCCAAATATTTCTTCATTCTATACTCGTACTCTTCGTGGCTGGTTGCATCACACGCTCTTGGAGCATTTTGTGGGTTGGTAAGTACTTAATGTATTGCTCGGAGATGATTGTAAGGGGTTTTATTTACTTATCCAAAACAGAGTATCACTAATGTGTTTGTAACGCAACACTTATTTTTGCCACTGTTAGTCGCCGAGATTGTCGTTATTTGTTTATGTTCAGCACTATTACTCCCATAAATAAAAAAGAAATGCAATGTTTATGAATATGTAATTACATTTGCCAGCGGTAATCATGGCTTTATATTGTTTCTATAAGGATGAATCCGATACGAGGTAAATTTTTGCAAAAAAATGAATAGTTAATGCGCTGAATTACAGGTGAATTACTAAAAAAAACTACCGTAAAAATTCCCAAAATGATGACAAAATTCCATTTGCAAATGCATAGAATAAAAACTCAAAAACTGGATGAAAATTGGCCAGTGTGTCCGCACACGCCATCTACTGCCCAGAGTTCAAATTTCTATGAAGGGAACGAGTTTTCTCGTCTTCAGCAGCTAGGAAGACCTAAAAGCGGCTCTGTACAAGATAACTTGTCCGTGACGCAATTTGACCCAACTTGTTGAGATATCTTGTTCGTGTCAGGGAAGGGGTTAAAACAAAAATAAAATGAGGGAAAAATTGTCTCAAGCTACCATTTTCCCCGTCACTTGAGATTTAAATTATCCACGACTTAAATTTAATAAATGTGTGACTCAGGCACTAGTGAGAGATGCAGTAAAATTCACCCATTTTACACTTTTTATAGATTATATTTGGCAATTCTGATTTGTTAGGTGTCTAATTCGGCAAATAGAGAACTTTTCTGATGCGATTTCCCCCCAAGGTTTGTAAAAACAAACTCAGTTTCTCTGTGAGGACTGGGTTTGAGGTTCGTAATTTCAAAAATTTTGTATTTTCGAATACCGCTATGTATGTAACATAGACTTTTCGTCGGGACCATCAGTTTTGCTTCGTAAAATCGAAACTTCGTAATTTCATGCTTCGAATTCGAGTTTCTACTGTAGTGATGGAAAAGCTCTGCTCCCATCCAAGACTTGCCTTAAATAATGCCCTTGAGATCCCTGACCCTTGTTCTGCTGGTAAAGCTTTAGTGACTATTGCCCTTACGAGACATGGTAGCACCCTTATTCTTGAGCTCACACACAAATTGTGCAACAACGTCGTCTTATTCCGTCATTCTTCCTGTCTCTGGTCCCTTTTCAGTCTTTGTGGATGTGATAGTGGTACTGGGAATAGTTTTTGAAAGAAACAGAGTATAATCATTATGTTTATTGCATGCTTTGTGATTTTGGAAAGGTATTTGCCCAAGTTGAATAAGAAAAGCTAATGTTGATAGTGGAGACGTTAGTAATAGATTGGCAAGATAGTTGACTATATTGTTGGTAGGAGTTGTTTGTGGGGTGAGGCCCAAGCATTGGTTAGAAGATCATTGAAGGGGTTGCAAATTTTGTAAATACATTAGAAATCCAGTACAGGAAATATGGGATGAAGATAAATCATCAAGATAAAAATCAATAAGATAATCTCTGACATAGATGTCAGACTTCATAAAAGTAGAAGGGGGGAAACTGGAGCAAGTAGAGCAAATTAATGACTTGAGTAGTGTATCAGAGAAAATGGACATAGTAGCAAAGTCATTTGGAGGAGGATTATGCTAGCAAAAGAAGCATTCAGTGATTGGAGGGAGCTGATGACAAGGACTTGGGGTAAGGATACAAAGAATAGGCTGGTGAAAAATGTGAAATGGTAGCATTGTATTAGGTAGAAACTTTGTCTCTGAGAAAAATAGACAAGCAGAGGCTGCTAGACGTGGCAGAGGATGGAAAAGGTGTGGTGAACAGAAAGGAAGGCTAACCAGTTAGTGCTTAGTGTGGTGGGTGAGAAAAGGAAATGTCTAAATTAGATTAGATGGAGGAAAAGTAGGTGATTGGAAAAGGTAACCAGAGGAGATGGGTTATTAAGGCAGTGATAGAGGTAAGGATGTTGAGCAAGAAGGTAAGGGTAAGAGAGAGAATAGGTTCTATAAATGGAATGATGAAGGATAGGATGTACTCTGAGAAGAAGAAGGAATTCTTAAAGGTGAAATGGGACCTCCATGTGTAGAAAATGAGAGGATTCTCACGGGTTTCCATTGAAACCTACTCTTACCAGTAGATTGCTCAATGATAATAGTATCCTGTGGGGAGGAACTCACTCTCTCACTCACATACTCATGCTATCACTCACTGCCTTGTATTCTGCAGTACCTCCCATTTTCATTAGTAACATTGTGTTCCAGAACACTGAAAGCGTACTGATTAACCAACTCTGTACAAATTCAACTTGTTTTACTTTTAAAATGATTACTTACTGGTAGAATGCAGTACCTTCCATTTTCATTAGTAACATTGTGTTCCAGAACACTGAAAGTGTACTGATTAACCAACTCTTTACAAATTCTTTCTATGGATGGTTTTGGTAACTAGAAATTTCTTAGTATTGTTATGTGAGTTTATCATCATTGGTTATTTAATCCTAAGATTTAGGTAGGCTTAATCATAAGATTTTGTTTACTTAAGTCCTCCACACTCCCCTGTCTAATGCTAGTTCCCTTACTTCCTGGTAGCTCCTCCTGCATACTTTCCTCTTTGTTTGGTTCATAAAGTTATTCCTGAGTCTACACATGTTAATGTCATTCTACAAAGCTGAAATTTTGCATCCAAGTGCCAGATATCAAAATGAACAATACTTGGGCATGCATTGAGCAAAATTAAAAGAATTTTTTCCAACCATTTTGGGATATCCTCATGTTTATCCAGTAAAAATCTGAATGGTTCTCCTTCATGCTTGGGTATTGAATGCTCTTGTATTAAAATGATATCTAGTATTAACATTTCATGTCATGGAATTGCAAATTTGTCATTCAAGTTTGATCAAATGTTCATTTGTTTGGAGCATAGTTAAACTCTAAATGTCTGTCTGTAGGCTTATGGAGGAAATACCCTACCAACACGTCTGTATAGGACATACTTTGAAGCACGAACGTCTCTCGCTGAGATGTGGCAAGGGAATCCCGTGTTAACAGCTGTGTTGTTTGGCCTTCCACTTGGTTTCCTCAGCCTTATCTGCTACTCAGTTTGCTGTGCTGACATTATGGATGCAAATGAAGAGGAAGAAGAAGAGGAAGATGGTACATTTTGCTTCATCTTTATGTCTTTTGTCTATATGAGTGATAAATTTCCTTTCTCTACTTATATAATCAACTACTCTGTTACAGATGGATCACATGAGAAGAGAGAGTGATTTGAGGATATAGCTGTTGTCTTATATCATGCATCTACACTCATAATTAACTTTATTGTGTAATATAAAAACTTGTTTATGAAAATATGAATTTTAAGAAACTATTGCATTTTTGTGTTAAAATATCTAGTTTAGTGTAAATAATTCGCCTCAGTCATTTAATAGCCATGAAGATGTTTCGAAATATTAAAATGTTAAATTTTGTTAATGGTCTGAGTGTGAATGGTGTATACATTGTCTTAAACTTTAGATATTTGCCTTTGAATTCCAAAGCTGAATTGAACTCTGTTCTGAGCTTTAATTTCTAGTCAATCATGTCCATTCGTGTACTTAAATGTATAATTTTACAAATTATCCAAGAGGTAAGTACCTATTCAATAGGTGTGTATGTTGTTGATTGATATTTAATTAAAAAAATATATATATGTATATATAAATATATATACTTGACATAATATGAAATTTTGCATTTCATGAATAAAATGGACTATGCAGCAGTTGATTAAATCAGTCTTATTTTTGTTCCTTTATAATCTCAAGTGCAGGGTTTATTAATAGACCTATTATGAGATATTACTCATGTATCTATCGGCAAAACAATGCTATTTTCACATTGCATGTCATGAACCCCTTAAGCCTAATTTGAGTAAGTTACTTCATTTGCAATATTTCTCTTTGAATAAAAAAACATAACAGGGAAATTTCCCTGTTATGTTTCTGCCTTTTGTCATTGGACCCATAAATTTGTTGCTTATGTATATTTAATGCTCTTTGGCCATTATTGGCAGTTACTCTGAGTTCTTACTGTAGCCATGTGAGTACTTGATGTGGAGTTTACTATTCATATTGACAGGGTTTCAAGTCAAGAATAAAAATATCTCCACTTCGTATCCATTACCCATGATGATAATTATAAAAAAATAAGTGAAAGAGGAACAAATTGAGGAATATGCAGTAAACACATGACAGGGTGAAATTTAATGGACCCAAAGTGCTGCGAATTCGTTATTGTGGGATAAATTGCCTAATAACGGTTTTGTTGGCATTGATATTCTGAAGGTATGGCTTGGACATAGCAGTAGAATTTTCTGCCACATTTCATTTACAATCAGAGATGCTGAGTGGCATAATAAATATTCTCTTTAATATTAAATACATGCTGGAAGAAATGGTTGAATACTTGCTGATTTTTTTTGATAAAGTAGAACAAAATTTGAAATTGTGCCAAAAGTACCCTTTAAAGGAAGAGCAGTTGCATTTCTCATAATATTTGCAGATAATTTAGTACATTCCCTCGTGGAGATTTATTCTTTTGCATGTAAACTCACTCTGGTTCATCCAAGGTAGGTTGTGACTGTGCTTTTTAGGCTCACACTTATCACAGCACAACAAATGAGCATCAACACACTTCATTTATTATATATTACTCCATATTAGAATCAGTTTTTGGTACTGTCAAGTTGGAATCTGTTGTAAAAGATTTATGATTTTTCTGGCATATTATTTTAGTAAAGGTTTCTTTTGTTTCACCTGAGGGGATGTTGTTGAATACTACTATTAACATTTGGACCACTGACTCAGCCTTTGTCATGAGGATAGTGAAAAAATGTAGGTGTATTCAACAACATCACTGAATGATACACCCAACATCACCGTGTGATGTTGTTGAATTACCCGCAACCTTTTTGGTCACCTGAGAAATCTTTACTGTGCATATATTATTCCCTTAATTTCTGAATGATACTTCTCCTTAAAGTGTTTTGATTAAAGTTGATATCTACTCATTAAAACTCAATCATTTTTATCTTCCTAATCACTCGATGCTAGGATAATTTCATTTGGGCATGTCATATATGTGTCAATAGTGGTTTTGCATTGGTTGTATCCACTTAGGATTTGATCTTAAAACACTGCTCTGTATTTGAATAGGGGGAGGGTTGGAAGAGAGGACAACACCAGAGCAAGGGTTTTTTTTTTGATTAAGCGATGGTGGCCCAAGTGAGACAAGGGTAATGGAAGAAACAATTGGGGTGATAATGTTAAGCTCTGAGAACTTCTCGATTGGTTGGGGGTTGAGTTAGTACTAGAAGGAGAGTGATATATGAAATGGGTTAGGGGAGTCTCATATTTCTCTGTTTGTCATTCCTTCCTCACTTCAATGACATCTACTGTTATACTTCACTGCCAATTAGCTTTCTCCTCTAATTCTAGAAAGTTCCCTCTCTTTGTACCCATACTTCCCCATCTCAAAAGCGTCTACAGTAATCCTGTTCTGCCTTCCACTTTTTCTTACATCTCTTGCATCATTCAGTCTCATCCCACACCAATTGAGAATAGATCTTGTCAGAACCATTATGTACCATAATATTTCCCTTGGGCCAATATCTAAATGTTACGTCTACTAAGTCCATTACCTTTCAGTCTGAGTAGAATAGTGAAATCAGGCCTAGGGTATTACTATGCTTTGGTTTCTCTTGTGGCATACTGGTGAAAGGTGCCAAAACTGACCGGTAGATTGCCTTAACCCTAAGCATGGAAAGCTGCACGTGGTGCAGGTACTGCAAAGGCTGGTAACCTTGTATATTCTATTACAACTTACTGATGAGAGTCACAAAGTAGCCTCAGATGGCCGAAGCCACAATTGGCGGCGGAAGCTGAATAAGGTTGGCCCATCAAGATACGGACTTAGCGATACAAACTGGACTATTGGTACCATCGGTACTTGGAATGTGAGGGGAGTGTATGGAAAGGAGAATGAGCTGTTGCATAAAATGAAAGTGAGACAAATGGATGTTTTGTATGTGAAACTAAGCACAATGGGCGGGATGTTGTTACTATAGATGGCAGTGGTCAGGAGTTGATGATAATGCACACATGTACATGGCAGTCAAGGTTTAGGTCTCAATCTTAATGAGAGAGCTAAGTTACTAGTAAGGAAGTATGAGTTAGTATTCCCTAGATTGCTTTGGGTTCGCATGAAAGTAGGTATTAAGAGAGTTGTGATTGTGGCGTACTATGCACCAGCGGATGGAGAGAGTGACAGTTTGAAAGATGAGTTTTGGGAAAAACAGAGAGGTTTTGAATGAATGTGACCCTGGTGACAGAATAATTGTACTAGGTGACATGAATGGCTGGGTTGGTGTGAGGTGGGATGCATCTGAGAGAGTGGTTGGGCCATTTGGTGACCCTGAAGTGAATGATAATGGTGAAAACTTTGAGTGTGTGCTTGGAAAAAGGATTTTTGTGTCCAATAGATGGTTTAAACATAAGAGAATTCATATGTATACTTGGCAAAGGGGCGATTGTAAAAGCATGATTGATTTCGTTATGTTTAATGAGAGATTGAGGGAGTTAGTGTGGGACACGAGAGTGACGAGGAGTGCTGAATGTGGAACAGACCACTATTTGGTACTCTCCAAAGTGAAATTGGGCAGAATATAGGTGGCAAGGAAGAATGTTGCGCGTAAGCAGTTGAGAGTGAAAATAGAGAGGTTGCTGGACAGTGAGGTAAGAATGCAGTATGGATGCATGCTTGTGGATGCTCTATCCTTGAAGCAAAGAGAATGCGACGAGTATATCAGAAAGGAGAATGTGAATGATGCATGGGAGTGTTTAAAAGGAGTGATCGTAGAATGTGCTGAAAGTGTATGTGGGAAAGGAATGGTGGGAAGAATGAAAGGTGATGCTTGGTGGAATGAAGAAGTGATAATTGCAGTCAGGGAAAAGAAAGAGGTGTACAAGGATATGATTGCTGCCAAATCTGAGGAAGAGCGTACTAAGGCATGTGAGATTTACAGAACGAAAAAGAATGAATGCAAAATCGTTATGAAAGGGAGCAAGGAAAGAATTCATGCGATGGAGCTAGCAAGATGCAGAGCAATTTTGAAGGCAATAAAAAACTGTTTTGGAAGTGGGTAAAAAGGGCTAAGATTAGTGAAGTCAGGGAATGAATGCTGTAAAGAACAAAAGTGGAGAGATCGTGTGGGATGAGAGCTATATCAGGGACTGCTGGAGGGAGAACTTTGAAGAATTCTCCAATAATGTTGCTGGCGCTGAGGATGAGCCTTGCAAAGTGGTATGCAAGAATGTGGTGATGGAAAAGGAGATCAGTGAGAATGAGGTCATAACAGCTATGAGAGTATTAAAAAATGGGAAGGCTGCTGGGGTAGATGGGATATCTAGTGAAATGTTGAAGTGTGGGTGTAATTTATTCATTTTTCAGCTGTCTGAACTACATGATTTTTGCTTAAAGGCTTCTGTTGTTCCAGTGGATTGGTAGAATGCAATCATCATTCCATTGTACAAAGGGAAGGGAGGAAAGACAGAATATAATAATTATTGGGCCATTAGTTTATTGAGCATTCCAGGAAAAGTGATCAGCAAAATTTTAATCGAAAGGGTGAGGAATATTACTTCTGACAGAATATGGGGTGTGCAGTGTGGGTTTATGCCTGGGAGAGGATGTAGTGACCAGCTTTTTGCGCTTCAGCAACTGATAGAAAAATGTATGGGTGTTCAAAAGAAAGTGTATTGTGCATTTGTTTATATATAGAAGTCATATGCCAGGGTAAATAGAAAGAAGATGAAGGTTTTGTAGGTCTGTGGAGTGAATGGGCAGTTATTGAATGTTATGATGGCGATGAATGATTATAGTAAGGTAAGTGTGAGAGTTAACAGGGTTCTGAGTGATTGGTTTGTTATAAAACAGGGCATAAAGCAAGGATGCATTAAATCACCATGGCTATTTAATGCATATATGGATAAATGTGTTAGAGATGCATGTTGTGGAAACGACGGTGTTTTGATTCGAAAGGTAAACATGCGAGTTCTACTATATGCGGATGATGTTGTTTTGATCTCTGAGAGCCAGCAGGGATTTCAGAAGCTCCTAGATAAGTTTTCTGAATCAACAGAGAGAATGGAATTGAGGGTAAATGCGTGCTTGACTAAAGTAGTAGTTTTTGATAAGGAGAATGGGGAGAATTACTGTATGATGAGGGTGAATGCTGAAGTAATTGAACAAGATGATTGATGATTTTATGTACTTAGGTAAGATGTTTGCAGAAGATGGACAGCTAGATGTGGAAATAAAAAGATGTGCGAATGCCGGAAGGAAAGTGGTTGGTAGAATATGGAGCATATCAAGGAATGAGTGCCTGTCCAAGGAAGGAAAATCGCTATGAACTAAGTGTGCTTCTCCCCACTTAGTTGTATCGTAGTGAAACATGGGTATGTCAGGATAGACATAAGGGTAGACTAAACGCCACAGGTATGAGTTATCTGAGGAGAGTTCACGGTATAAGTAGGATGGATAGGGTCAGGAATGAGTGGGTCATGAATGAATGCGGGCTAGATGCTCCAGTAATGGACATATATGAAAGGAGTATGCTTCGTTGGTTTGGCCATGTTTAGAGAATGGATGAGAGTCGAATAACGAAACAGATACATAAGAGTGAAATGAATGGTGTGAGAGGTAGAGGTAGACCAAGAAAGTTGAGGTTGAATGTGGTTGAGGAAATTCTTAGGAGGAGGAATATTAGGAGTGTTAAAAACAGGAAGGTGTGTATGAAGAAGTGTTTGGGGGTAAATGAGACAAAAGAGGTTTTCAAGGATAGGTCAGCATGGAAGAAATTATTGAAGCAGAGTTAGGTGTACAAGTATGTATTTATGAGTGAAACTTTGTGACTGTGCCTACCTCTGAAGGGAGCAGCATGATTGATATGTATGTATGTATATGTGAAATGAAACATTATTTTGGAGGTATCTTTTTAATTTCTCCTTAACCCTTTCGCTGCTGTGAACGTAGTAGCTACGTTGGCCCGGTTGACTGCTGTGAACGTAGCTCATACGTTCCGTTGGCAAGTGGTTGTTCCTACCCACGCTACTGAACTTTCTCTTTTTCCGGGAATGCCATTCACCAAGTTTATTGTTGTACATTCTACTAATCCCATCCCGGGATCTTGAGTGATTATTGAGTTGCAGGTGCAACAAGAGGCATACTTTGTGCCGACGTAGGATAGGTACCGTTTACTTTTTCACCGCACAGGGGCTGGAACGTCTCTGCAGTTTGACCGCAGCGAAAGGGTTAAAGGCAGTATTTCGCTTAATATCTTTAATGCCTTTGGGTAAATTATTATATTGCCTAAAACCCATTTCCTTTGGTCCTATTTTTACTGCTTTGGTTCTTATATTGTTGTAATGGATATTCTGCTTTCCTCTGGTCTAATAGTGTTAATGGTCACAATTCAAGGAATAATCTCAATATTATTTTTTATATGTAGGATTAAAACCATAATGTATATGCATGGAGGTGGTGGTAAATTTAATTCCTGAAATATAGGCTTAGATGGAGCATTTTGAGATTTCCCAGCAATTATCCTGACTGCTTTCTTCATGGGTAAATGGATCAAAAAATAGGACTGAATGATGACAAAACTTTTACAGCTACTTATTATTTCATTCTTATTATATTTATTTACTTCTCTATACCTCACTTTGTATTTTATTTTTCAAATAATATGTATCTTTTACAATTTTTCAAATTTGTATGTATGTTTTGGTGTGAGGAAAATTTTTATTTCACTGCTGTATTGTAGGTTACGTAATATTTAAACCATGTAGCATTGCAGCTATAACAATATTGCATTGAAGAAAAATGAATGTGATGATTGCTAGTACATCAAGTTCTTGTTGAATGCTAGGGCTAATTGTTAAACATGTATTGGTTAAATTTAAACCCATAATTTCATTAAAATATAAGAAGCTGTAATTTTTTAAAACTAAATTAAAGCCCAAATTTAACCCGTATTTGAAGTGAAGTCATCGAAAAAAAATACCTCTTGGGCGATACTCATCCCAGAAGACATTGTGACAAAAAGACAGTTTGCCTCACCTGAGGGCCCGAGTACGATAGTGCCTATTGGTCGTAGGTTTGAATCCTCTTCTGTACTATAATTTTGGATTCTCTAAAATAGAGATTAGGAAACTGATAGAAATTAATGATACCATTAACCAATCGATGTTAAACAAATTGATGAATCCATTTTTAAAAATCACATCTCACCTTCGTGATGGCAAAATTTTGTATGTACAAATTTTTTTTTAGTACTTTTACATGTAAATTTCTCCTAGATCTGAGAAAACTTAATTCTGAGGAATCCATTCCATGTTTATCTCAGTAGAAACTTAAAATAATGAAACTCATTATGATGAATATCAATATTACAAAACCAAAACTTCAGTAGTGAACAAAATTAAATCCTAAATATTTGTAATATCATACATTATTATGAACTTCAGGCCTATGTCCTAATGTGATAAAGTTACTAGTTTTTATGAAAAATTAAGGATCAAGACAGTGTATTTTAAGGTACTCTTTATGCAGAATGAAGCATCTGATCAAGCAATTTACCTGGTACATTATGCACTGAATGTCAATTACTTAGACAGCAATACATTTTTTAATGCAATGATTTTAGGGACAGCCTGAAATCATTGGCAGAACAGTATGTAAACAATGAAACCAATCAGGCTCTCACTCAGCTGCATTCTGAATCCTGTCAAAGAAACCGCGAGAATTAGTTCAGTCAAACGTATATTATTGCATGTAACAGGCTAATTCCTGCAACTTGTATCTTCTTATTATGGCCCCTGCCACATTTTTCTATTAATTTTGCCAAACACGTATTAATGTGGTCAGGATTCGATGGAATCTTAATGAATCCCTGGATTCAAGATTCGATGGAATCCTTCCAAAAAATATTTGATTAAATTCAAATATAGTTGTGTGGGTGGCATAAGCTCTATATTGGTGTAAACTCTTTATCATCTGTCGAAAATTCATTCTCTCACCTTGGAATTTATCGCTTTGAAGCCATTACGTTATAAAATATGCATATATGCGGAGATTTGATCAATGTCTATGGGAATATTTGGTTATGTGATGCCAATTATGAGCCTCTGAAAGAACACATTCACCCATTTCAGTCTGGTCTGAGAAAGAAGACTGATGTACAAATAAACTTGTGCAAATTTGAGTTATAGTTTAGTCAACACAAGTTGTAGGCAAGTGCACATTTGATGAAATAGGAGTACATTATCATACAGTTGACCACCTTTGCTTAATTTTAAGAGGAATTGAAAACATTTCCATAAATGCAATGCATAGAGGAGAGAGGCATTCGGCAGGTGCTGTATTCTTCTTGCATGTTCTGTAACCTTAGAATTTGGATCATTGCTCTCTTTCGTCAATTAAAAAATTAATTGGCAAACATTTCAACAATGTTTCATGAATATAAGAAATATAAATTGATATGTTTTGAATTACTCAGGATTCTAGAATAGTATACAAAATGGAGTAAAAAATTTTACCGCAATGACAAAGTCATTCTACCAAAATATGAAAACTACCATATCGATACATAGTTTCTCATAGCAAATTTCACCATAAAGAAGTCGCTACTTTAAGGGCCCTTGAATTTAATTTTATTGTGGTTCCACAGAATTTGGTACGAAAGCAGTGCAGCAGCCTAGTACAAATTCGTTTGGATCTTAGTGTTGGGATGTTAAGACAAGGAGTCCCTAATGTTAGCTCAGTTATGGAACCATTTCAACTAAAGAGGAAGAGAAAAGAATTGTTGTTGTAGGAGAAGGTGGAAATATGATTCATGATGTTGCAACAAAGTTTGGAATTTCATTGTCAACCCTTTCAACATCATCATCCTTGGCGCTACAGCCCATGTAGGGCTCTGGTTTCCAGAATGATTTGCTTCCATTCATCTCTATCTTCTACAACTTGCTTCCATCTCCTGACCCCTAGTCTTCTCAAGTCGGCTTCTATATCATCAAGCCACCGCTTTTGTGGTCTTCCTCTGCTTCTCCTCCCTCCTGAAGTGACTATGAAAACCTTTTTGACTGCCCTGCTTTCCTCCATGCGTTGTACATGACCAGCTCAACAAAGTCTTCCTTGCTTTATAATCGATATGATGTTTGGTTCTACATACAGTTCATAGACTTCAGCATTTGTCGTTATTCTCCATATTCCTGCATCTATTATGGCAGCGTATATTCTTCTGAGAATCTTTCTTTTCCATCTTCTGATTCTTTCTTCTTGTGTTATGGTTAGTGTCCATGTTTCGGATGCATAAAGGGCAACAGGTCTTAGCACTGTCTTATATATGACTATTTTTGTGCTTCTTGAAATATTTCTTGACCTAAAAATAGGCCGCAGTGCATAATAGAATTTAGTACCCATGTGTAACCTGTCTTGAATTTCCATGGAAATCTGATTTTTTGCTGTTAGTAAGGATCCTAGATATCTGAAGCTCTCCACTCTTTGAAAATATTTGTTATTAATTTTTATTGTAGGATCTCTAGTTTTGTCCTGGTTTCTCTCCATTTTCAAGTATTTTGTATTATCTTCATTCATTTGTAATCTCAGACTTTCAGATGCGGTTTCAATGGAGATAAATGTCTCTTCTAGTGAATGTTTGTTTCTTGAGACTATGGCCAGGTCATCGGCATAAGCAATACATTGGGTTTGTCGGTTCATTATTGTTCCTCCTGGATTTATTGGGAGCTGTCTCATTGCTTTATCCAAAGCCAATATGAATAACATTGATGACAATGCATCTCCCTGTTTGACTCCTCTTTTGACTTCAAACTGAGATGATAGTTCTCCATTAATTTTAACTTTGCTTTTAGTATTTTCTAGTGTCATCTTGATGAGATTTATTAGTTTAGAGGGGATAGGGGATATGAAATTCTTTCATGACATTATATAGTGCACTCCTTTTGACAAAATCAAAAGCCTGCTTTTAATCAATGAATAGGCTATGTACTTCTATATTGTATTCATAACACTTCTCATATATTTGTCTCATGATAAAAATCTGGTCTGTGGTAGTACGATTCTTCCGTAAACCACTTTGATAATCTACAACTTTCTGTTCAATGAGAGGTTCGAGTCTTAAAGCCAGAATATTACTAAAAACTTTATTTGCTGTACCAAGTAGTGTTATTGGCCTATAGTTCTCAAATTAGATTTGTCACCTTTCTTGTGGACAGTATGTATGATTCCTATGTTCCAGTCTTCAGGCATTTTCTCTTCTTTCCATATAATTTGAATGATCTCATGCATATGCTGTTTTACAGGAGCTCTTCCATTTTTTATCATTTCAGCAGTTATATTATCCTCCCCAGGGGCCTTGTTATTTTTCAACTTTTTGATTGCTTGTATAACTTCTCCCATGCTTTGGCTCTGGGTAATTTCACTTTTCTCGCAATCATCTTCTGAGTCAGTATTTTCATTTACAGCCATCTGTGGGGATATCTCAGTTTCATTTCTATTTAACTGTTGTTCAAAGTGATCTCGCCATCTGTCTAATATGCTCTTTTTGTCTCCTATGAGGTTTCCATCTAACTCTTAGCAGAAGACAGAGCTAGGTTCAAAACCTTTTTTTGGTTATTTCACCCTCTGATAAAATTTCCTTATTTCTCTTTTATTTCTCATGTTTTCTAGTTCTGCAATTCGTTGTTTCTCGAATATTCTCTTCTTCTGCATTCTCCAGATGCGATCCTCCGTTTTTGCTAATAGTTATTGACTGTTTTTCTTGTTCTTTTTTGACGCATTTTCTTTCAGGCAAGGTTTCATTCTTCGATTGATAGTGCACACTCATTGTCAAACCACTCTTCCCTTCTTTTTCTTTAAATGTTGCCAACCATTTCCTTGGCTGCTGTTCTTGTTGCTTTTTTTAGAATATTCCATTTTCCTTCTAGATTGCTTCTTCCCCACTCTTCTTTGTTTTCTTGAAGGCTGGCGGCTACTTTTGCTTGGTGCTCTTCTTTCTTTTTTATCTTTGATTAATTTTTCAACATCATAGTTCTCATTCATGTTTCTCTTGTTTGTTCTAGTTACATCAATCTTTTGCCTATACTTTATTCTCACCAGGTAGTGGTCTGAGTCCCAGTCAGCACCTCTGTAACTACTCACTTTTAGTATGTCTGTGGCATATCTTTTCTCTATGAGTACATGGCCAATCTGGTTGCACATTTTGCCATCTGGTGAGCACCATGTGCCCTTATTAATATCTTTTCTCATTAACCATGTACTCCTAATAACCATGTTCTTGCTTTCGGCAAAGTCGATCACACACCATCCATTGTTGTTGCTTTGCAGATGAAGACTTTCTTTCCCTATTGTTTCTCTGAAGTTCTCTTCCCTGCCGATCTTGGCATTTAAGTCCCCACAAATTATTTTGGCATCATGATTAGGTATTTTTCCATGCTACTCCTCTAGTTTGCTGTAAAATTCATCTTTAACATCCTCTTCAGCATCGTCTGTAGGTGCATATACAGAAAAGATTGTTATGTTGAAAAACCTAGCTTTTAGTCAGAGGGAGCAAATTTGATCATTAACAAGACTAAATTTCAATATGGTGGGTTTGATGCCTTTTTCTATGATGAAGCCAGTTCCATTCCTTCCATTGTTTCCTCCACTGTATAAGACGATGTGATCTCCTGATTGCATTATTCCGTTTCCTGGCCATCTCATTTCTTGTAATTCTGCAATTTTTATTCTGTATTTGGCTAGTTCGTTTTTCCACTGTCTTAATTCACCTGGTTTTCTCATTGTTTGAACATTCCATGTGGCTAGATATATGTTTTCTTTAATCTTAATCAGTCCATTTGTTAGCCAGGTCAGTTTCGAAGTTCCAATCCTACTCTGAGGCAAATCATCTGTATCCGTAACAAGTTTGTTTTCTAAGATAGGGTTGTTAACCCTATGCTAAACCCCCAACCTGGAGGACCAGGTACTTTGATTTTGAAGTTTTCTTCTCCTAGACAGGCTGTCTTCACCATGACTTAAGAGCCCTGTCCATCCCCACAGTTCATTTGTCGTACCACTGTCCTTCAGCTCTGCCAGATATTGTCTGACCATGGGCCCTACCGACTCATACCATCTTCGGCCCCATGCCAGTACTGGTGGATGCTGTTGTCCACCACCAGGGATATTTATCGACTTCCCAGGCTACATCCGCCGTGTTCTGCATGAGCAGGGACACCTTGTGCAGGGCATGGCTCATCACCACGCTGCAGTGTTGTCTCTCACTCAACACTGCATCACGGGCGGTCTTGGGTTAGCATCCTCAAGGTGGCTTATTGGCCTTTGCCTCTCAGCTGAACCCCTAGCAGTGTGTGGGCACCAGTGTCAGGTTAACCCTGTATGTACTTAAGGTACTACCCCTCCACATCATCTTGACCCCCTTCAACATTAGTCCTAAAATTGTGGAGAAAGTGTGGGAGAGGCTGTCTCTCACAGGGAAATATTTAAAACTGGTAATTTTCTGAAATTGAAATTTCCTTTCTAAGAGTTCTTTTTGCAAATATCATGAGCCGAATCTTCCAGCAAGTTCCTCTATTATTCAATAGGAGGAAGAAGAAATTGCTTTACAGAAGAAAATCAATGATTTTAAATGTTCGGTGAACTAGCAGCATCAGTTCATATCCTGTTCCAATGTCTGTAGCTCAAGATGTGCAAGATAAGTAAGCAATGCCCATGCTGACTTTGCATCTGCCTTTGTCTTATTATACATGTGTAGTCTCTTTCCCTGCAGTGGCAAGTATATGCATATAAGCATACATAATGTATTCCTCCTCCATAAAACAGAGATACTCCTCTCATACTAATTACATTGGAGCTGTTGAGAGTAGAATGGTATGAAGATAAAATTGTCACCATTAAGAACATGGCATCACCTTTAGGAAAAAGCATGAACTTTCCCTCTCACTGTGCTGTGCATATTTGTCACAGTGTTCATAGAATGGTATGAAGAAAAAATTGTCACCATTAAGAGCATGGGGTCACCTTTAGGAAAAAGCATGAACTTTCCCTCTCACTGTACTTTGCATATTCATCACAGTGTTCCTCACCATTTGGTGCAGAACACTCATAACACTTTGCAAACAGTGTGTTTATGACTAATATTCTCATTCTGTGCAATACCCAGTGGCCCTGCAGCTCCGTCAAACTTGATAACATGGTCATGGTTAAGGCTGTGGTCCACCCCATAAAATAATACGTGAGGAAAAAAGGCACCAATCTTTGGCCAATCAAATGGGAAATTCCAAGCCAGACTATGTAAATCTGACACGATCCTTGGTCCCTCATTATCCCTGATGATGATGGCAGGGAAATCCATCGAAGAGGCAGCAACATTAATGGCCTTCCTGAACTTGCTAGATACCCAAAAAGACTTTATCAGCCATGTTTGCTGGAAAAAAAACAAAATTGTTCTGAACTATATTTCCAGTAAAAACTAGTAACTTCCATTTTCTTTCTAAACCATATGATACCAGTCATGTCCAAACGAAGCACTGTCCAGTTGTGGACCAATTAATGCCAAAACTAAATGCCTCTGGTAGATTCCTTTAATTTCTTGATGATATATTTTCAAACTCAGACCAGTTGAATCATGGCCTTAACCATGACCGAACTAGCTAGAGAGAGTTATTTATCTTTCAGGCCAGGCAAAGGAGCATTACCCCATGGAGTTACCATTAGATTCCATTTTGTCTGCTGGTTCAAGTTTAATCTAATAATGAGGCAACAAGAGCCAATTACATATTTTCACCAGGGATAACAAGGCCGCGTACAGCTGCACCATTTTTCATACTAGTACCTTTTTTACATCACTGTCACCATCTTGTGTTTACCTGGTTTGAAACCGAGGACTACCCTTTCAGCAGCTGAATACTGAAACAGTAGTCTTTCACATTACCTTTACTTAGCAAGAAGGCATTATTCTGGTTCCCGCCTCAGTCCAAATCTAAGAGTCAATAGTATCTCAAGAACCGTCGATGTAACTTCACTCTGTCCTTGAAAAATAAATTCTGCGACTTAGGCAGGCGTCACTTTTGTGGCGATTTTGTAGAAAAGTACAGGCATGATTGCAGCAAATCGTTCATCCAATTCTGCTTTAACCAATTTAGGATTGCAAAACTGATTTATTCGCATAGCTCCCGTTGTTTGTTTTCAAATATTCAATCAAAACGCAATTTGTAGAGGTTTTTCAGTGCGTGCAGAAGATTGTTTATTTTTAAAATTACCTAAAACCCGCCAAATAGCAAACCGCTCGATAGTCGATGGTGCTACACTCGCATCAATTCGATACATCGCTACTTCAGAGATACAAATTTTGTCACTGTATACAAATTTGTTTTTAAAACAATTACCGAAAAATGAAAGAAAATGAAAGTGTTGATCCTAAAAATGTGCTCAAAAATAGAGAACTTCTGTATAGGTTAATGGTGAGGTAAGGGATTTCTTTCAAGAGTTTTTATTCTTACCTACCTCGAGAACGGTGTCATCACAAATTTGCTGGTTTATGCTGCTTGCGTCGAACTAATTCCGCTCTCAGTCCAGTATAATTGTACTAGATTTCATTAGCTCACTTTCTGTTCTTTTCTCAGTCAGTTATTTTACGATGGACACCAGAATTTGGCTGTTAGTTTATCCACTGCGGTTCAGGCTGATCCTCCTTGCCCACCGTCGGATAGGCTTCTTCACATAGTGTTGACTGGATTACAGCATGAGCCAGGTATCTATTAATCCTACGGTGATGAATTTACATGCCTATTTCCTTTATGATCCGCAACAAAGCCTCACTGCTCCATTTTCCATTCTTAAGAGATACAGAAACCTCAGACAAGAGCTGAGGCTCTATTGGGACCTGGCCTTGATTTAGAATTTGAGACTGATATGCAGACAACAGCTCCTGAACCTGCACTCTATGAGACAGCTTATGTTACATCCCATAAAGGCAATTGCAGAGCTGGCGCCTTCAGCAATGATGGTCAGCTGGTGGCGACAGGCAGCGTCGATGCATCCATCAAGGTATTTTATCATGAATCGCCTTCAGAGAACTGCACCTCTATTAGCTCAAAGTAATAATGAGGGATCTTTGCTTTTTGGTTGGCTGCCTTTTTTTTTCTTTTTTATCGCCATCGTTTTCGTTTCAGTTACTCAATGCAGGATATTTATGGAGCAAGTCTGAAATCCTGGCTAATTAAGCCATAATCTTATTAGTGACTGATTTTCGTCGAACGAAAAACAGTCATGTTTCAAGACATTTACTCCTTTGCGTTATGGGTGTATTTCATTAGCTTAGAATACTTCCCTCTCATCATCCATTTGAAAACTCCTTTCTTCTCTCTCCCCACTCCTTGTATCACATGCTCATTCATTTTGCTTATGGAAAGTATTTAAATTTGGTCTTACAATGTATTGAAAGATGAATCAAATGATGTTAGACAGTAGCCCAGACTTTGCTGATTCTCCTTTTAGGTGCAATGCATGCATGTTAAAATGGGCATCCTCAGGCAGGCTGAACAGCTCAAGTGCTCCCAAGTGCGTTGGCCATCTGCAAGTTGGTTAATGCCATCCATTTGTGTCCTCATGGTTCGTCGTCATAAGTCATTTAGTGTTAATATTGGTTGAATGCAGCCCTCCATTCTTATACATGCCATGTCTACTTCCTTTATGAACAAATAACTTTTTGGTTTAATGTTCTGTTTTATCTGGCAAACATATCACCCCTCTGTCTTCCTCACAGTAGTTTATCATCTAATTTCCTTTCCATTATGGACTTGATTAGTTCACTACATAGCAGGTAAACCCCAAACATCTGCATGTTTTTTTATCTTTATCTTACAATGGGGAACTTAAGGTCCTGTCAGAAAATGGGTATCACTGTTGGAAAGGAAACTTTAGGGACTGGAATTGTAATGCTCGGTAAACTCCGGCCATTCAGACGACAACTGCAAATTTGAATGCTTTCTTTTTAAGGTTTCAGTGGACAGCAGTGTTCTCCTTCTGCGGTATACTTCCTTGTTAATGATTTTTATCTTCTTATTGGGATCTACATCAGGCTTTCAAAGCTTATATGCACTCTTTTCTGACATTTATTTTCTTTGATTAGAAAGAGCTCTAACACAAGGCCAGGGACGTGTTTTTGCGATCATTTATTGCTAAGAAAAAGTTAGGTACGTCATAAAATTGATTGTAACTTCCTTCTGAATTATTAGAAAGAGTTGAAATTCGATTCTATCATACAGGAATATTATGCATCCATCATCAAACTTTGATGGTGATTTAACATCAAGTTTTTCTTTATTTAGTGTTAAAGAGTCTGCTGGTAAACTAAAAAAAAAACACTTTTTTTTATCACATTGCGATAAAAGTGTTGATATATTGGAATAATTATCATTCAAAATGTTTGATTGCAGTATAACATTAGCTTAAGTTTGATGTAACTTACATTCTTTTATGTGGAATAGTTCATTTCAATAGGTAACCAAGCTCTATTCTACTTCATTTTTGCACTGACTGTGGTTAATTTCTGTTTTTGCCTTACGTTAAATTTTTGATGCAGGCTGTAAGTATGAGTGTTGTAGTTGAAACGTTTTATTTCATCTAAAGTGAAATAATGCAGTGTTGGCATTTACAGATGCAACTGTGTATGTAGACCATGTAATTATGTATTTGTCCAAAACTTACATGTGCACAGTTGTAGATCACTGGTTATATGATAATCTTTTGTAATATTTTGCTTATTACAGTCTCGATATTATCTGTACATGTACTGTTGTGGAACTCCTTAATAGTCTTCAACACACAGTCTTCAAGCGTTTATGTGTTTAACAAGTTAAGTCCACAGTCTTCAAGCGTTTATGTGTTTAACAAGTTAAGTTTGTTCATGTTATGAATTGAGTATCTATATCTGGCTACATTATAATAATTTATATTCTTGGAATATATTTCAGATTCTGGATGTTGATCGAATGTTGGCTAAATCAGCACCAGATGCTGTGGAACCTGCTGGAGGAGATCAGCAAGGACATCCTGTAATCCGAACATTGTATGACCACCTGGAAGAAGTTACTTGTCTGGAGTTTCATCCCAGGGAGCCTATTTTAGTGTCTGGTTCACGAGATTTCACTATTAAACTTTTTGACTACAGCAAAGCATCTGTGAAAAAGGCATTTAAAACAATCACCGTAAGTGCATAAATGTCCAAGAGTCCCCCTTTACTGGTGGTATAAAATCTGGCTTTTAAAATTTTTTCCTGGTCCTATAGCTTCTCCTTCTTCTTGGTTTGTACAGGCTGCTGCCTGTTTATTCGAAACTCAGAATGATTCTGTATCTTTTTGGAGGCCTGCCTCATGATCTCTTTCCTACTAGTAACTTTTCTCTGACAATTCTTACAATTCTACTTTCATTTATTCATGTGACTTGATTGTAATATTCCTGTCATATTGTCCACATCCACTCATTTATCTGTTATATCTTTAGTTGTTCTCTAAATGTTCGCTGCCTACTCTCTCCCTTAAAGTCTTCTCACATATCTTCCTCTGTGTTCTCATCTCCCCTGTTTCGAGCATTGTGTTGCTGTGCCAGTGTCTCAGCTGGTCTCAACACAGGTATCTTTACTCTGGTCTTAAATTCTTAAATATTTGTTTTTCAAAGGAGACTATTCACTGCACCCAGTACTTTAGTTCCCTTAAGTGCTTGATGTTTCACCTAATTTTGAACCTCTTAATTAGAATTGTAAGATGAACCTACTTTTATTCGGGAAGTCTGGGAAGGGAAACCATTATCTTAGGTTTGTGCAAAAATGGTAAACCATTTTTCAAGCAACTTTAAAGTCATTATTGACTTGACCTTTATAAAAGTCCTTTAGTTGAGTTAAACTTTAAAAAAATCGACTTGACTCCAATTTCAAACTGCCCTTACATCCTTAATCTTTACCCAAGAACACATACATTTGAACTATATTTCATCATCTCCCATTAGATATCTTTTTGTGAGCTGTGCTTAACCATTTTCTCTGGGCATTTGTTTTAATTCATTTTGAAGGTTCATAGCATACATTCAGATGGTCATGGATCATAGTTTTCTAAACATTGCCTTTTCAGATAGTTGGACTAATAATGTCTTTTCAGGAGCAGTTATCATTTTGAATAAATCTCATTTGAATGCCTTGTATAAATACAAGATAGATGATGAATCTTTGCATCATCAAATTCTCAAAATTAGTGTATTTAATCCCTTCATTCCTGAAATCATCTTTTGATAGTTTTATTTAAGTCTAACTTTGTATTTCCATCCCATTTCCCTGCAGGATTCAGATCAGATTCGGTGTATGGCTTTCCATCCAACCGGTGATTATTTAGTGGTTGGCACCAACCACCCAGTTATGAGAGTGTATGACGTTAACACAGCACAGTGTTATGTGTGTAGTATTCCCAGTCACCAGCATGTTGCAGGACTTACATCCATAAAGTAAGTACTGCTAATAAGTCATTTTATATTTTAATTATGTTTGGAATAGTGTATGCTGATTGTATGCCAGTCAGCCTCCATTATGTCTTCAGATGTGTCATCATGTCTTCCGATATGTCAATGGCCACCATTAAAACACTTAGGTAGTGCAAGTGACAAGTGCAAGAGAGTAACATTACACCTTCATTTTGTAATTAGTATTTATTGTTACATTTATTAACTAGACTCCTACTAGCATCATGTTTCATTGCTGTTTTAATGACTGGAGATGTGGGAGAGGTTAAAGTATTTTTACAATTATGTCTAACTCCTACATCCACTCTGATGGGTGATATATACTCTGTACCACTATATGATGCATGGGCCATGTGACCCCAGGCTGATGGCCATGTGCATGCGTGCTGTAATTTTTTCTGCCTGTGTCATGTAGGCAGGAATGCACTTGATACTCTTTTGTAGTGAAATTATTATGATTTCAAATGGCATGCAAGTCATTTTCTTTCCATCCAAGTGGTGATTATTTAGTGGTTGGCACCAACCACCCAGTTATGAGAGTGTATGACATTAACACAGCACAGTGTTATGTGTGTAGTATTTAATCTGTTCAAGTTTTCCAAGTAATTAATGACACTATAGTCTAGATATGCCCTATTTATCATAAGGTGTGCATTCCTTCTAGTTGTTACTCTTTTAAATTTTGCAAAAAGATTATTTAATCATGAAAGAGAGAGGAATGCTTACAGTGTGTCCTGAAAATGGAGTCATCAACTTTATAGTACACTTTATTTATCAGTTTGGCAGCCTTTTGAAGTATTTTTTATGGAAGACATGTATATATTGATAACATGTCTTCAGAAGCAGTATGAATGAAAATAACATCACTATAGCAGTAAGTTTACATTTTTAATTTCAATCTTATAGTCTTAAAATAAGCACTTCTGAAATCAGTCTAATTCAAGCTTGAATCTAGTCACTGTCATAGGCCTCTAGTGGCAATTACTAGCTCGATTCACCCATAAACTTGACTGCAGACCTTTGAACTAGAATGGAAAGCAAAGAAACATCAATATAAGTAAGAAATACTCAGGTAAAATTTATTAAATGTTTTTATGCCTTTGATTTAAGTACTTACTGTAGAGCATCAATTTTCTGACATCCGATTAACCATCTATCTGATTACCCATCTATCATCCCCCTCCTCTATTTTTACTTTCCATCCACGCCCCCTCTCTCCCTCCTCACCAACTACCGCATTTGTTTGTACTTGCGGCCAGCAGCTGCATTCAATTGTACAAAATTGCTACATTTGGCCAACACACTTGGTTTTTCTGCAACATGCTTTTCAAATACGCTGATGACAGTGTTGCATTATTATGAGTCTCTTGAATCACTGTTCTGTGATTGTGTGACCAGGGTGGGTGAGGTTATATTGCTTCTGCAGCCATTTTGTAATACACTTCCTTTGTGTAAGGGTGCACGAAAGCTAGGACTGCGAGCAGTTTATTGTTGGACGGTGAGATGGCTGGGATGCTATATAGAAAGTTTGAATAAAATAATTTTGTGGAAACAGGAAGATTGTTAATTCTTTAATCTCCTTCCTTGCGTTCCCTCTGCACTCTCCGGCGAACCCGTGGTTCTTACATTTGGCAGTTTATTGATGTGATATTGATGTAATGTATTAATGATAGTGTGTCTAATTCTTCGGGAAAGAGGAAGTGCTTCGTGTAGGACATTTCCCTGACGTTGAAGATAAATGAAAGAGTGGGAGATCTTCACTTGCAGTGATGCATAGTAAGTGTATCTCTGGATTGTGTTGGTCGTTGACCTTGACTTATTTACTTCATGAGCTGGCTGAGTAAGCATGAAGACATGGCACTAATACATTAAGTAAGTTGTTGCACATCTCAGTCAGCTATGGATACCTCTAAGATGCTGTAGTAATGACCATGTGGCATAGCGTGGAAGTCAGAGAGAAGATTTCATGCATGTTACTTATCATTCTAATATATTAGTTCCATGATTCTGTGGATTTTGCTTTGTGATTAGCTTTTTAGAATAGTTTTTATTCCCCGAGGAAATATATATCACTGGGAAAGATGCCCTCCTAAACCCTTTTTGGCCACAACACCACCTGTTGTAATGGTTAGGGGAAATTAGTTATCTTGGTTTTCCTAAATAATCAATCCTTAAAAATGAAGAGAGTTCAAAAATGCTGGAAAAAGGATGACTTGGACATTAGTATAGGCCAAAACAAGCAGCATTTGGAAAGTTTTTTTTTAAAGAGACATTTTTTAAGAGAGAATGCATGCTGTGGGGAAAGAAAGACAGAAAAGTCTGACTGGAAATGTAGATGTTTTTTTAAATTTGCTTATGCATATGTCATATTTTCTCGTTTTCTTTTAGTTGCACCACAGAGTGTATTGTTACTCTATGGTTGCACTCAATATATCATGTATGTCTTTGAATGAAATAGAAAAATCGGGAAGGTAGTTCCTCTTTGGACCTCTGTAAGATAATGCAGTGGAGTGTGAATTTCTTTTTTTTGTAGTATGTATTCCTGTCTATTTGCCGATCTTTATCCCACTTTGGACTGTGGTGTTATAAGTCTTGTACTGCTAGAAGTCATTTTATTTTTAATTCAATATAGTCACTTTTGTTTTCATGAAGTCAGAAGATAGTCTGTGCTTGACCAGTGACAAATTCCTATTTTCTCTCATTTAGGTATTCTCCAGATGCCAAGGTTTATGCATCAGCCGGACGTGATGGCAGTGTCAAAGTTTGGGATGGCGTATCTAATCGTTGCGTAAATACTTTTCTAAAAGCCCATGATGGAGCTGAGGTTTGCTCGATTACATTTTCACGTAATGGAAAAGTAAGTAGGTTTGATTTTGCTTAAAATTTTTTTCATTGCTGAGGAGGTCAAATTGGAAGTGGTTAGGATTTAAGTAAGGATGAGTCGATTCTCAATTCCACCAATTCTCAGGCTTAGAATCGGAATCGAGAATCGATCACCTTAAGTCGATTCCGATTCCATCGATTCCAGATAGATAACGATCGCCGTCTTTCGATTTAGAATGGCGATAGACAGTAGTTGCGCATATCGATCTTCTTTGTTCGGCTCTCCTCATAGCGGAGAGCCACCTATAGATGGCTATTCTGGTAAATCGAAAGCACCGCGGCGTGTGAATCGCCTCTCTTTCGATTTAGAACGGCAATAGACGGCAGTTGCACAAATCGATCTTGCTTTGTTCAGCTCTCCTCATAGCAGATAGCCAGTGATTCTCAAAAAAATAAAGTTATGTATTGTTCTGTGGCAATTTGTAATTCATATGTAAAACATTTAATTCATATTTCATATATTTTAGTTATCAAATCATATTTATCTCAGTAATTTTGGATGTGAGCTATCAATTTGTACTTATTATGTACCTCAACAAGCTTAGGATATAGTTGCTGTTTGGTAATAAGTATACATTTTGAGCGGCTTATTTGTTATTTTATTCCAGCCAATGCTTGAATTTAAATAATCATCATATGCTACTGGTATATCAATACTCCATCTGTTATTAGGAATAAGAATCGATGGAATCGGAAACGAGAATTGGTTTAAAAGAATCGGAATCGAAAAAAAGTGGAATCGACTCATCCCTAGATTTAAGAAATGTTGTTCACAATTCCCTCAATTTTCCTATGTCATAAATTAGTCTATATTATATATTGCTCTTGAAATTGGTTTAACACTCAACTCTTAACCACTTGACTGGCGAATGAATTTTTCAAAAAGCACATTTCATTGTGGAAAAAATTTGTTTTTAGTATCAATATAATTTTTTAGCCACAGTAAAGGGAATACATTTCTTAACACATTTTGTTCTTATCTTTCAATTTAATGCATTAATTTTTCATGAAATATCAACAATTTAGATTTAAAAATACTTTTTTTCTAAAATTCAGTTTTTGTGTGATAATCTTTGAAAGATGTGGTCAGGCAGAAAGCCACCTCACAATCTGGGCAGCAGAATCTCGTTACCTTATGCTGACCTGCTTTGAACCATATCACACATCTTTATGGGGGAAAATTTTTTTTTTGGAAGATGTGTTCAAGTCTACAGTATCTCTCAGTCAGCGTAGTAAGGTGAAGAGTTTGAGAAGGAGCTCTTTTCCCTACCAGAGGTTGACTGTACTTTGAGATGTGGTTTTCTGCCTAAGTGATCATAAATGTTCTCCATCTTCACTGGCCAAGGGCCTAGCCTCATTGAAACACCAGTTTCCATAATATCACTGAAGTTAAGCAACTTCGGGCCCAGACGAGGGTTGGATGGGTGACCATTCATACCTTCACCGTGGCGCTCTTGTCCCCTGTCTGCATGTGGCAGGCAGGTTAAAGATGGGTTTGGCACAATGGACCACTCAAGGTCTAGGTGGCCGAGCTCCTGTCGAAGGCTCCCCCAACTAATAATCTACATATTTCCACTGGCTGTTTCTTTTTTGTAAGTTTCACTAAGCGTAGTGTCTCTCCCAGAGTAAATTTTACAAATCACTCAACCTGTTTCGCACTCACTAAAATATAATTTAAATAATACTTTAATATTAATTAAATAAAATTAATAATTAAATAAAAACAAATAAAATAATAATAAAATTAAAATAGAATTTGGTCTCAAACCAGCTGCGTTTGGAAGAAATAAATTGCTTTCATGATCAGTGTCCAACCATATGGAGTATAGACTCATCAACCAATATTGCTGCTTCAGGGATGCGGAGGGCAGAGAAGCACTCTTTCATGTGCTCCAAGACTGGTAGGATTTTGATAAGTTTTTTGTTGGTAGGTTTGGCAGTCATCACTAAATCTTTCATTTTCCACAAAATCAAAAAATCAAGAAATCTCAGCAGCAGATTTAATCTTTTTCCCGTAAAAACTTTTTGAAAGTATGGAGACGAGATGCTCTCCCATTTTGAATAACGACTGTGATATTTGGGTTTCTGTACAATTCCCAGCATAATAGAAACTCCAATGCTTTATTTCACCAGGACTTGACTCACGCCACCCGTGCAACCTTGAGTGCAGTTTTTGATCTGGGGGTTTATTCTGTAACTATGAACCGATCGGTAAGGGAGCCTTTTCGACAGGTGGGACGTCATACCTACTACTGTGGTATTCTGTATGAAACCGATCAGTGGGCCGAGGAGCTTCTGTCGGGAGATCGTACCAGCACGTAAAAGCTGTCGGTACCGAGGGTAATCAGTCGGTTTGCTTGAGAGACACCGTAACAAATTGACAACGTATTTAGATTTATGTCTGAAATAGGTTTATTTGAGGCTTGTATTAGCGATATAATTATTCACATGATTAATAGAGATATTATGTGTAATGCACAAGTTGAATTAATGATAATGAAAGTAACGGACTTAAAGAAAAACCTCAAAACAACTAGGATTCCGATGTGTAGCATTGTATTGATCACTTGGCTCCTCAAGATATTTTACTATTTGGTGCTATCAAGCACATATACAGGCCAATATTTTGCCTATGAAGCATGTTGGATTACCTTATAGTATGTGCAATTAATTCCCAGAAAATCCTCCGCAACAAATGTCAGTAATTATTAACAGATTAATATGTATTCTCAAATTGGAAATTTTACCCATATGGTCTAATTTTGCTTATTCAGCCACGCATGAAACCCACTTGTACACACTACAGTAGTTTATTATTTGAGGAAATAGGCAATATCATGAGATTTGTGCTTTTATTGGCATTTTTTTGCGCTTCAGTCCCTGTTTTCACAACTCAACTAAACATTTTGAAGCACCTTTTAAACTGAACTGTCAATTATCACTATGCCACAATTAATTTGGATTAATACATAAATACTGCCAATAATGTAACACTTTCGAACGACAAATTTTCCACTTAAACCACGAGAAACGTTCCTGCACGGCGCAATATGCTAATAACTATGAATTAGGTTGTTACGGAGTAAAGCAAGCTTCAGCTAAACTCTGACTTAAGGGCTCCTGACATTAATTAATGTATATGTGTACTGACAATGACATGCAAACAACAAGAGCAAAGCAAGGAAGTGTTCAACGACATACTTAGCAGCACCTCCACTTCATTTTCTCTCATCATCGTTTTTAATACTACTCATCCAAGTCATTTTTACATTCAACTTCGTTCCACGAAGACGCTAAATGAATGTTTCATGGCACGAGCGTGCAGCATTACCATTGCTATACACACGAATAAAGCATATAAATGCGAACATATCATAAGCACCCCACAAATATGGACTACATGGCCATTCTATATTCATGATAATACTGTTCAATTAGTTTCAACTATTAATTCAAACCATCTTCTGAAGGTTTGTACTCCACACGGAGGCCTCTTGTGTGGCTAGTAAGACCAAATATGTACAACGCGATAAACTGTCTGCTTTACATCACACGCATTAATTTGCACATAAATATAATGAATAAATTGGTATACTAGACAAATCATATTTCTGCATACATACAATCATAACACATTAGTTCTCATTGCACCTAACATCTCTTTGGAAAACCTCATGTTCATAAATAAGTTACTTGCAATGTTCTTGAAATATGGAGCACTTTTTTTATTGCACAAATATGCATTGTCACGCACTCAATTCACAGAACTTTATTATCCTCCTCCTTTCGACATTACTGTGTGTGAATGACTTAACTTTCGACATTACTGAGTCTGTGTATTATTATATTTGTCACTGGATGTTGTTTCGGTTGATACCCACGAGAGAACTAGGCAGCTTCATTTAGTCATTTGTTTGTTCTATCGTCTCCCTTGTCTCCATTGGTTGAAATGGACCATGTGACCCTCAGCTTTGGCAACACTCGGAAAATTGGAAAGGAGGGGTATTTTGAGAGGGAGGAGTTATCAAACCGACTGGAACAGCTCCCGACTTGCTTACAGAATCGCCCGAGAAAGCTCCGTCAGTGAGGGAACCCCGACGGGGACCCTGTCGGTACAGTATTCATGCCGTCGGTAGGCTACCGATCGGTACGGAACCGACGAAATACAGAATGACCCCCTTGGATTCCTGTCCAGAAATTGCTTTGCATGGAGGTTTTTCAGCTTGGATATCAAGCCACACAGTTCATCATCCACAAAGTTTTGGAATATTTCTAAAATATCCTCCTTATTCTCCAACTGTATCCTTATGCCGCTGGTGCCATCAAACTTGAATCGACTATGCATTGCTTTGAGCGAGCTTCATGACAGAGGATCGGAAGGTGTTCACTCCACTTCCTATTCATCTGATTTCTCAGTTACTGCTGATTCAGAGGAACTTACGTTGATATGCTTAAAAATGTTGTCGCTCTCCTCACCGCTTCACGTTCGTAGCTTTCTTTCAAGAGTTCACAAATGGCATCAGAAGAGATAAGTGTGCCTTCCTCTTTTACTACTTTGCCACTACTGATGGAACACTCCAAATCAATTCGAGGTTGTGCTTTCCCCAGGAATGGAAAGATCCAATATGAGTTCCCACATATCTCATCAGATTCGCACACTCTCTTATTACCGTCTACCCACAAAAATCTGGCAATTCACACTTACCATATGTACGAAATTTGCACAATTTCCACTTGTGCCAAACGCATAGAACGGTTACCCTTTCCCTGCAAGGGTTCTGGAATCAGGTGATTTGATGTGGGACAGTCACACGAGCCTCCCATGACCGACGTGCCATCCGGGAAATTTTCTCACCTGGCAATGACCAGCTCCCTCACGAGCTATCGGCGTCGTCGCTCTATATCTCATACCCATTGCTGCTACACAGCAGCTCTTTCTTAGAGCAAGACTCCGCAGAGAATCTTTATCCCCTTTTTATCGCCCCTTCACAGTCCTTCTCTGTTGAAAATACGGTGGGAGCTGGGGATCGCACAGCAGGGACCAATTTCTTACATGGAGTAAACAACTGCGGCAAACGGAAGTAGATGGACGTCTAATTCACATACTTGGAGGAGAAAATGACTTAGGTTGGCAGAGTAGGGGTACTTTCAGGCTAGACTCCATGCATTAGGAAATTCCCTTGAAAGTTCCAATCGTGGGCAGGTACATAGATATGGTTTCCGATCTTGCATTTTCCTGAAAAGGTAAAAGTGGTGATTCAAAAAAGTGAATAAAGATGCAATTACAAGGACTAAATCAATTTGCTGGAGACATGCAATTGAACGCTAAGTATGTCTGCTTTGGTTTTAGAATATATCAGCAAGCTGCTGACTTGAGCTGTGAAATAACAAGGTATTACAAAATACCTGTGGAAACCACTTTATGAAGGAGTAAATGCATACTGCTCTTTAGGGAGGAAGGAATCGCAATGGTTGCCTTTGATTCTAAAACGGTAAAAATTTTTTTACAGAAGTAACGAAATACAGCAAAATACATGTGCGGGCTCCGACGAGAGTGCGTACTTCTGACAAAATTTTCTCTGAAGCTGCCATCTGCTGGCCAGATAGTGTACTTGAAGGATGAAGGAAGGTACATAAAAAAAACTCCCAGTGAGATATCTCGTCACGCCCAAATAGGAGAATGCAAATTCGAACATGATGACATATCTCGGCATCCCCACATGAAATGCCACTTCTGCATGACGAGGTATCTCGTCATCCCCAGTCAAGTGGTTAAAATGGAGTCATAGTGGAGAGACTGTTTATAAACAACATTGACATAAGTTATGAAGAATGAAACTGATAGTAAAAGACCCTTTATTTTTATTCAAAATAATGTATAGTCACTCATATTCTTAATTTCTTCTGGTTCTGAGGATATTTTTTTTGCTTTGAGGTGTCCCATTCATTGTTCTTCTGATACTTTGACATGAAATGATAACCGACTGAACCTAATGTCTTACTTCCACCCTAAACTTTTGAAAGGCAGATATACCTACTGATATTTACCACAGTTATCAGATTTACTAATTCCATGAATTATATACATTCCTTGCATTGAGGAATATGCCTTGAGCCAGTATGTTGGCATGAGGAATCTGATTGCCAAATTATTAGAGAGACATGTGAACTGCTGGAATAGAGCTCTAAACTGAGTTCAACCCTTGAGAGCCACCCCGGCTAAAATTCTTATGGTACAATTTTCCTGGTTCTAAAACTTCATTTGTGACTTCAGAAGGACTACATTGTGTGAATTTCATGTGTGTACCAAGATTTGAATGAAGTTACTCAGTTTTGTTCAATATAAACCAAATAATCACAAATAAATAATAAGTTGAGATAAATCCCATAGCCGGATGAAATAAACACCGTCTTTGGAAGTTATTGGTTATTCACTTTAAATTTTGAGGACCTTAATAGTTCTACAGAATATATATAATGGACTTATCAAGAATTCCAATTTGCCTTGCAGTATCTACTTTCTTCAGGAAAAGACTCCCTAGTCAAGTTATGGGAACTTTCAACTAGTAGGTGTCTTATTGCTTACACAGGTGCTGGAACCACTGGTAAGAAAATGACCAAATTACTGATGTGTGCCATACTTAATGGTCACATTGTATTTCTTGAATGTTTTAAATATTTTGCCTAGAACACTGTATAAGGACTCGACTCTTGATGTTCTTTCGATTGTCTTTTGCTAAAATTACTGTCGCAGGTTAATAGCATTACTTGCAGACCTTGCCGGAACTTGCCAACAGGTGGCACTGATGCGATATAGTTTTGTTTGTGACAAGATGCATATTGATGTGAAGGCAGTTTGGAGTGTGAACGTGCAGTTAAATGAGGCGAATTTGGTTCAAAATGATTTTGCAGAGTTGTTATGTGTCGGGTGCTTTACTGGGTACTCGACTACCTGAATAAGGAACAAGATTCTTGGCGAAAAGAACAAAAGCTTGTTAAAGGTTAATGTAAGTACAAGGGAGTGACGATCGTTGCCCTTACCGCATGGTATCTATTACGCGAGAGACGGCGTTCAGTGTATTTATTTCCTTGTGTGTACATGACAGTGTGATTCCTTTGTTTTGACAATCCCAGCGTATGCTATTCCATCATTTGCTGGAAAGAGAGACTGCGTTCAGTGTACATATGTATTTCCTAGTGCCTCCAACAGTGTGTGCATGACAGTGCGATTCCTTTGTTTTGACTTTCCCAGTGTATGCTATTCCTTCATTTGCTGGCAAGAGAGACTGCGTTCAGTGTACATATGCATTTCCTAGTGCCTCCAACCGTATGTACATGACAGTTTGATTCCTTTGTTTTGACTTTCCCAGTGTATGCTATTCCTGCATTTTCCGTCATTCCTTCATTTGTTTCGGGGACTTTTCTGAGCTGAAGTTGTGCATTTTCATTTCAGCAGTTGACCTGCATCTGCTTATTGGCTATTTTATATTTGACCGTTTGTTTATAATGAGCAACCAATTGTATTAGACATAGGTAAATTTTCCAAGAATTGTAATAAAGCAATTAAGTGACTGATACTCGTTTCTTTTTCAACACCTATAGGAATACTTTGCTCGCTTCCCCGCCCGCCCGCACACTTGTGTATTCTTGTTCTTTCAATGTACATTTTACTTTTCTACGCCCTACGAATTATAAATGGGAAATGCTTTCGAATCATTTTAATTGTCGTGGCATCAATAACATGGGCTGATTTTGCTATTGGTGTATTCGAATTATGTTAATTGGCATCAAAATCCGGAAATGAACTAGTTTTCAAAATAATTGCATTCAATATTTTTTAAATGCACTCTTTTCCTTTTCTTACATCATAAATTAGAAATTGTAGGGTGGAATTTGGATTAAAAATCTGCCGATCACATCACCTTATTCTGTAGGTCCTCGGTGTAATTGATTTACATCGCGACGCTCTGGATAGTTTTCTTGTCGATGGCTTGGTACCTTAAGTTCATAAATCTACTGTCTAATGCCTTAAAGTATTACTTGCAGTTTCAATCATCGGACTGGTGAAGAAAAAGGAGACAAAAATATGTATAGTTAGCCCAGAGACGTCTGCTATAAGCCTTGATAACTAAAACAGCGCAGCCTGTGGCCAAAATTGGAACTTCAATTCTTTTGCTTCTATTGGCATCAGAGTCAATATGGGACTTTTCCGTCCTTATGCAGTGTTCTTGTATTTTACAATGAATGTATGTGCGTATTTGCTTCTAGAAATTGTAAATGCTTGTTTCGTAAAACTAATTGTTCATCTTTTGTGTAAATTATGTTTTGCGTAATTTTTGTGTCTCTCATAGTGTGACTACAAATTTTTCAGGAAAGCAAGAGCACAAAGCCCAGGCTGCCTTTAACCATACAGAAGATTATGTCATGTTCCCTGATGAAGCTACAACTAGTCTTTGCTGTTGGAATTCAAGAAATGCATCCAGAAAACAACTATTGTCCTTAGGTAAGCTGCAAAAAATAAGTAAAACATCCTAAAAAAATCATGTGCTGTTTATGTATTTGTGCTTGGATATTCTTCATACCTCGTAAACTTTGGCCTTGTTATCCTGCTAGCTTCTTCATCCCCATCCTCCTCCTTGAAAAGCAAACCTCCCCAAAATGAATAATGGACTACCTGTCCCCCTTTGGAATGTTTATGGACAGTGGAAAACTGAATGCTATCAGTTTGATGATATCAGTTGTCGTAGTATGATGTAGAATAATATCAGTTTTTAGAAATAAATAAATACAGAAGACCGTGTCCTCATAGAGGACTGCTACCGAAGGCCTGTAATAACCAGAAAATTCTGCTGAATGAAAAGCCCCACAGTGTGGCATTTGTCATCCATGAAATCAAAAATGAATTAAAATTATGTTGAAGGAAATAAAAATGATATTACAGAAAACTATTGTTATCACATGGAGCTTCATCATCACATATGTCTCTGGAATAATGCCCCATTGATGCAGCTACCATAAGTTATCAAGAGTCTAGAGCAGACCAGATTCAGTGGCTGAAAAATTCGTCATTGTTAACATCCATCCCGCCGAAATCCGGCCGACCATTATGGTGCAGTATTGTCCCAAGGATACTTAGGAAAAATTCATTCTAACAATGGAATTAATGACGGACGATTATGAAGAGCCTGCACTGAACTTTGAAAGGGCCACTAAATACACTAGACTAGTGAATGTGTGTGTCTAGCAAGTGTGAAGGTGCCCTTACAAGTTATGGATTGATTTCGGGTTTGTCTGTCCAGCTGTTCATTCCGAAACCAGCCATGTGTGGGATCATTCACTCCAAACATGATGGCCTACCTCACTGCTTCATGCCAGAAGTGATGAATCCAGCTGGTTGGAATTCTTAGAGTGACAACACCCCAAAAGTGACCGTGTTGGGGTTGCTGCATTCCTGGAAGGACAAGTACCAGCACATTGTATCATTTTTAGCTGGCTAATGTGACTATTGAACAGCTGAAAGTTCTTGATGTTTTACTAAGTCAGGACAAAATATTGTCTGAATGTATCTCTTTGTTCGTGTCCTTGACCAACCTCAGGGACACCAACTATGCTAACTTCTCTCTACTGTCGGTGCAAAAATTTTGTGTCCTTGAGTTTGGGTATGAATAAACAAATAACAAGAAGACTTACAGAAAAACTAATCATACCATAGTTTTCCTCTTTTAATTATGCATTATTTTATGATATATTTAAATTTTAAAAATGTATTTTTATATTTTTTTACTATGAAAAAAGTACCAGTTTTTGACGGTGTGCGAGCGAAGTGCTGACCTTAATAATTTGTAACTCAAGCATAGGTAATTTTATTACAAACTTATGTTAGTAAATGGTAGATAGACATGTTTGCTATGCCTGTTGCCAGTTTCAGCCTTTTGTCCTGTACAGGAAAAAGTTGTTATTAATTTTGTAAAATGCTCACATATCAAAGCTATGGCTTTGTACACATTCGGTCTTGGTCATGTAGTAATCTGCATGTCTTGAACGTTTTGAGTATGTAATTATTTAATATTTCATTAAATTTGTTTTATTTATGTCGATTGGCATTAATACTGATCAAAGTGAGTGGTCTTGTTAGGCGAACTACCTTGGCAAAGCGGTGCAGTGTTGTCGTATACAACTGCTCTGGCCACCAGTACTGGTCATTGTGCTTGGATACAAAGCTTTATCATGCAGAAATTTATCACTGCGTGGTTATTGCTTACTCTATACAAAGTATGAGCACATAAAATTGCTGTAATTCTCACATTTCCTATCAGCTTTCCTCATATCAGCTTATGACTTTGGACCTCCAACAGTTACTTAAAGTAGTGTTTTTTTTAATTTTTTTATTTTCTTAAATATCTATATGGACTGTATATTTAAATTTTTAATATTTGTAGAAACAATTTATAATCTTCAACTGCTAAAATGTGGCCATCTACAGACTCATTCTCCTCAACCTCTTCTCTATTAGAGGATATGTTCATATCAATAACAAGGGGCAGGACTTGAGGAGCTTTGCCACAGATCTCTCTGTGCATTTTTCCTTTTTACCCTCTCTTCAGCATTTGCTTGGTTTACTTTTGCCACTTTTTTCCTTGGCATCCGTCCAAATCAAATTGATTGCATTTAGCTCAGAATGTGCCACTTGTAACCACACCAATCCCACATTGAGTCGCAATTCCTTCACAATATGGTCAAGTTTAGTTTGGACCGTTTTAAAGTAGGGTTAGGATGAACATAAAAGTAAAAAAATTTGGTAATGCCCCTTTTACATTACTAGGGTTAGAATGGTAGTTAATATGGCGGCGTAACTAACTTGCATTTACATGGCATTCTTCAGCCATAGTTAACATGCTGGTGGCCTCTGGTGGAGAGTCAAGAAGGTGATTAGCCCACAGCCCAACAAACATCGCAAGTCATGTATCATTTGTTTCCTGGGCTGTGGGCTATATTCACGGAACTTGTAAGGGCAAGAAAAAGGATTGAATATGCAAATGTTTCACATGGTTAGACTTTTCATTCATTATTATTTAACTATACACTCATTGTTTCATGTTTTAACATCACTTTATGCATCGAAAGATAAAAATTGAGAGAATAAATTTCCTTAATAGAACAACGTGTCACTGTGCTATATTTTACCATTATGATATCCTTAGAATATTACGTTATTATGTCTTTTGCACTCTTTTATGATAGATAGAAACAATTCAATATGTTATCTTGACATGCAAGAATTATAAATAACTTCCATTTCAAGTCCTAGCCTCAATATATGCAGCGGCATAAACGACTTTTTCCTCCAAGTTCTGTCCATGACCTGTCCTCGCGCTTTTAAGGTACATTTGGAACAAAATACAGTTCATCATTCACTCATGCATTTAAAGACATCAAGCAACTTGGCAGTGATGCTTGGATATGGAATATGACATGATAAACTCTCGTATTATATCGTACGCTTCATGTAATAGCTACATGTGGACTGTATCACTTAACTACTATTCTAACTAACCTGCGTCTACACACGATAAAAATGATTGTAACTTGCACCAACCCTAGTAACTCCAGCATGGTTAAAAAATTTAATTCAGTTAGCGGCAACGTGCGTTTATAAAGTGAACTTTTTCTAGGGTTAGAGTTATCCTGGTTAGAAAGCGAGAAATGTAAACAGGGAATAAAGGTTTCTAAGTTACCATTATCATGAGGAAGCGGAATCATTCTTAAAATCAACCATGAGATTCTGTTGGCTCTTAACCAGGCCATTGTTAGATTTTTTTGTTAGAATCCTACATTGTATGATATGAACCCTGGTCAATAACAATCGCCGATTAATTTGGAATCATTGCCAAAACCCTCCTGAACCACTCTTCAAAATGCTGGGAGTTCATATCCTTATGGTAGTCATCAGTCTCTTTCTTCTCAACAAAACATAATCTTGCGCCTTCTAAAAGACCATCTTCACTCCCAATTTGATCAATAATTACATGCTTATTAGCTCCTGAAGGAACCTTGCAGCCACCTTGTTCACCAAAAACTTTTTGAATATGCCTGCGGTTATAGTTAATTAGAAAAGCTGCTCTTCTGAGCTTCAATTGCATTTTCTTACCTAGAATACAACATGTTTGTTTCAGTTGGCTGCACAATGTTTCATCTGTGTAGAAGATTTTGTAGCTATCATTCCTCAGGCGACGTATAATTCAGAGAAATGTGTGGCGTGATGCAATAATGGATGTTGACTCCATCAAAACAGGATTATTATTTAATTTCCTAAGGCAAAATCTGATATTTTTACTTTCTCTTGAAGTTTAAAATTTGACAGTTTTGTAAAGTTTGGTAACTTTTCTTCCAATTTTGATCAGAGTCTATCTGCCATTTACTAAATTATGGGTGTAATAAAAGTAGCTATGTGTGAGTTACAAATTATCAAAGTCTGTGCTTTGTTCGCACACTGTCAAAAAACTGGTACGTTTTACTTTACATCCATGGTACAAAATATCATCATGTGTTTAAAAAATTAAAGTATATCATTAAATAACACAATCAAAAGGGGAAAACTATGGTGTGATTAATTTTTCTGTTTTCGTTTGTGTTGTTATTGTCTTTTCGTTATTTTTTTGTTCGTAACCAAACTCGAGAGTATATAATTTCTTTTCCCACATTAGGTACCATTGGGGAGCCTCTACCTCATATTCAGCTCATAAGCTGAACAAGCTTGGTGGTCATTCCTGATGTTCTAACTAATTATGGACGTCTGCTTATTTGGACCCACCCTCATACCTGTGGGAACTTCGATGAGCATATCCTTCCTGTCATGTTTTTCCGACACCACTATGGCGGATTAAATAATCAGGCCTTGATATAAACAGATTTATTTCCACGACTCAAGCGTACACATACAACGCACGGGCCACATGGCCTCAACAACCCGGATGAACCCATCCACGCCACCTTGTGTGGCAACCTTGAACTTAACAGAAACAAGTTATTCGCACAATGCAATACATCACACTTCCAAGGCATCTTGAGAAGTGATATTATCTACAAATGTAATCATTGCAGCCATTATGAACTGTTTTTGTACCAAAAGAATGTGTGGCATTCTTATCGCCAATACACTTCATCGTTCGTACACACATCGTTTTCCCGTAGTTGACGGAGGGCGCGTAGTTCCTCCCGTGTCAGATTTGGTCCTGGGGGAGCAGCTTTCTTCATTATAATGGAGACTTCACTTCTGATTTCTTCAGCTGCGTCAGGTGGCAGTTTACGGATTGCTTGCTCCACTCCTCCGATGATGTCCAAGTACGGAATGGATCTAGGAGCTGGGGCGAAATTCAGACCCCACTGGAAATTTTTTAACGACCTAGTAAAAGTAAAAGATCCACTGGGAATGAAAACTCCGGGTGTATATCGCATTCCCTGTGAGTGTGGAGAAGCTTATTTGGGGGAGACTGGACGAACTGTGGAGACGAGGCTGAAAGAACATGAACGATGCATTCGTCTGAAACAACCCGACAAGTCGGCCATAGCTGAACACAGCCTCATTCACGCCCACAAAGTTGACTTCGACAAGACAACTATACTTTGCCGGGCAAACGGCTATTGGGACCGTTTGGTGAAAGAAGCCGTCGAAATCCGACTAGAGAAGAAAAAACTCGACAGAGACAGCGGTTTCCACCTTAGCAACACTTGGAAACCAGTATTGAAGTCCATAGAGGCAACGCGGACCAATCAGAGGAAAGCACGGGAAAACAGCTTCGCACCTGCCCTTCCCTAACACTATATATAAAGGGACACTTCCAACCATCGGCATCTCACTTCCCTGAGGACGGCTGCAGAGTAAGCAGCCGAAACGTCGGTCATGGACCTGCCAACCCGGATGAAATCCCGAGAATCCTTCCTACATATCCTAGGTGACTCTGTTGGGATTGGTTATACAACTCAGAATAGTGTTTGAGATGGAATTCAACCCTCTGACAATACACCTCTCTGACCTATTGCAAAGGTGGCACTGAAGCATTTGTAACAGGACCCCGAAAATTCAGGCTGATGAATAAAATTTTTTCTCTCAAGAAATGAGTCAAGTACTGAATTACAACAAGTCCTGTAGCAATATTTCACATTCTGATCTGAATACTATCGTAAAGCAGAATTCGCTATACTGGGTCTGGCCAGACCCTTTGGTGGTATAAGGTAAATCGTAACTTCAAGGGCGTTGATCCCCATTGAAAATTTTTTGGGCATATATTCCTAGTTGATAATCATGACAAGTCAGAAGACACCATTACCTTACCTCAAGTGGTGCTGAAATAGCTGCAAAAGGGAAAACTCACTGAGTCCTGCCTGACCCAGCAATGGTTCTAATGTTGAGCAACGTACTTGTTCTAAGCTTGGATACTGTATTTTTTATCTCTCAACTTGAGAGTTGTATGAAGCTAATTTTTTAACTTGCTGAATACTTTTGTTATCTTAGGATTTGAAAGAAACCTTTCCATTCATGTGATCAGTTTTTCTTGGTACATCTATCATTATATCAATAAAACATAAAGATTGATAGGCCATCAATATAAAGAGACTGCCTTAGGGTCATTGAGACTACCAGACTGCATAGCATGTGAAGCAACCCCAGTGAGAAAACACCATAGAGTAAGGAGTAACATAGACATGATAACACATTAGTGGTGTATGGCAGTGCTCATTTTTCAACAGCTGTTTGACCCACCATAGCCCAATGCCGGGATCTAAGTGCCACTGATTCAAGATGATGTGGTCTTTTATACTTAAAACAACCATCTGTTTAGTGATCATACCATTCTATAAACATAGTAGAACAAAAATCATGTGCATTTTAGAGTGGTATAAAAAGTGCCTATCTATTATTTCTGCCATTATCTCATCCTGGATTGCTCTTCAAACCTCATATTAAAGAAACCAATTTAGATACCTAAAATCCTAAATTTGTTCACTATTTGATTAATATTGTCTTTCGGCTTTTTTATTTGAATGGCTACATTATTGTTAAATGAATATTTCTGAAACATTACACTGCTTTTTGAGATAAATTACACCACTTATGGGGAAAAATAACCTCTTCTTTAGTAAGTGCGTGCACATCAACCTTGTGATTTGCTTTGCTTACTCAATCTTCGGCTCCCCATGCGAATTCACATGTTAATTTAGTTTACCTTGCAATTTTTATTGAGCATATGTGCTGAGAAAACCCAACCTTGTGGCACTGACATACACCTTCTCTTATGAACCCTGATATTTAATACTCTTTGGACAAAACTAGCATCATGGACATTAACAGGTGAAGTTTCTCTGTATATCTACTCAAGTGGAGCTGAGTTTTGCCACAGGTAAGCATACATAGTTAACACTCTCGCTGCTGGGCACTTCTTGCTGCCGGATAGGTAGAATGCTGCGTATTTTAAGCTTTATTCATGCTATCACAGAAAAATAACTGTATTACTTAGAAAATGCTGTTTATATTGCTTTAACGCTTGATTCTTCTACCTTTTTTAATTGTAAGTTGGTTGGAATATGTTTCTCAGCAGCTAAGGAAACACGTCAAATGATGGGATTAGCAGCGAAAGTGTTAACCAGGTACTGAAATAGCCATACAATAATAGAATCTGACTAAGTCTCTTAGAATTTCAGGTTTGTAATTCATGAATGAAGTTGAGATGTAGTAGTTTCTATTTAAATGTGGAATTAACTCTTTCATAATTGTCTCTCAATTTATAATCAATGAACAGATATTTTTTCAGAATGCAAATTGAACTGCAGTTAGCCATTAAACTGCTTGGAGATGTCATTTGTCTCTCTTTCTTGATTTCCTTCATATTAATATTTCAAAGATGACAGCATATTAGAAGGAAAATTTTCAGCTGTTAAAAGCTCCTTAATGATAATAAATTTTGTGGAAATGTGTTATGTGATAAGTTTTCTTCACTATAATTTCCATCTTAGTACATGCATGCTTGTTGTAATAGCTTAAAGCATTGGGCAAAAGCTTATTACTATCTTTGCAATGGCTTGAACAAATTGAAATTGACCATCCAGTTTTATTTTCTAATTATATTTTATTTTTACTCAAACCTTTGGCATTTATTTTTCAGGACATAATGGTCCAGTTCGATATTTAGTGCATTCTCCCAATGCACCTGCATTCCTTACTTGCTCCGATGATTTCCGTGCTCGATTTTGGTACCGAAGAACTCCAACTCACTGATATAGATTTTATAAAATGGAGGCATCTCAGATTGGTCAATTACTTCACAGGACAATGTTAGAGCCTTTCAATTTTAAGTTTACCTTGGTTGTACATTTATAATTGACTTTCATCAATGGTTAAAGTGTCCTATTTTTCTTGGAATTAAACAAATTTCTGTAATTTGAATGAATATTGAATGAAAAAAAAATAAAATCTTTCTGTTTTTACATAAAAAGATGTTTGAAGTTATTCAAGTCAAATTGTAAATTATCCAACCTAAATTACCTACTTCATTCAAATTCTGAATCCTATTGATTTTAAATGGTATTAAAGCAGTTAGGAAGTACCAAGAGTTTAGTTATCTGTATTATCCTGCATTACCAATAGTGAGACTTCTGTACATCTATAGAGGTGGTTGGCATGTTCTTTGAAGGTTCAAATGTGTGCAAATCAACTGATGTTTCACACTAATAGTTCTTAGAAGTTTTGAAGGTGGCTAGGGAATCACAGTGGAGAGAACTGCTTGATTCCCAGAGGAAAGAGGTGATGCATTATATATTTAGATTAATTGATTTCTAAAATTTGTGAATAAAATTGATATTGTAGATTTATACAAAATAAACACAAATATGTGACAATGGGTCTACTTACACAGATTGAGGATGTGATTACTATTTGAAAAGCTATGGACTAAAGTTTTAGTGTATTGTCATGCTGTGCACTTCTATTCCAAACTTTGTTTCACTGCTCTTTTTGCATTTTTATCAGCACAACATGCTGATGAATCTTGGCACTTATTTCCAATTAATTGAGAGTAAGCAGAGAGAAGACCCGAGAAACCTTTATCCAGCAGATACGCCGGGAAAATCGGATATCCTTCAGAGAGTATTTGTTTGGGCCAGTTAGCCAAGGAACTATGGTTGGTGATGTGTTGCTGGAAACATTGAAAGGCTTCATATGAAGATTAACCATTGTAATTCCAAGGTAATGAGACTCGCTGTATGTGGGAAGACTATAGAATAAATATGAACATGGAAACCCCCAATGAAAGTGGTGTGTAGCAGGTAGTTTCTCGTTAGTAATTTTTTTATTGATCATTGAATTTTTTGTGTGAAGGGCCGTTTTAACCCATTCTGGTATTTGCTGAGAATAAACTTTTCAAATGTGAGTAAACATGCACATTGTGCTGCTGCTTGTTGGTGAGGAAATTCCTTGAGCCTGTTTTTCATCAGTAATTTTTTACGATTTTTTTCAAAACTCGGAAAGTTACGGGGTGAAGTTGGACAGGGTGCGAACATACACAAGTGGTTGGGGTAACCCAACTTTTCAAATACCATTAAGAAAACATTCTTAGGCCTATAGGTTAGTCTGTGCCCGTAGTTCCAATGCCTCCTTAAGCAATAATAGTGCCGGCCTTGGAGCCGTGGTCCATACGCATGTCCATACGGTTGGTATACTCATATATATGTGGGTATACTGTTCTGTTGGCAATCGCGCTATGCAGCGGATGCAGAGTATTTTATTCTTGATGGTTGGCAACATGAATGTAATTGTTTAGGACGACATGCGTGAGGCGTTTCTTCTTTGTTATAGTAGGCGGTTTCTCGAGTGATGCAATATGAGTCGAAGGGGAAGGGGTGCTGAATTAGGCGTTTTATTATTATTGTACGAAGTCGCAAATATAGGATTCACTCATATTCCACCTGTGACATTATTTGCTGTAGCTGGTCAGGTATTGTTTGTTTAAAAGAGTTGTTCATGTCTTCCTTTCCGTCGCGGTGATTACGTATGTGTCAAGTCACCGCCCATATCTACTTTCGGATAAGCATAGATGTTTATAATTTTAGGCTTTGCTATATTCCGGTTACATCCCTGTTCAATGGGATAGGTGGGATGTTTGTATCAGCGCAGAGGGGATATTATATTACAAGGAATATTCTCGTCTTCTCGTTTCGGCCATTGAACATGGATCCGATATGCATTTGTACTATAATATGATATCCTTTATATTTAAGGTTGGTAAATGCCGTTTTGTCTATTCCCTTAACTTTGGCAGTTTATTAAGTTAGCTAATTTCACTCTCAACAGGGCCGTGGATTGGAAAAGCATATGTTTGGAAGTGCCAACTTCGCTATATTTTTATTACTGACCGCGATCATGTGTAGTTCTACGTACGTGGCGTTGAGCTATATCCTGTACCAGGTTTTCCATGACTACTCTTACATGAAAACATGTGCCATTGGCTTTTCAGGTAGGATTTCGTGATGCAACGAATGTTACAATTAAATGCACATATTGTGCCCTTAGTTAACTCTCGAGTGTTGTTGGATTACTATAAGTTATTTATTTTCAGGAGTTTTGTTTACGCTTAAGACCCTGACATCAACTAGGGAAGCTGCTTTGCGTCAAAGGCATTCGAGGGGCTACTATCAAGTGCCGTGGCAGTATTCTGTTTGGACTGAGCTAGTACTTATTCACCTTCTAGTTCCGGGGTCATCGTTTGTTGGCCATCTCGCAGGAATATTAGTCGGGAATGCATACATTCACACTTTTCTTGGAGACATCATTGATAGGATACTTATGGTCATTACAGGTAATGACATTTTCCCACCGCCTACCATTTAAGTTGAGCCAACATCAGTGTTGCTCTTTTTGGGAAGCCATGGAAATTCTTTAGTGAGAGTTGACTATTGAATTTTTCCAACCGGAAACATTTCCTGTGCCAGTTCCTGACGAAAAAAATCCCCTGAATTGTAATTTGCTGGAAGAAATTTCGTCTGGTAGAATTCTCCCAGAAGGAAGAAGAATCCCCAGGGATTTCTGGAAGAATTCCCTGGATAGTTATAAAGGATGAAAAAATTCGGAACTGAGAGCTGCTAAAACATTATGAAAAATCTTTTAAGGTGTAATTAAGAACAACCTCCTAAATGCCAAAGCAGGACGTTGACTTAAGATCTGGTTACAAGATACATTAACCCATACGAGTTAATGTGCAAATGCTTGAACGCATGAATGAACACGAAAATTCACCTTGTAACCATGCCAACTTGTACAAATGCGTGAACAGGAAAAGAGAACATGCTCTATTTGATTTATGCATTCATACATGAGCACATAAACCAGGCCTTTAGCAGCTACTCTTCAACTGCCTTCAATCTAAAGTTAGCAACTTTGTAGCTATACACCAGGTTCTAAGGGAAATTATACTGATACCATGGTTTTAACTTTTTAATGTATTGGCAAGGTAGACAATTTGGGAATATAGGAAATTCCCATTCTTTTAGTACTTTGATTCGGTGGGCCAAGATTACCGGGAGGTTAGGTAGATAAGTAGAATAGGAAATCTTTCAATAAGAATTTGCAACCAGGAAATTATTGCTGATATTCTCCATCTTCACTTTTATATTCGATGTACTTAAATCACTTGAATAACTTCAGTGTGATAAATCAAGCAGATCAATGAAAATTCTGACCGTGAACTTGGTATTTCAGAGTGAGTAAAATTATGGAAATTTTTTCCTTTCCTTTTGGGAGGGGCATCTGCCACCCCTGAATTATGCCTATGGATGTGGCTGTTATGTGTAGTTCAATTCTAAGAGGATAAAAATATGTGAAGAACATAAGTCTTTAGAACATCGAAAATACCCACCCCAAAATAATTGCTAAAGTTAGCCGATACAAATATTGAATCATCTTTTCATATACAGTGCAATCAACTTCTCGGTAAAACGTGATTCAACACTAGCCAAAAGTTTCATATTACAGCATTTAATTAATGTGATTCATTGTATCCCATAGAATGTGCTACATTGCCCGTGTACGGATTGGTTAATAACAGACGATCAGAAATATAATTGATCCAGTTTACATTCTTTTTCCAAACTTTGAAGATCTTATACTTGGTCTCCTTTTTTTAATAAAAGATTGTCAGATACAGTAAGTCCTCAATTTACATCAAAGATGAGTGTTGAAGAAGAGCGACTAAAGTCGAAACAACATAAAACGGATCCAAATATTCATGACCACTTTGATCCCGTGATAAATCAAGGCGATAATCTCAAAATTCGTTTTTTGCCTTGATCCAGGAAAAAACAGCTATTTCAGATAGGGTGATTGTCTCAGTTATTAAAAAATGCAAGCATATGCAATTATGGTCTATTTAATTAGCATTAGACAGGGAAAAATTTTCTGATGACCCTTGTCAGCATGGACGTAACATCGAAAGACGTAAATCGAAATGATGCATACTGAGGACTTACAGTACATGCATTAAATTTTAGGAGTAACAAAGTTGAAGTATTTGTTGATCACTAGGGTTTTGGGGAGAACCTGTGAGAAAACAAAAAGTAGACAACACCCAGAAAAACGAAAGTGTTCATGATTAATCATTCTTTCTGCAAATGAGCATTCAGAATCAGGCTGGTTGTAGTTAAACACTAAAGAAAAATGAATCAAATGAAAAGTCCCATAAGTCCTTTTTTTAAGTCCCAATGTGTTGAAAATTCCTAAATATGTAGTATTGGGAAAATGCTCTATTTAACAGAACTGGTGAAGATTTGTCATTGGTGGAGGTGTGCCAAAAGTCTAATGGCTTTTTTCCATGCTCCATTCATTAGCTTGATTATAATAGCCTGTAGAAAAATTGCATGAAATCCTGAGTGGGTAGGTGGGATTTTGAAAATTTTCTGGTGATTATATGTGGAATGACCCATTAGAAATTTTCGTTGATATTTTCCCTTAGGTAGGAAAATCAACTTAGGAGTGTACTAGTATAATTAAACTTTATGGAATAAGCCTTAAGGATGGGATGGAGAGAGAGGTATGTCAAGCTGAAGAAAGGAATAGGGAATAAAGTAACGGGTCTGCATTTGTAAAAAAAAAAATTAGTTAAGAAATTACTTCTTCCAACTAAATTTGCAGCTTTTGGCAGATATCCTTTAATATAACATACACATATTTTCAATTATTGGATATTGATTGTATTTGCCGTAATTTAATTTTAAAGCCTCTTATCATGGTCTTGCACACATTTTTAGATTTCGATAGGTAAGGAGTTTTGGTAATAGTGATTCCGCTGTGAATGGTTCAACCACATTTTCTTTCCAGCAGTCAATGATAGATTGGAATGATAACTTTTCAAAGTTTTTTCCAGAATGATTTTTGACCCATTACTTCATAATTCATACTTAACTCAGTTACTCAGCTTTCTAAATGGCTGGAGATCCTTTGTCAAGCTGTGCACTTGAATGTCCTTGGATGAGTCAAATAAAAGCTAGACCTAGTTGTATTTTAATCATTTGTATAAATGACCGATATCTGCATGTTACTTTCTTCAAATGTGCAACTACACTTGCATGGCTGAATTTTAACTCATTCCATAATTTTATTTTTTCAGGAGAACCGGTGTATCGATGGGGATTTCTAATGGGACAAACTTAAGTAAAGTCTGATTTGTATGCTAATTTCATTGTTAAATTGAGAGAAAAAATTGGGGCACTGATCGTTATTTTTAAAGCTGAATTATTTTAAAATTATTTTTATTTTCAAAAAAAATATTTCTTGCAATAAAATAACATCTTTTAATTGTAAAAATTATTTTACAAAAATATTAACATGATATGTATATCCATTGAACAGACAAAACATCTATTTATATGCTGGTTTCTCATCCCCAAAGTACAATTTTTATCTTATGCTTATGACTGGTGAAATTTAATAAGCATTACCATGCCTCCGCAAGGCAGTCATAGTTTTGAACCAGTTAGCCAGGAAAAACTCTGCTGCTTTCGATCTGCTGATGGGTTAATCATGACATTAATAATGCTTGGACGGTCCTTTACCTGTGAGCAAAAAGTTTATCATCATGAGATACAAAGAATGAGCGCTACTGGGTACCAAAGAAAATTTATTAAAAGGCACTGGTTATTAGGCACTCTAATAAGCTTAATTTTGGCAAATACGCCATATGGTACCAATAGTTAATAGTTACTGTAAGCTATTACATATAACCACCATCATAAACTTCATACCTAAGAGGTGTGGATTTCATCATAAAAATAAAGCATTTCAGGTTTTCTGGAGGAAAATCAGTTATTTCTTGAAGATCGTAAAGCACTGTAGGATAATTTGAATGTATAAATAAACTGTTACTCTAAGACATGATGTGGTCACGAGATGCGGTTGTGTGACCAAGATAGCAAACCTTCTACCTGGACCCAAAGACAAGATTCCGCATGATCTGCGTGAAGGAGTCTACAATGTCCCCTGCTCATGCGGAAAGACGTACATTGGTGAGACCTGCCGTTCAATGATCGTACGAAGGAAAGAACACCGGAGAGCAACTGAAAAGAAACAGTTCAGCCGCTCCGCCATCGCCAAACACGCGTGGAGTGGACCAGGGCACACTATTAGATTCGAAGACACCAGAATTTTGACCAAGGAAAGCAGATACTTCCTGAGACAAATATGAGAGGCAATAGAAATAATGAAGGAACCGAATAAGTTCAACAGAGAGGACGGATATCCACTACACAGCTCTTGGAAAAGGGTGATTTGCGCCTCAGCCAATCATAGAGCAGCACCAAGAAAAACGCAGGAAAACTACGATATATAAGGACGGCCAACATGCTTCACGACACTTCGACCTGAAGATGCTGGCAGGACTTCCAGCGAAACTCTTGTCCTACAAACAACTGCTGTGGAAGAAATCCCGGAAAACATGGAGAGATCTACATCCCAGCTCCGCGGACACTTGAGAACCAATGTGCACTGAGGACTCCACCAGGGGGCTGTTTCTCAGAGCTACAAGTCCCGTGACCATTTTCACTAGGCGGATGGGTTACTCAGATATACCTAACTGATGACTTCTACTAGTCCAAAAAAGTGGCAGGCCTAATCAAGACCATATATAACTCGTATTTCGATGATTACGATACATTTGGGGCAAGCACCTTGCAACATTTCCTATTTAAAAGTTAGTGCAATGTTTTTGGGTAAATACAAATGATTGATTATATGCTGGAAAGAAATTTTATGTCACAACTTACCTTAAAAGATCCCAAGCGAATGCGAGTTTTCGGATTCATCTAACATCATTTGATATCGTTTATTTAGACGTATTTCTTATAGGATGAGCTCATAATGGTAGTTATTAATAAATATTTCATTTCGAGATATCATGGTTAGTTGGTTTTATCTTTATTGAACCACTATTAATGCCGTTACAACGTAATATCATAACGAAACTTCATGGTAACATACCGAATGATGATGACAATAACATTTATTGCAACTTACATTTTGTATCTCATGTTATTAATGATTATATTACTCAACAGAAACGAATTGGTAAGTAATTGTTTATTACCAATAAGTTAAAGAGTATGAAACATCAGGAAATTTAATTATTCTCTCTCGAATGCTGTGCTGTCATGAATTTCACCCAAAAACAAGTCAACAAACAAATGAAAGTCAACTAGCGCGTAATTTGAGCTTAAATTAGTTTAGACTGTGGTATGGTCTTGATTAAGCTAGCCATTTTTTTGGACTAATAGAAGTCATCGGTATATCTGAGTAACCCATCGGCCTTGTGAAAGTGGTCACATGACTTGTAGCTCTGAGTAACAGCCCCCAGGTTTGAACGCCAGGACTTAAGCTCAGAAGCCTCTTGAATGCTAATAATGCTTTTACATTATTCTGCAACTTTTATCTCAAATAACAGCCATTAACTGGTTTTTTTCATGGCTCCCTAAACCACCAACCACATATCCTCAAGTTGGGTACCACAGTATCATACCATAACTATCCCAGATACATAATTTAATCAGAACCATAATGCTTAAGGTGAATCTTAATAATGTGCATTATGGTACTTAAGCTTATAGAATCATACTTTACTTACAGAAAGAGAATTCTTGATAGCTTCCACCAATTCTGGTATTGTTTCACAGAAATAGCCCCTCTGGCCAAAAAGCCCCATCATTGCTTCATAGTGTGTGTTAACAGACAAAGCTGTGGGTGGGTTCCTGAAACAACATAAGGGGTCACATTATGCTGAGAATGATGTTCAATAATGTCCAATAAAAGCAAAAGAAAGTGACTTACGCCAATGCCAATTCATCCTGCGACGCTTGAATGCTTGGCCAGTCCTCTTTGGTAAATCCACCATATATTCCATTGTTATTCACAATAATTATAATAACTGGCAATTTGTACCTAGTTTTGATGAAAAGCAATGTATTAATGCCAATTCCACTATAAGTGTAGCTTATGTCGAAATTCACAATGATATCAAGGCATTACAAAGTGATACTACTGCAAAGAAACAAAACTTTCGCCTTTTCTCAATTGCTTATTAAGTATTCTGGATTTATGTCACAGCATAATGGCCAAAACTTATACAATATCATACCTTGTATACTAGAGTACAGTCCAGCTTTTTGCATTTTTGAGTGGATGTTGATAAAAGTTTGGGTTTGCTAACTTGGTATCAACATCTAAAATTAAATGAACTGAAGAACCAAACCATATCACAATTACTTTGGACAAAATGTAATTCTTACTAAAAAAATTATTATTTATAGATAATGATAATTACAATTTATGCTATCATATGCTACCTGCACCCTCATACCCTTTCAAGCCCAGTATAAAACAGCGGCAATGTTCAGAATAACCCATCTCTACACTTAGTTCTTAATTTTTTGCATATATTTCTTGCTAGGCCTTCATTTCCCTTTCCTTACTACTCAATACCCTTCTAATATTCCAGTAAAAAATGGGTTGTCTTATCATTCGACCAACAAATATAAACCTCCTTCTTTCCATAGTTTCGAATACATAATCTTCTCTGTTCAACAACACTCAGTAATACTTCACCATTCTTTTCCCTCTCCATCTATCTCGTACATGTCATAATTCTCCATCTCCACATCTCTACCACTTCTAGTTATATTCTTTCCCTTTTACCAATAGTTCAGCTCTCACCTCCATACAGTAACATGCTCCAGATAAAAGTTTTGGCAAATTTTTTCCTTACTTATGTATCTAAATGTTTGCATACTAAAATATTATATCTACTATTAAAAGTTTTTTTGGCCAATGCTTTCTCTCACGAGGAAATGGAAAGGGGGTTGGGAGCTCAAGGCAGGAAAAGGGAGAGGGTAGGGGGTGGAGCCAAAGCCAGGCCGGGAGGTTGGTGATGGAGGGAGGATTAGCTGGGTTTAGTGTACAGGACCCCCCTTAGATTTTTGACCTGCCGAGGGACAAAGTAGCTGGGGAGGGCAGAAAGGGAAAAAGAAATGCCCTTACTTTCCTTTATTCCCTTCAACCCCTCCTTGATCTTTCATGCTTCCAGTCCCTCCAAAGTTCACTAACCCAATGAGAATTCTGTACCCTCGACCCAGCTAAATAGCTTATGTGAAGTATCTATTGTTTACATGGTAGTTCTCAAGTTCTTAGGCAGAATACCTGTTGCAATGCTCCATGGTTTATAATACAGTGTTGCGAATGCCTGCATGGATGCCACTGTTTGTGCAACGAAATTCAAAATAAAGTATTTTTGCTTCTATGGAGACAATGAATAAGGTTCGTAATTTTGTAATATCAGACATTGTGTGATATCATTTCTTTCACCATACATTTACATAACCCTTTGCTTGGGACCAACGATTTACTTCAAAAAACAAAAATTTCATAAAAACATAGTTTGTGATAACAATTCTACTGCATAGGGGACTCATAGAGCAGTAAAAATGACCCCGCCTAATCATCACACAGTAGTTGCATCACAGGGCTGAATCACATTGTTTTCCTTATCATATGAGTAAGTTTTTAACTATGCATCTTTACATGAACATTAAACCATTACATGGTACACATGCTTACCAAAGAGTCAGTGCCAATAAATCTTCTGGGCATTGGGCAAAGCATGCATGCTACCACTAAAATAACCAGAGTTCAACCAACATTCTTTGATTTTTATGGAGGAGAGGAACAAGTAGCCAAAAATGAAAATTGCTTGAGCAGAGTGCATACAACAAATTTGATTTCCACCCTCTCAGTCTTAACCGCAAATACTAACAAGTAAAATTCAGTATTTTTTGTCAAGGAAACATTATTTTGACTTTTATCAGTTGGCAAATTATTCATTGGTAATTACTACTGAACTTGATGTGAACATAATAATAAAATGCAAATACGTTTTGTTTTACCTGAACATTGTTTCAACTTCCATGCCTGAGAATCCAAAAGCAGAATCGCCTTCTACACATATCACTCTCTTGTTTGGAGCATTATGCCTGCACCACATGCTGGCAGCTACAGCAAAACCAAGCCCCACACCCATTGTTCCAAATGTCCCTGTAAGGTAAAATCAGTGTTCTGGTACTAGCTCCAACAAGTTAGAGGTATAAATTACTATTTTAGAATAAAAAAACAACACCATAATATGGCAGAAAAAGTGCACATAGAGACAAATCACAGCTATAAAAGGGAGCCTACCAATCTAAGCAATAACAAGTTTGTATTAACATAGCATCAACGTAGGCTATGGGAGAAGATAAGAAAATCAGAACATTAAAGAGAGCAGATCAACATTATCACCTTCCTAAGGTCAAAGCTGCACAGGGAGTAGAGAGTTTAATTTCACAATATGCTGGACTAAAGACATGTCAGTGGCCTAAGCCCTCTGGCTGACAATGGCAACCCAACCTCCTGACTGTCCTTTCTTTGCTTGATCTGCCACTCATGCTTAAGAAAGAAAAAAATATGGTGTACTTTTATAACATGAATTTTATTCTGTTAAATTGGAAACATTATTGAATTTTCTATCATATGGCACTCAGCAATTGAGTTAAATCATTCTTTCTAATTTAATTTTGCACAAAAGATCGAATATGCATTCAAGACGTATACAATTTTATTCTTATTATTTGGCAAAAAGATTACATTTGAAGGAACGAAGAGTGCAAAATAGGTGGAGAGGTGTTTAGGCTAAGTAGAGACTAACATCAGTTAATGATCTCTGTCCTAACGGAAGACTTGAGAGATGGAAAAAAAGGAGAAAGTAACCTTGAATGCTCAAGCAGCAGAAAATGTTGTATGGATATCCAAAAAAGGTTACAAATGTCCAAAAGTCATTACATCCAACCTGTAACATTCTGAGGATATTCTATGGATAATCAGCAGTAATATCCATGCAAGGATATCCAGGTAATGTTCATATAACGTAAGTGAGCAACCACATATGTACTTATATTTATTATTCATTATAATATCGAGTTATCCATTAAAAAAATAAATTAATACCCATGATAATTCTATTTTTACTGTATCAAATAATGTGGAAGGAGTACCTGTAGGGGCATAAAAGACAGGCCCACAGTGTGGGAAGATTCGCATTCTTAAGAAGCCTGAGAGCTGGAAGTGAGAGAAGCTGGAATGAGTCCATACATGCACACAGGGGCGATCCCAGGAATTTATTTCGGGTGGGGGGACTACCATTAAATTGTGGCAATTTTCAGTCATCCTAAAAAAACTATATAACTGTTACATCATTATATCTATATAATAATGAGCATAATAATAACTATTATACTTTTCAGATCAGTGATCGGAGTGTTTAATGATGTATTTGATAACTACGTCTAGTTGTTAAAATTGTTTTGTAAAACCCAAAATTTTTGGGGGGGGATGTATTCCCTTGCATGCACATGATGGTATCCTTCATCAACTGGAGTTTCGCCGACCATATTTTGAGGGATGGGAAATGGATTCTCTTAGTTATCCTGTGTTAGGATAGTTTGGGGTTTTTTTTTAAAGTAGGCAGCCTACATAACACAGGTAATGTGGCCATGGATGACAGACGGCAAAGTATTCTTACAAGAGGGAGGGAATGAGATTGCGTAGGGGGAAAAGTAGTTATGTAACTGGGGAGATGAAGTAAAGATGTAGGTGAACTAAAATACATGAGAGAAAAAATGTGGAGAAATTTCAGATTATGGCAATCTTCTAACAAGGTTATATTTTAAATAATATAATATGAAGCATATATCATGTAAGATATTTGCTTCATATTATTCATAAGGATACAGTCTATTTTGACGATGAGGCAAAGTTAAGGGTTGCTCGATTGTCTCACATTTGCTCATTGCCTTATTTACCTTTTTACTTTATTATACAAATCGAAGTTAGCCCCAAACATTTTGGTGTTTTTCATACCAACAAAATATGCTGATTTTATAGAAAATTTGATTAAAATGTGTCAGGAGCGAAGTGCCATTAGAACCTGGAAAAATGCAACAATTTACCTGGAAAACTCAGGCAAACAAATAATTGAAATTTGATGGACATCCTGAATTAGAAAATAGCATTAACAGTAGAGCAGCCTTCCATGAAACCATCTGTTCTTAATCAATTATGCTTTCCACATTGTCTTCTACTGATTCTTCCTGATACCATATCAAGAAGACAGATGCCTCTATAATTTTCAAAGTTGTTTCAATCATCCACTTTAAAAAGAGGAATAACTTCAGTGCAATATGACCTTAGCCGTCGATGCACCCTAAAAAACCAACTACTACTACTAGGAAAAACTTTAGCTTTAGGCCAATTTTTGGAGATTTAGCCTTTTTTAGAGCAAATGTGTATCAGATGAAATAATCTAGCATATAAAATTTTGCTTCTGTATTTCCAGCATTCAGCATTAATGCCATGCATTCCCATAGCTTTTCCATTTTTTAGAGCTCTGATTTCATCAGCCATTCATTCAAAAGTAGGTCATGAATTTATTACCAAATGAGTTTCATTAAATCAAAGGTAGATTTGATTTTCACACATTTTACTCATCAAAGCTTTCAATAAGTAGTTCCATGTTTTAACATGCTCATTAACGTGCATGGTTTTAACATGAAAAAATTTCAAAAATGTCAGGGGCATCATCAGAAAAATTCATAGTAAACCAATAAGACAGCACTGGCATACAGAATTCATGAATCATGGGTGAATTCAAGTTCCATATAAACGATAAATTCAACGAGAAAATTTTCAATCATAATTCAATCTGATACTTTTTTAGTAGTCATTGTTGAGTGCTATTTAGATGACAGTACAACAAGAATCACTAACTCACTAACATTGAACCACTAAATGAACATCCATGTCAGGATACAAACTGAAGACATAATAATGTATTTCAAAAAATTAATCTGACAAAAAAAAATCCCTTCATATCAATCCTGGTATGAAGGGAATCCTTGCACCAATGAATATTATTTATTTCCCCTGCACATCATGACACTGTGCACATGGTACCCTTAAAACAAAAACTTACCTGCATCAAGACGATGCCTAGGCAAGGTATTTAATAACATAGTTCGTCCTATATCCATAGTATTAGCACCTTCACTCACAATGATACTATCTGAAAAGAAAATATAAACTTGAATAACAAACCAGGCAGGGGTATGGGTATTTGCATTTTCTGAAAAGTAAGAGCCATAGCAACAACTTCAAGAGTGAAAATGGATCGTTTTAATTTCACTGTTTGTTTATCTTGCATAATAGTGACATATATGACACATCATTCTTATACAGATATTTTGAATCGGTTATTGGATATTGATGGATGTAATAGAGGATTGAGGTTGACAGAGATAAAAACTAAGCGAACAAAAGGGGATAACAGATAGCATGACACTGTCAGAAGAATTCAATCATTTAATGATGAGAGAGCTGAAGTCAATAGGTGTTAATGAGCACTTAAAGAGTGGTGTTCATCTTTAGTTTATAATTTACATTAAATAATTAAATACCACCAGTATAAAGTGTTCACAAGGATTAGTAAAATATTACAAGAAAAAGCATTAGTTTTAAATCATACATATTTCATTATGCAATGGGATCATAAAGTATCCAAACAAGTGGAGCAGTGCCACTATTGCTCTTTGAGTAAATTTGGCTTTCTCTCATTGCATATTATTTTTAGGCTTTTTAGCTCTCCCCACTATGAGGTAAATTCAGACAGTTCAGTGGTTGGCTCACGGTTCTAATCAGGGATGGCCTCCTACGTTCCCTAAGTATTTTTCCTTGCCCATCAGAATGTAAGCACATCAGATGGCCTAGTATGCATTTGAAACAATCCTTTGAGCTCTTTCACATTTTCCAACATAAAAGAGGTAACAATTAATCATAAAACCCATATAAAGCCCTGGAGTTCAGACCAATGGGTAAAATGGGATGAGGCTGTAAATTAATTTGTTTTCACGGAAGCATTGTTGAGTTATTGTCAGTTTGCTTCCATTCTTGGAGAGGGGCTGATATTCCCAAAATACCCTCTGAGTTCAGGCAAGATAAAATAAGATTTTTATTCATCCAAGAGACACATTAGACAGTGGCTACTGGTATGAGCATAGGATATGTCGATATGCAAGAAATATTACATAATTTACAAAAGAAAATATTAAAAACTCGGCACCAAGTATTCTTTAACACTATAAAAACATTTATCAACCAGATATTCTCGGACCATTTTTTTTAAATGGGTATCCTCATTTCTTTTTTTTAATGCATTCTGGTAGGTTATTGTATAATTTCACACCTATAGACCTTGGACCATTAGAAGCCATAGATAAATTATTTGGCTTAACATGTAGGTTATTACATTGTCTTGTGCCATACATGTGTATTTTACTCTTCAATTCACATTTGGAACTATTTTGTTTCACAAGTAATACACAATGATATATATACCAGAGCACTGCAAGCTCGAGCCTGAATTCTAACTTCTATCGCTCTCTTACCGAGGACGCAGCGGCAGCGGGACAAGCAAGGCTTCAGAAACGGATTTACACAGGCCTGTCAAATGGCACGAACTTCCCCATTAATATAAGTGATTTCAAGCTTGTCGAGCTTTGCCATGCCCGGGTTTTTCCGTCGGCTCGAAAACTGGCCTCTGTCGGGAGACGCCATTTCCTTGGCATGATGGGAGCCACGAACACATAAGTGCAGGGAACACAGGAATAGAGGAAGAAGGTCTCAATCCGCACGCATAGACGCTTTCAGTCAGTGAAGTACCTTCGTGAATGTTAGAGTGTATACGATATTCGCCATGAAAGACATTATAATGAAGTTAACAGAAGGACAGTACATGCTGTGGCCAAAAAACACAAAAGTGACACTTGGGCAAAATTTGCTTTAATTTGTGATCCTAATGATAGTAATAAGTGCATTGGAGCTGCTCAGTGTACAGTGTGCAATGCTGTGCTGAAGTGCAAATCAAGTACATCAGCACTAATACGACACAAGTGTAGGGAAACCAAGACAAGTAAGTCAGAGATGTGGCTGCCCCAAAAGGACAGGGATGAAATTGCAGAAAAATGCGCAGTAATGTGCAGTAAATATTTGCGAACATTTTGCAGCATTGCTGGCGAAGGATTCAAAGCACTGGGACAAGCTCTCATTCATATAGGCTTAAAATATGGTGATGTCAATATAAGTGGTGTTCTGCCACATCCAACAACGGTGTCTCGCCATGTAACTGAAATTGCAGATAAAGTGTGCATCGACATGATGCCAGAGATTCTTTCCGCGATCAACCAGAACCATTGTGGAGTAACAATAGATTTGTGGTCGGACAATTTCATACACTCGGAATACATGATGCTGACGGCTCACTACATAGACGATTCATGGATCCTGAAAAAAAAGTATTGTTTCCGCATGGTTTCCCTGCAAGCTGAAGAAAACAGGAGAAAATATTCTGGCGCAATTACTCAAAAAAGCAAGTGAAACGCAAATATACACCGGGCACTTAAAAAAGATGAAATTTGTGTCCGACTCTGGTGCAAATATTGTTAAAGCCTTACAAGGTTATGACCGCACTCCCTGTTCCGCCCACAATATTAATACTGTGTTGCATCATACATTTGACAGCTATAAATTTCTTGCATCAGAGGCCCCTGTAGTAGATGCATGTATCAAAGCGGTCAAAGTCAATTGTGTCATATATGAAACGCAGTGGTCAGGCCAGCAGGCTTAGCAAAACTCTCCATTAGGAAGTGAGCACCAGATGGAACTCTATCCTTTCCCTGCTTGATTCGCTCAATTCCCAGTATGAGGAAGTAATGTCTATACTGGAAGAAAAGAAAGAAAGGGATAGAGCCAATGGATACGATCAGGATATGGTTGGGAAATTAATTGATTTCTTACAACCTTTTAAAGATGCTACTGATGACATTGAGGGAGATGAAAAACCAACTATACACATCGTACTCCCATGGTTTATGCGTTTAATTAAACATTGTGAGAACGATGAGGATGATTCTGAGGTAAGAGTAAGATTGAAATTTATTTGTAGAGTTCGTTTTATTTTTTACGAAAGTCTGATTGACCAAGGGAAACGTGTGGTTATTGTGGTAGTACCGTGCGCATCATATTATAATTTCTTAAAAGTATGACTCTCAATATTATCATTAAAAACTCTTAATCGTAAAATATTTCAGGAACTAACAAAGGTCAAATTAAGAGCAGAGAAATTTATCAAGGAGAGGATAAAAAAGTTTCCAATACACCACATTGGTACATTCTTGGAGCCGAATTTCCGTCACCTAAAATTGATGACACTGTCCGAAAGGGAAAACATTCACGGCGAGGTGAGAAAAATGTGCTATGAACAAAATGGTGGGTATTTTACAGTAATAACTATCTTATCTCTAATAATTTCCATTTTCGTATGAATTTACCTCTCTCATTGCCAATAATATTTGTCTAAACGGAATATCAATCACGCAATCTGTTATTTAGAGATAGTTAAATTCCAAAGAGGTTTGCTTATATTTTGAACAAGTCATTTGCAGAGCGTTGATCACTGCTTAAATGTACTGAAGGGACCACAAGTAAAGAAAATGCGCTCTTGCGAATGGCCAGACAATGCAGAGGAAGCAGACGAAGTATCACTTTACCTTACACCGAGAATGAGTTGCTCAGAGACTGACGACTTGCTTGAGTGGTGGAAAAAAAACAGAAAATACCTTGCCTCAGCTATCAAAGGTAGCTAAGCAGATACTTAAGTGTTCCCGCAAGTAGTGCGCCTTCAGAAAGAAATTTTAGTCGAGTGGGATCAATTGTTTCTAGTCGCCGGATGAGTATCTCCCCACAAAATGTAAATGATTTATTAATTTTAAGTATTTCCAATAAGAGTAAAAATCATCCTATAGTGGTAAATCGTTAGGTTTATTTTAAACGTAAATTTCTTTTCTTCCAGGTAAATTGAATACATCAACACCGACACATCTGCATGATAAATTCATCTTAATCATTGTTCGTCGTTTGGAGGGTAATTTGTATAAAGCTTTAGATGGACAAAAGTTCCCTTTTTAGATGACGATGGTTTTTATGGACGAAAAGTTCTGGTATAATCCTTATTAGTCAATTCTGGAGCTCTATTGTTTAGAATTTTATACTTTGAAGGTGTCAATTTTTTTCCTAAATATATTTAATTTAAAATAAAAATTGTTAAAAGCTGGTGTCGCATTTTCTGTCTTGTCTATACATGGAGTGAAACTCTTCATTGCACTCAAACCAATAGTTCGAACAAAAAACACGTGGGTTGTTGCGGTAATTCATCGTCTGGGTTCCGAAGCCACCGCGCTCAGTTGAGACTCGAGGGGTTTGCCCGTGAATTGTGACATAGAACGATTTTTTTGAGTATTTGGCGGAAGAGAATCGAGCTAGCTGAGCGAGCTTAGCCTAGGCTTGGGTCAAATCTGCCTGGCTCGCTAAGGCAAGCGAGTTCGAGCGAGCTTTTTGATGCTTTTGCAGGGCTCTAATATATACACACAAGGAGCAGATAACAATTTTAAACTTTTAAATAGAGGACGACAATGAGCATTGTAATTTTGATAACACATCACTCTCACTATCTTTTTTTGTACTTAAGTACACTATAAAGGTGAGTAGGCTGTCCCCACAACACAATACCATAGGAAATTAGCTTAAGTGTGTAAGGAGCAGAATTGTTGGAATGGTGATGGCAGGCTCAACTATCATGGAAATAACAAGAAAAAGAGACTTGAACAGAAGTATTGTTTCTCACTGGCTAAAGCAATACAGGGAGGCAGATGAGATGATGGAATCATGACCATGAAGTGGTAGACCATGGCACACGTTTTGAGAAAATGAAGTCAACATGCTAATGACCATCCTTTCAGTGATGGTAGGGTGGGTGAAATTAAGATTTGACATGACACTAGAATAGCAACAGACACACAATGAGAAATTGCCTTGAAACCTCAGTCTGGCTAGAAAGCTGGTGATCAGCAAAGCATGTAAAGCAGTAAGATCAGATTATACTCATTTGCTCCTGTAGATGGACCATGACCGATACGGATATTGTGATTTTCAGAGATTTAAAGACTTGCAAAAGTTATGAGAATGGGCATGTTCAGTCATAGAGGACACAAAATTCTAAGTAAATATAACTGAAGAAATAATCCTACACCTCAGAACATCTTCCAATTTAAAAACAGAAACGATGATTTTTTTAAGATATCATCAAAAAGATACTTTATGGAATAATACATCTAGCCATGTAAGGATGAGTTTTTGGGGAGAAAAATCTGCTGCTGGGGCAGGACCTCTGGTAAGAACACCTCAAAAGAACTCACAGGATTATGTCCTACTTCTTCACAGTTCATTGCTACATTATGTAAAGGAAGTGGGGCCTGGAGGTGAGGATATATATAGTATTTGGGCAGTATTTTTTAGGAGCATGAACACATTACTATGTTACCTTGGCCACCAAACTCACTAGATCTGAATCCCATTGAAAATATATGGGGCCTAATGGTGAAAGAGTGGAATGCCAATGAAAGAAGCCAAGTTCACATCCAGGTGGTCTGGGCATCTCTTGAGAGTGTGTCCTTCATTAATTCAAAATTAAATGCTTCTAAAAGTAATTGACAGATGAGGACAAAACAAAATATTCATTATAAATATGTATACATATAACATTTTGAAAGGACAATTTTTTGCTATGCTTCCTGTTATTTCGTTTTCAGAGCAAAAATGATTCCAGTTGCACTTTTTATTGAAGTTGACCATAATTTTTGCAAAGTAGCATCATACATTCCCATGAATCATTAAAACTGAATTATTTCAATGGTATTAAAAATAAAAATTGGATCTATTGCTACATTACTTAAAGTGGATAAATGGTCCACCATGTAGTATTACATTTTAAAAATCTCCAGAAAAGCAGTATAGCAAATGAAAATGTAGTACATATTGATCTATTCACTGGTTATTGCCCATTCTATATTTTTGTGGATTCATATAAAAGATATTGCCACTGTAGAAATGTAAACCTGCACTCATATTTGTATTTAATTAAGAGAACTTTTTCACAAAGCTGAGTTTTCAAGTATCACAAGTTACACAACATCCACTGCTAAGTCCTTCCAAATGCTTTGCAATATCTTTACTACCTACTCGCTTGATGATAACTCAAGAATATGAACTTCCTAGTTAATTTAAAGCCAAAGCTGAGACCAGAGATGAACTTTGAGGAAATACCACAAGACCTCTACAGTACCAGAGGTGGAGACAAGGCTAAAGGGAAATTTGAGAGACAAAGAATGATGGAAGGAAAACATAAAGGAGCATTTCATATGCATACTTCCATGCCCATCTAATGCACCTCTGCTTTCAAGGTAAACTGTGTGAAAAAAGGTCAGGGCACACTGGAGGCCATCACAGATTTCAATCGTGAGCCTACCACACCACATAATTGTGTTTGAATTTCCATCCTCGAGGGTGATCCCACGGAATAATACACCACAAAAGATGATGTAAAATTCCTACAGGAGCCATAGTAGCACCACTCCATAGACTGGGAAACTAGATTATCCCAGAGTATATACTATCAAGTATGCTGCCATTAAGGAAAATTGATAAATTCTTAGATTAAAAAATTACATAATACAAAGCATTAGGAGATGGAAAGTTGTATATGACAAGGCTAGAAAGGCCCATAAAAAAACCATCAAAACAGTTATAGCTAAAATGGATAACATATACTCATCATGCAGTTACAGAGAAAAAAAAGAAAACATCAAGTTACCCTAAAGTTGAAACTTAATATGCTCATTTACTAGGTACAGTTAATCTAAACAAACAATCATTCATCATCTGTAACACAGCAGAAATAAATATTTTGAAATTTCTACTTACCTTCAGGAATGTTTTTATGAATGTTGTGCAGCACAGTGTAGTAATTTAAAGGTGGATTGTCATCTTTGATTTGACTCTAAAAAATTAGGAATGAGAGTTAATTGGGTTATGTAGGAAGAGCAAGTAAATGATAAAATAATTTTTTGTACAAGAGCAAGAAGAAAGAAAGGAATAGAGAACTTGTAAAATGAACAAAAACAACTGGGATATTAAGCTGGAAAATGACTGATTGCAAACAAAAACATTTGACTTATAGTTCAAAAGTCAACTTAATCATTTGGCATTGACCAATTTTTTCCATCTTCACACCACCATTGTGTTTGGCTGTTCTGTGAACTCCTAATTCCCCTGTTTCTCCTTTGGCCAGAACTCACAATTTTTCCCTTTAAAAAGTGGTGTGAATGAATCAAGGAGTTATACATTAAAATAGTGACATCTAAAAGCACAATATAATATTAGATTAATGCAGATTGCTTCCTCTAATGCACATATTAGTCAAGGACCTTATACCCATATTTTAATTCTTTAAGGGATGCTCAAGGGTATTCTTCTTACAAATCAATCAAAAGTAATTATCAAAGTAACAATAAAAGTACGATCATAGTGAAGGAGCCCATACGTAATGCAAACCCAAATATGGATTGACTCAAGGTTTTGAAGAGGATGTTAGGAGGGAAGCGCAAACACCAGCCCGAGTTGAGTTGGGAGTCGATCATTGCTATTACAATCGAGTTTTGAGTCAAATTCAAGCATCAATACTACATTTTATTTTTAAGATAATACAAAATTCTTCAAAGTATAGTTTAATTCAAGACTAAATTCATAATTTTCATCAATTCAAAAACTATTACAAAATGTTCAATTTTGATAGAAATCTTCACTGAACCTAAACCTTCGGCTCAATTTTGAAAGAAAACCATAAAAATCAATAAATTTGGCATCTCTTTAAGAAGTAAACTGACTTTCACTTTTCTAAGTCATGTTAGGTCTATTTAAAATGTACTACTCATAAGAAATTAAACTTGTATTACAATATTTTTGTAGTGCACTATAAAACTGCATCTAAAAAATTAACTTGATATTGAAACAAGAAAAGTATTTCTTCTATGAAACCAAACCTGTGAGAAATGATAAGAACAGCAAATGAGTCAGTGTAACATTAATTATTATGTATTCGGTAATTAGTATATGTTCAAGCAGACAGTTTTTTGTAGGTTGATAGCCAACTTACTATTACTAAGCCATAATTGGATATGTTGAACTGTAGAGTTAATCTTTTTGTGGGTCTTGAGAGTTTGGGGCTTGTATCAGTATACTTGTACCATCAGCAAACAGAATTGTTTTTACATCCAGGAGATATTCAGGAAGGTCATTTATGTACAAAGTGAAGAGTAATGGCTCAAGGATTGAGCCTTGGGGTACGCTATATTTAACCTTTTTCATATTTGGAGAAAGGGGGAGGAAGTATTTATGTATAGGGTTTGTATTCGAGTCAAAATGGAAGATTTGGACAATTTGTTACCAATTTGTTAAATAAGATTTAAACCAAGTATATGCTAGTCCTGTAATACCATAACTTGATAGGCACTGCAGCATTATGTCATGACTAACAGTATCAAAAGCTTTTGTGAGATCGATAAACAGCCCCATAGTTTGATTAATTTTGTCAAGATCATTTGTTGCATCATTAATAAAATTCAAACAAAGCATCAGATGTTGACCTATTTTGTTGGAAACCAAATCGGTATTAAGTTTAAGTTGCATTATTGTTTAGAAAATCTAAAAGGCGATTGTACATGACCTTTTCAAAAATCTTAGAGAAACCAGAAAGTAAGCTTAAGAGGGTAGACTTCATATAACTTTAGCTGCTGTGGGAAGATACCTTCCGATATTGACAAATTACACATATAGAAGATTGAGTTGATAATGAAGGGAATAGAGTATTTGATAATCTTATCAGGAATGCCATCCAAACCAAATGACCTTTTATTTTGGAGGGAGAGGCCTATTTGTAAAATTTCTTGTGGGGTAGCAGGGTAAATAGGTTCATTACTATGTTTAAAACCAGGTGGCTTGCAATGGGTATCTTTGGTAGTATGGGTGCTGTTAATTACATTGAGAATTTTCTCAGGAGTTTCAATAAAGTAATCATTTAAAACATTAGCAACAGTTAATGGGTTTGTCACTAAAACACCTGATTGTAGAAGTCCTCAGGTAGAGGAGCAGAATTTTAATTGCTCCCATTATTAATAATGGCCCGAGCTGCCTATGATGCATTTCCCAAGTTATCAATTTGTTTCAATCAGTTAAAATTCAATTCAATCAGTTTCCATTTGTTATTATTAGATTTGTTGTTATTAGATGATTTTACAAAATGAATAATTTTCTAGTAATGATTGACATAAGTTTTGTATAGGGATCTATTTTCATCACTGTTACACTGTTTGTATTTACTATACAGCTCTCGTTTTACTTTGCTCAAGCTAACAATTTTTGGTGTCATCCAACTCTTTTGTCTTGAGTCAGAGGTACAAACCCTACACTTTTTTATTTGGGAAGTTGTGTCAAATAGATAATGATATCTGGTTAGGAATGCATCCATTTTTACATCGAAGGGATTTGTTGAAAACACTTCACACCATTTTTCAATGTAAGGCCAAAGAGATGAATGAGGTTGTCATGGTAGCAAAGTTTGTGAGACTATAAATTAGGATGCTTGATAGGTTTTGATTCACAATTTACTTCTAGTAAAACAGCTTTGTGGTTGGAGAAACCAAGTTCAAAAATGCCTATCTTGATATTTTTTCAGGAATATTTGTTATGATTTGGGCCAGGATAGACTGTTTATATTTCACGATTCTTGTTGGGTTTTTGAAGCACACTTGAAGATTAAGACTTGTGTTTGTGATATAAACCATATGTATGTAGTGTGCTTTGACTAAGACTATACCAGTTCCTTGTGTGTACTGTTTTTTGGATAATAAAACTAATTAATATCTGAAAAAACTTCATTTCTTAAAGTCTGTGAAGTTGAAATTAAACTCTGATGCAAAAAAACAAGTTACTTCATAAGCTCAGGCTCGAGATTCCCTCTTCTTACATTACCAACACTTCCTGCAGCTGAAAGCAGCCTTTCAATAATATTTCTACCACTGATGTTGACAAATAATGTCAAGCAATAAACTGTAGATAATGTATATTCGTATAATCTCAAGTGTTTGATTGTGACTGGATTGATCTATCTAACCATTGGAAGTTAAAGACAAATTCCTGACTTTGCTCTGAATTCATTGCTGTATTCAGTTTCTACCGCAACAGTGACAATAAAATTTACAATGTAATTTCAGTAAATTGTAGCCATAATGATGTGAACATTACAGAATTGATGTAAGCAACTGGTAGTAAACTAAGATGTGGTCGTAACGTTGCTTTGAATCCAATGCATCAGCATGGTAGCAGTTAATGCTGCAATGGCACTGATACTTGTTAAAATCCAATTTCAGTAAATTATCACCATTAATGTGGATATTTTATGAGCTGTGATAATTTCGAAGAAATTTACTTTCTAAGAGAATTTTACTATGTATTTCCCTATACAGATTAGGATAAATATTCAACTATGCAATAAAATTGAAGTTGAGGATATTGCTTCCAGTTACAAGACAAATCTACTTTTCTTTGGAAGTTCAAAAGAGAAAAAGCATTCTCTTAGATTCTTGCTTACAGTTTCTCATTTTTCTAACAGTTTAAAAATTGTTTTTGAAAAAAAACATTACTCGAATTATGAGTTTCTCACACATCCCTAAAATTTAGTAAAAAAAGTCTGCCTTATTACACCTTTTTAATTAGATCTATCTTCACTATACACGGCTTCATATGTTAAATATAGCATGAATGCACAAATAATTTACTATGTGGAAATCGTAAATACACTTGCTGAAACCTTAGTGGTGATGAGAGAAGTGCACATCTATTTTTTATAGTTATGAGTTCCTGAAGATAGTAACAATGTGGCTTTCAAAGGTATCTATAGGGAAGAAAACTTCACATTTTATTCTGCCAAACATGGTATGTGGGCCCAATTATATGAAGAAGGATAAAGCCAAAAGTGAAAATTACCGAGGTATCACTCAGTGAAGTGTTGTATATAAAGTTTTGGCCAAAATCTTGGCTAGGAGGCTTATCCCATTGGTTCTTAGAGACTAGTTCATCAGGTTGACATAAATGACACAAAGGATTACAATATTCAAGGAAAAAATAGAAAGAAGCCTCACCTGAGAATTTCCTGAGAAAGTAAGCAAAGCTAGATAGAGGCTGATGAACTATCCACCAAGCCCATTAATATAATCCTCGAGTGGATAATGAGAAAAACAGAAGTCATCAACCCAGGTAGTACATAGTTCAACTCTGTATCTCAAAACCTCACCTTTGCAGATGATGTCAACTAAATGATCTTGAGGAAGGACAGGAGAGACAAGAGATGGAGGCAGAAAAAGTTGAACTCCAAATAAACTGTGCCAAAACACAGTACTAGTTGGCTTCCAGGAAGAGCAGATCCATAGAAGATGAATTTATAAAATTAAATGGGAACAAATATGAGAGATTTGAAAAATTCAAGTATTTGGGAGTCTTGGTAAATGGATAATAATGATAAATGGATAATAACAGAAAAAAGATAATGGAATGAAAGAAGAAATAAAAGCTAGGATCATAGCAGGCAATATGGGCTTATCAAGCTCTGTTGATGGTGCGTAAGTCATGTTATCTCAGTCAGAACTTTAAAATGAGGATGTATATCACTGTAATAACACCTGTAGTTATGTATGACTCCAAAACATAGATCATGACCACTACAAAAGAAGAAGGAAAAGAGAGTGGAGGAAGTCTACGATCTTCCTAATAGTCTCAGGAATTAATATGTATGTGGGTAATAGGTTAGTGTAGTTAGGGTACATTTAGATAATGCCTGAACATAGGATGGTCAAAAAGATATATCTAGGGCATGCAGGTGGAAGAAGATTGAAAGGAAGAACTTGGAAAAGGTCGTTGGAGGATACAGGGGAGAATCTGAGAAAAGAGTAAGAACATGGAGAGAGAGTAAGAAGAAAGAGAAATGAGAGTAAGAAGATGGAGAACACGTTCAGGAGATCATGAAGACTAGACTAATATTGTCAGAGAGGAAAAAATCTTACAAGGAGTAAGATATATAATATGTTTTCATTCAATGTATATCATAAAACAATTAGAAACTGCTCAGGAAAGCATTAAGTTATACATAAATGAGGGCATATCTGTTCCTCCTGTTTCAAGGGATGGTATAGCACAAGAACAATATCTTTTTCTTTTATTTTTTGTTGGTGGTAATGACAAACGCCATGAAATAATGTTAGTTCTGGTTCAGAATCAATGAGGTTCACCTGAATTCACTATATATTCCCAAATATTCGATCCTTTTAATGATAATTTGGAATATATTACGAAAAGGCTGATCACATGGAGAACAATTTCTAAATTATAGCAATTGCACATATGACAAGTGGAACTTGCTGACAAAACTGACCAATTGGAGGATTCCTTTTCAAATCCTGGTCAAGTCATAAGATTTTTTCACGGTGAATTTCACCCATTCAATATATGTACAGTGAGAACAATATGGCACATACTACCTCAACAAATGTTTGATTTTTTTTACAGCTTTCTAATAAAGTTGTCCACCACGGAGAGTATGGAGGAAACCACCAATTATTCTTCACAAATACTGCAGTTAACTCTTTAGCCACTAAAGCAGCATCACCAAGGATAGATATGGCTGCTGAAGTACTATTGTGGAATTCTTCAGGGCAGATATCCACCTGTTGTAATAAAAAATTAACCAGTTTAGTTATCAAAGTGGAATAGGACCATCAAATGAAATAAAAATGCATAAAGACAAGATCCTGAACTCTAAAAACTAGAAATATCGCTTTTCTGGAAAAGACAAAGTCCAAGACATTCAGAATAGGCTTACTTCAGCTGAATCAAAAATTAAAACCTTTAACATAGAAAGCAACAAAAATTTGGCCTTGACATTATCAGTTCACCCTACCTGGCATTAGCATTCAGTGAAAAGGTTAACCTAAAGTGGCGTGCCAAAAAGAATACAACAGACCACCACTAATCTGGACTGACATCCGGACTGTAGTGTGGGAGGTGTATTAAGGGGTTGTGAAACTGCAATACCACTACATCATCAAAAACCATTGCCTTGAATGATTTTTTGTTGGGCTTTTTTGACAACATATCACTGATCTTTAACTAAATTAGAATGCCTATGGACAGATTTCAAACATGTTCCTGCTTTACAGTGAAAGTCTGTGAACAACAGCGAATAATTAACAGGAGATATTTTTGAGAGTAGAGATTCCACTTGTGTACAACATACAGTAATATCTCAGAGGCAGCAGAATGTCTCGTATTCTCAAGTATAATTATAGTTCATAAAATAATATTGGGTATTTCTTTATTAAATTAAGGTATTTCTTTCAAGATATCCCCAGATAATGAAGACCAACCCTGATCCCATAAATTAGGGACTGGCAATGGTTAACTGAACCAGACACTCTTAATATATTTACTAAAGAATAATATATCAGCAACGAAAAAAAAATTTAGTGTTGGGTTATTTGAAATTGAAACTTCACCTGAATGAATTTTACAGCTGGGTTGAACCTAGGAGGTCGTCCAAAGTGAAGCATCCAATTCAGGCGTGCCCCAAACAAGATAATGACATCAGCACCAAGCAATGCTGCAGTCCTTGCAGAGGCTACACATTGCTTGTGCAAGTCACTCACAACCCCCTTACCCATTGGAGTCGGTAAAAAGGGCAGAGTGGTGAATTCGATCAATTTCCTTATTTCATTTTCGGCACCAGCATATGCTGCTCCTGATCACAAGTCAATGGTGCCATAAGTTATATGTGAGCAAAATTTCATAAAGACATTATTGGTTACACAAAATATAGTCTCCATATCATTTACCAAAAGGGCATCATACAAAACTGATCAATGAATACTTAATCAAAAGAAACATTTTTTTATCATTGACCAAAGTGCACATTTTTGGGCATTAAATATAAGAGTAAATTCTTCTCGGTTTACACACCAGGTTAAGATTGCCAATGTTTCGGCAAGTGTCTCACCTACCATCATCAGGGATAGCTTAGGGTTTCTAGTTGCCTCAGGAGGCAAATAGCTAAATAAATAGCCGTGCTTTTGACATTGCTCTCTTTTCCAAGGTATATATGCACAAATTCTAAATATATCAAAATAACAACAATCAATAAAAATGACCTCAAACAGAACTATGAAACAGCTGACCATTTTCTATAGTGTCCATCAGGCACAACTGTCAACTGGATTTTTAAAAAATGCTGTATCAGACATCCTTTCAGAGGGTGTACTTTTTACATTGACAACACCTACTGTCCAGCCTGTCCAGAGGGCAGAAAAAGTAAATAGAGTGACGATTTTACACAAATATGTTAGCGATAAAATACAATGAGACAAAAGTATTTCATTAATCTTATGATTCATTGTTTAAATTAAAAGTTGAAATATTGGACAGAAAGACCCAAACAAGAAAAGAAAATAAAAAGCTGTTTAAGGCATAATAAAATTATGCTCTCATGGTTGGGAAAGGCACAGGTAGGACTCAATGTGAAGCCTTTTCCTCAAATACAGTTCTGGATAGTTCTAGTCAACTAGCAACTATTCAACTAGAGTTGCATATTAATGATTAAATCATAGTAAAGCATCAGATATCAGGTATCAAAAGATATCAGAAAAGACCATATAGTAAGTAAAAAAAAGTAGAAATATTCTATCCGCATACATCGCTTAAAAAAGAAACAGGAATTAGTTGAGTTATTTTTCATAAAACATTTGAAAATTTGAGTCATTGGTAAAGACTGATGATGTTTTTCATAGGCTGTTTTCAAGCTTCCCATCATCTGCAAAGTAGCATAAACGACATGGCATAAATTATAGAAAATTTTGAGTATCATGTTTGTCATATTAGCAGTGGAGGAGTGGTTTTTCAGAATAGGATAGAGATCCTTAAGAATGAAATTGATAGATAGTACACCCAGGAAATAAGTTATGCAAATAGAAAGTCTTTAGCAGGAGGAGGTTTGGTGGAGGGAGAATTTTACCTGATTCATTAATTTGCCTCAATCATGTGTTCCTGCCCCCCGGCATCAATGTCTTTCACTAATCCCCCTCTCCTTCCCTTCCCCTTTCCTCCCCCCACCTCTCCCTCCCTTCTATCCTTTACCCGTCACTACCACCTACTATTCTGAGGAAGGCAGTTGTGTCTGCCGAAATATGTAAAAAAATCTTGTGAGTTTTCTTTTTTTGTTTTCACTGTATTTCTACCAGTCACGCCTGTGACATATTTTTATATTATTGTGCACCATATGTGTTTTACATCGCTTGGACACATATATAATAAAGGTGTTTCCGTTCAATGGTATCAGGCTCAACTATGTGGAAGTTGATATTCACAAATGAAAAAACGACTTCGTTTTCTTCCACTGATTTATTTCTTTGGTACAACATGTTTCGACACATAGAGGTCATTTTCAAGTACAAAAAATTTTTAAAATTCAAGCAAATATATACCTGGAAGGGTCTTGGGGGAGGTTGGAGAGGGGTGGAAGAATGGGTGTTAGGAGGGGGGGGGGGAGGGGGAAACCCGGAGAGAGGTGAGGGGTGGCGGTTATGGTGAGAATTAGGGAAAACCCTTAGGAGGACCGTGTTGGTGAGAAAGGTGGGGGTGGGGGATGGAAGGTAGAGGGAGGGGTGGGTTAACTTGGAAAGGGTCGTTAAGGTGGAGGTGGGTTATCAGCGGGTGTGGAGTTGGGCGGGAGGGATCTGGGTGTTCGTCTTTCGGTGAGGTTTAGAGAGACTTGTAGGAGGGGGGAAATTCTTTCAAAAAGGATGTCGTTTAGTAATTTACATTTACTCATGTTCCTCCTTATTTCTAGCTCCTCCTTTTTGTCCATCTTCCTCCCTTTTATCTCAAAGTGTAGTATCTCCGGTTAGTTATACCTATTAGTGTCCGGTTAGTTATACCTATTAGTGTCGTTTGACGTAGAGAATCTTTTTACTAGTATCCCAGCATTAGAAGCAGTGAGTGTCGCGGAAAAAGTTCTAAGAAATGCGGGTACGGATACGAAAATCATCATGGATTTTATTTCTCTATTAAAAGTGTGCGTGGAGCAAAACTATTTCAAATTCAATGGTGAATATTATAAACAAAGTGAAGGTTTGGCGATGGGTTCCCCCTTATCTCCACTATTGGCCGAACTGTTTATGGACAACTTGGAAGAAAAATTGTTCAATTGTAACTCAGTGTGCACCAACATTTATTGCTGGTTCCGATACGTTGATGATGTGTTTGCAATATGGACTGGCACGGATAGACAATTGGACAATTTTCTCAAAATTCTGAATACACAACACAAAAACGTGAAATTTACCTGTGAGAAAGAGAAAGAAGGAAAACTGAATTTCCTGGATGTGACTGTGTCGAAAATGAACAAGAGTTTTGAATTTGAAATTTTCCGCAAAGCCTCCGCAACGGACCATGTCATCCCCTCAGACTCCCGCCATCACATTTCTCAAAAGCTATCCGTGTTTCACTTTCTTTTAAACAGGCTAATGAGTATCCCTCTCTCCAAGAACACATTCAACAAAGAATTAGAAACAATAAAATCAATAGCCATGTCAAACGGTTACAACATAAACATAATAGACAAAATGCTCCAAAAAAAACGTTCTTTCAAAGCACAGCAATTGCTCTTCACTCCAGTAATAATAGAAAAGGAAAAGATTCGATGGTGTAAATTGCCATGTTATGGCATGATCTCTGAAAAAATAGGAAACCTCTTTCCAAAACAACAGTATAGAGTGACATTTTATAACGGTGAAAACCTAAAAAAAATTCCTGGGTAACACAAAAGACCAAGTGCAACCTTTTGAAAGAAGTGGCATTTACAAATTAAAGTGCAACGACTGTGGTGCTGCATATGTTGGGCAGACAGGGCGTACATTCGAGAGAAGAATCGAGGAACATAAGAGATGTTACCGGAACTGCAATCTGTCGCAGTCCCATTTCGCCAAACATCTCTGGGAAGAGAACCACGAGAGCGACTTCAAACCGGAGATACTACACTTTGAGATAAAAGGGAGGAAGATGGACAAAAAGGAGGAGCTAGAAATAAGGAGGAACATGAGTAAATGTAAATTACTAAACGACATCCTTTTTGAAAGAATTTCCCCCCTCCTACAAGTCTCTCTAAACCTCACCGAAAGACGAACACCCAGATCCCTCCCGCCCAACTCCACACCCGCTGATAACCCACCTCCACCTTAACGACCCTTTCCAAGTTAACCCACCCCTCCCTCTACCTTCCATCCCCCGCCCCCACCTTTCTCACCAACACGGTCCTCCTAAGGGTTTTCCCTAATTCTCACCATAACCGCCACCCCTCACCTCTCTCCGGGTTTCCCCCTCCCCCCCCCCTCCTAACACCCATTCTTCCACCCCTCTCCAACCTCCCCCAAGACCCTTCCAGGTATATATTTGCTTGAATTTTAAAATTTTTTGTACTTGAAAATGACCTCTATGTGTCGAAACATGTTGTACCAAAGAAATAAATCAGTGGAAGAAAACGAAGTCGTTTTTTCATTTGTGAGTGTCTTTCAC